>OY982578.1:19605938-20205938 GCA_963859945.1 Euplagia quadripunctaria
ACACGTTTCCATACAATGTACCGACACACCACGACTGTTGCAAATAACAACCCAACATTTGGTCTTTGGAGCCGGGTGTGACCCGACGACCTATGTCAGTCTCTGTTGCGCAACCCAACAGACTGAAACAGTTATGAATTTCGTAAACGGCAGTAGTGATATTGCTAACAGAGCAGATAGAGTGACCGCGGGTTCCCATCATACTCTTACATTACCGACAAGAAACGACTCCTAACACATTTAGCGTAGATGGAGGAGTTAGCAAGAATACTAGTAATATTTAACCCACGATACGAACAGTATTTATAAGAAAACTAGCTTTTCCCGTTGCTTTGGTTGCGGAAAAGTTATTTTTCTATCCCTCAGAAACAGTACTTGTTTTTCGGTTCAAAGTACCCTCGGTTTTTTTTCTGTATGTATGACATGTGTCTGTAAAATTTCATGAAAACGATCATCACGAAATTTTATAATTAAGGCGTGAAACCATAACACACAAACAAAGAAACTTACTTTAACTTTTATAATATTAGTTAGGAAATTAATTATTAGATTGCCTCTTGACATTGTTGAGCAACATAAAAGCACTCGCAGCTTGAGCATGTTGAATCGTTGCGAACAAGAATTGAAAAAATTATTAAAAATGTGGTCTTTTGCCCTTGATTTAATGGAATTGTTGCAAAATTGTTGCAATGGCCTCATACCTGGTAGGTTCGTCGAGAAGGACCAGCGCAGTGCGAGCCATGAAGGCGACAGCGGCGCACAGCTTGCGCTTGTTGCCGCCCGACAGCGCGCCGCTGAGCACGTGGCCGTACGCGCCCAGCTCGAACATGGCCAAGGCGCGAGCTATTACCTGCCACAACCAGATTGTTTTTTTTTAATTATCATCTTTATATTATACGAATTGCCTAGTTCAGGTACAGTAAATAAAATTTAATAATGAAATGTTGAATTAATATGGGAGTTAGGTATTTTATTCATAATATTGTAGGAATAATAAAACATAAAACGAATAAAAAATGTATGAATTAATATGTTAATTACCTGCTCATGATCCGTGATGCCCCGAAGATGACAATAGAACCTTAATATTTCTGTAACTGTCAGTAGTGGGTCGATTGCGTCACTTTGAGGGCAATAACCTGCGAATGATAATGAACAAATAAATTCGTTGAAAAGTTGACGAGCAATAGATTATCGTGGTATGGACATTGGACATGTGATGCGGAGTGATGTGCAAAATGTGGTGAAGAGAGTTTTTTGTGTGTAATTTGACGGATACAAGAGAAGAGAACGACTGAAGAAAAGATGCATGGACTACCTACGAGAAGGAGGATATGGCTAGAAAAGGAGTGAAATGACGAATAATAGAATAGAATGGACGAAGAAAATACATTGTACCGAACTACTAGTATAGTATTATGTTATCTGAGACCGAACCCAAAAAAAAAAACACAGAAAAAAGTGAAATGTAATGCTGTGCTCGTTTTAGCTTACTAAATTTTAAATTAATAATAAGAATATAGGGGTCTAGAAGCGACGAAGCAGAATTAGGCAAAAGGAATTAAGATTGTCACAGAGAGTGGTAGATAAGAAGAACACCAACTAGTTGGTTATAACCATCTGTTGCTGACTTAGTGGCCTCTCCAGTCACAGGAAATACAGGATATTCGGGTACGCGACCCCAGCCTCTGCGAGCTACTGCAGTCTCAGTCCCATCTCCCATCCGAGACTTGTAGTGTCCCTTACCCTAGGTTCTTCTCCCTACCCATTTTTCTTTTACCAAATTAACTTCTTCCTTCTTTTCCGTCTTAAAACGACTACATTCCCCAGGGAGGGTTGGCGTCGAGCCGGAGGCCGGCCATACAAGAAACCAGCCAAAACCTTCGGCAATGTTACACATTGCGCCAACCTTAATCAAAACTGAAATAGGGCAGCAAGATGATTATGATGAAAGAGTACTTACTAATAAGTCCGGTGCAAAGTTGCGTGGAGTTAACAAGTTTGTTGTTGAGGTAGATTTGTCCCGACGTGGGTCGGATTTCCCCAGTTAGAAGCGAGAAGGTGGTTGACTTGCCCGCGCCGTTTTGTCCCAAAAGAGCCGTGCACTGTTAAATAAAGAAATGGACTTGAACTTAGGACATTTATATGTGGTAAAATTGGCAAATTAATGAACGATACGAAAGGTTGTGAGCTTCCTTTAACATAGTAGACTACGTTAATTTCATCCAAATCCATTCACCCGTTTAAAGAGTTACAAACATCTATCTATCCTTCCTCACAAACGTTCGCGTTTTTAATATTAGTAAGATATAACTTAATAACTATAACTTGACATACCCCACACACGGCCGTCTGATCCCAAACTAGCCGAGCCTACACTATGGTAACCAGGCTGCTGATAAACATACTTATATATTTCTAAATACATACATATTAAGGATAAATTACACCCAGACACAGGAGAAAATTATCGTGCTCGTCACACAATTAATTGTCCTGGGTGGAAATTAAATCCACGACCTCTGACTTAGCGGTTAGGATCACTAACCACTAGACGTTAGGCCAGTCAGATGCAGTTGATGTGCATGCGTTGTGTGATCTGCTGTATCTAGAGTCTGGTGGAGGAAAGGGTATTAAGTCTCTCCAACCAAACTTAGGATTCTCCGACCGCGATAGATAATCATGCCTGGCGGACCGCGACCCAGCGGTTGATGTTCAGAAGTCGTATTGAGTGGAAGTTGTAAGTTGTACTAATCAGCGAGTGAACTTTTAGTGAGCGATACAGGATTAATAGTTACTATATAAGTCGGCTTGTCTTCGCTAGATGGTGCTAAAGTATGTTTTGTTATATGTGGATGTCGCCACAGTATGTAGAGGACAAGTACCTGAGAGGGAGGGATGCCCAGCGTGAGGTCCCGGAGTGCCACAGTATGTGCGCGCACTCCATTGTACGCCTTGCTGAGCTCCACACACTGCGCCACGTCACTGAGTGGCACCACAATCCGCTGTATGGAGTTCTTGAAACCTTCCGTGTTCACGTACCCTGGGAAAGAATGATTTTTTTTTAAATTGAAGTGGATGAAATATCCGTTCGTTAGAAAAAATATTAACCAGGAAATCGCACTATTAGTACAATATAGCGCCACCCGGCAAAAAAAGTTTCATAATACAAAAACAGCTATTTCGAGGAAACACGACTTTTATACCGGTGAATTGAATAAAACAGCTCAGTGAAACAGGGAACTTTGTTCCCTTTTTGACTGAGCTAATAACGATGTGTTTACAGCTAACCAAATGCAACATTTGCTATTCAATGCTATAAAACTGTCAAAACGCACCTAACATGTGATATGATGACACTTTTTTTGTGATATGACACTTTTTTTGCCGGGTAGCGATAGGTTGGTCTATAAAGATGGTTTATTATATTACCTATAAAAAATATTATGTGTTATAGTTCTGATATGAACTAATTAGCTACCTTGTAGTTATAATAAGTTAAAGAATGCCAATGTAAAAAAAAAATTCTAAAAAGACATTTTTTGTTAATGTTTATTTGGTCCTTCGTATTATGTAATTAAGACTTGAACGCCACTTATGGCAGATGCTATCACCATGATGTGAATTCTATACTATTAAACAACTTTTACTAGGTACTATTCATTCAAATGAATTTATTGCATTGTGCTGTGCTGTGTTGTGTTGTATTGTAAAAGTGTCTTTAAATATAAAAAAAAACCTTACAGATTTTGAACTTAGTCAAATTGGTATCGTTGTTACTGTTTGTTGTCCCACTTGAGTAACATTTATTGATGACGTAACTACTGCTATCTAGTTTGCCTGACTGCTTTGTGTAAGTACATAAATCGGTTAAACAAATCTCTAAACATGACTATAAATACATGTATGTTTGTCCGTGTTTCTAGAATACCCATAGCCCCAGCTATGACCAGAATATTATTAAAAGTACGTCTCCGTGCTTCTGACGATGGATCCAAGGAAGAAATATTTAAAAAGAATAAGTCTACTTAATAGGAAAGGCGGAGCTATCATACCTCTGTTGATGTTTCCAATGGTGCTAACGCCGTGTATCGTGTGCTGGGCTTGGTGGCGAGATGAGTGCACTCTCTTCCGCTCTTCACTCACTTCTACTGGCTCCAGCTCCCCAGGGACTAATGGTGGGATGCTCACTGAACGGAATCTGGCAATAAATAATACTATGCTATATCATGTTTAACAGTTTTTTGTTAGATAAAAGTTAATACCGTTATTAATATAGATCGCAAGACGCTAATTTTATTAACCCCGACGTAAAAACGAGGGGTGCTATGAGTTTAACGTGTCTCTGTGTGTCTGTCTGTGGTATTATAGCTGTTAAACTGATAGACCGATTTTGATTTAGTTTGTTTTTGTTTGAAAGGTGAGTCGATCGAGAGTATTCTTAGCTATAATTCAAGAATATCTGTTCAGTCGAATATTATCACCTCTTTGAAGGAATTTTTAGGTCGGGGATATTTATATTCTCTTAACTTCAAATATTCCGGTAAGTATACCAATTACGTTAATGGTCAGTCTTCATCATCTTCTTACCATTTCCCAATTTTATTTGGGGTCGGCACAGTATGTTTTTATTCTTCCATTCTCTTCTATCATTCGCCGTTTCACTGCTTATTCCCTTTCTTTCACATCATATTTCGCGCAGTTCATCCATCTTTTCTTTGATCGTTCTCCACTCTTGTATCCGTCAACTTTCATACATAAAACACTCTAACACATTTAAGTCATCCCTCCGCATCATATATATTTAATCTCGGTATAGAACCGAGATTAAATAAATTATAAAAATAAAACAATAAAAAAAAAATAAAGAGTACCAGTTCTCCAGATTCACAGATTAAGTCGTTGTCCATCTATCCAGAAAAACATCTCACTCAGGTATCCCAGCACTTATTAATGTCAATGAACGTAGCTTACCTGAGGAGAAGACCTTCAAAGCAGTTGTACTCGATGGCCAAATTGAACAGCATGAGCGCTGTGCCCACAAGCACCAGGTACGAATAGTGCAGAACTATCAGGTTGCTGTCAAGGGGATCCTGGTACGTGTCCATCCCGAACCGGCTTAGCACCTGCCAATAATATCCAAAATCCAGTTAAGGTGAATGGTGGTCTTTGCGGAGTTTGAAGATCTTAATTATCGGAGGAACCCATTACAAATTAGACTTGGCTTAGTCGGTGCTACCGGTTAGTCTTCGGAATGAAGAAATGATGAAACAGCAGGCAGACCACTTAGCCTGGCGAACTTACAAGAAGAGTCCTTGAATGATGACTACGCACTAGAAAAAGCGACTGATGAGGTTGGCAAACTGACAGTCTTTGATTTTTCTTCCATGAAGGTAACAACAAGACCGCATTTGTTAAAATCTTTGGGTGATGTTTAAGTTTAGAAGTAGACTTTCCATTGTTGAGATGATCAGATGATAACCAAATGTTTTCTAAACATAGTATAGTAGTCGCACTTTATATTTGTGTCTCTCTTATAAGTCCTTTCGAAGGTAAGGAGATGGAGATCTTTTCAATAGTTTTAGTGCGAAAGTATACGCGTTGAAATGCTATTTTTTTTTGTTAAATAGGTGCGTATGAGGTTAAGTAGTCTAAGGTTAAGATAGTACGAACCTGAGCTTGGATAGTGTTCTTAGCGATCTCCAGAAGTCCATCTCCCAATGCGAACTGTGGTGCCAGTAAGAAGACCTTGTGTAGAACGTAACGGGCGTTGTCTGTGGCCTGCGAGGATATTCAAATAGGTTCTAAGAGTTAGGTACACACAAAAGTCCTTGCTACAAGGAAATATTTTAGAAATAGATGGAAAAGAGGGCAGGTTCCTTTCTGTAAATCATATCAACTCACATGGCATCAAACAATCATTTAATTTTAACATCAAACTTATATGGTCCTTGTCGAGGCACGGGTTGTGTCAATCTATAAAAAAGAGAACATCCTTTTACCAGGCTAGATGACCACATCTGGCGAGCTGCGGACCAAATTATATATACTAATGAGCGAGAGACTTCTATCGCGCAATGCAGGATTAGTTTTTACTACGTATTTCAGCTTGTCTCCGCTAGATGGCACTGAACTACATATTTGTTGCATGAGGATGTCGCCACAGTAAACTCTCAGAATACAAAACTTATGTTTTTTCTTTCGATTTATATGTATTTTTTGGTTAAAGTGTTTCCTTACCTCCGACTCGGAGATGATGTCAAATATGAGGAGTATAGCGATGAAGGAGAGGCCGAGGAAGGCGTTGCCACAGAACAGAACCATGTTTGCCATGCTCGCTTCTGAGAACATCTTCTCTGCTACGTGGATCATGCTGCCACAGGCGTACCTGATAATAATATACGTTTTAGTACCTACCTCTTTCTACATTAAATTTAGTAGTCGTCTTTTAGTTTCTCCATTTTCTTAACTAATACTGGTTTAGAGATACTTTCCCTCGTACATAATATCTTTCAGACTTTCGCTTTTCTATGCCGAAGTCGTCTTGTCGAGTCAGTAGTAGTCAAAAGAAGACTATGAAGGTATATTGAAACCTTCTAACATGTAAATCAATTGTTGTTATTATGGAACGCCCACAGGTCCGAATGATTTTTTTAAATAAAGCTATATCAAAGGTAGGGACAAAAAGTTTTTCCAACTATTTTTTCTTGATGATACTAAAGCTCAATCACTACATATTATAAAACAAAGTCCCCCGTCTGTCTGTTAGCGATAAACTGAAAAACTTCTGAACCGATTTTCATGTCGTTTTCACCAATAGACAGAGTGATTCATGAGGAAGGTTTAGGTGTATAATTTGTTAAGATTTTGTGGAAATTGCAGGAAATATGTTATTTTTTAATTTTTTTTTTTAAAGACATCTCCCGCATTAGGAATTACTCCTGTGTCGCGGGGGACTTTACAAACATAGAAACAACGGACACAAAGAACACCCAGACTCAGCTGGGAATCAAACCCACGACCCATAAGCATAGCGGTCAGGGACAGTAACCACTAGACCAACAGGCCAGTCATGATGTTAATGATTGTTGTAGATGTCTCTGCTACCCGTGCGAAGCCGGGGCGTGTTGTTAGTAAATACTAAATAAAATTGGTTGACATTCAGAGAAAAAAATGGTACTGAACTGTTTAGTGTAGTAGTACGTGAAGAGAATTCTTTGTATCTCTTGAAAGGAATGTGAAATTTGAAATACTTATTCATAAATCGAAAAAGTGCAGAAAGCTAGAATTTAAAAAAACAATATCCTACTAATATTATGAACGTGAAAGTTTGTGGGGATGTTTAGATGTATGGATGTCTGTTGCTCTTTCACGCAAAAACTACTGAATCAATTGCGATGAAACTTGGTACGTAGATAGCTAGACACCTGGATTAACATATAGGCTACTTTTTATCCTGATATTCCTACGGCGTCGGGACTTACGCGGGTGTAACCGCGCGGCGCAGCTAGTGTAATTTATATTATTATAAACTGAAAAAATATGTGGTAACGGCTACATCAAGCGACACGTGTCCAGTATCTCTCTCTGTTGACCTGTCATGGCTCGCTCGGAAAGTCTATACAATGACAGTTTAAGTTGTACTGGCCAACGAAATAAACCAAATCATTCAAAATTTAATGTATCATGGTCCAATTTCAACGAGCAGGCAATCTCTAGTTTAAATAAAGGTATGAGAGAATACTGAAAAACCGGCCATGTGCGAGTCGGACTCGCGCACGAAGGGTTCCGTACCATTATCTATAGTTCTATACAACATTAGTCACTATATTATAACCTTTTTTTTAGTTTAAATTACGTTTGTTGTATGGAAGCCTCACTTAAATATTTATTTTATTCTGTTTTTAGCATTTGTTATTATAGTGGCAACAGAAATACATGATCTGTGAAAATTTCAACTGTCTAGCTATCACGGTTCATGAGATACAGCCTGGTGACAGACATACAGATGGACAGTGGAGTCTTAGTAAGAGGGTCCCGTTTTTACCCTTGGGGACGGAACTCTAAAAATGTACTGCAATTAAAGCAAATTCAACTTACCCATAGAGAAGGAAGAGTAAGCATATAGCTGGTAGGTTGTTCCTCGAGACGAACACAGGGAAGCCGAAGGCAGCCATAACTGCCGCAGTGATACCCATGTTTATTGCCATTATCTGCACACATTTTGTATAAATAGTATTTAGTTTAACGTTTCAAACATAACAGAGAAGAATATTTAAAGAATATGGCGTAATATTTGGGCCTCAGATTAAAAACGTAGGTCTTAGGGGGTTTGAACAGCAGGATCCAAGAATATTATCGACAAGTTCTTCTATCACAAACATATTAAAGCTTTGGTAGGTTTCTAGTTTATGATCAACAGAACTTCATAAATATTTTGCATACTCAGACCGTAAATATCCGACGGTGTAGATATAGGTGTAGCAGACATAAAATAATATTTTGGAAAGAATCTCTACGAAAGAGAAACAAACACAATACACACCAACATATCCCAAACGAGTGCCGTGGTCCAGTACAGCAAGGGGCTGACTCCACACAGCAACTGTAGCCGCTTCTCCTGACTCCGACGAGATGACACCAGGTAGATGGCGGCACCAGCACTGATCAGCGCGTATGCTATTAGCACCAGACCCGAGATGCCCGCGTCAGCTATGTGTTGGTATCTGAGGAAATGAAACAAGTTAAGTAAAAGATTAAATACTATTTTTATACCTTTTGGTTGACGTTTGCAAAACAGCGTCCACCAAGGTACCCTTATCAACAGAAAAAGGTAGGGACCTAATACCGACCCCTGGTGCAAACTGACTGCCACACTCAAGTCATTGGTGTTGCAATTTATCAGTGTTGCTTACATAGGTAGTGAATCTTTCATAAATTATATAATCTGTTTAGAATAACTTTGAATGCTTTGAAAGGCACAAATTTCTCTTGGAGGATTTACCAGAAAACTTTCGAGATACTCTATCTAATGCCTTCTCGAGACCAACGAATACCTTGTGCACGTTCATGTGTCATTCTATGTTAATAGCTTTTTTGGCGAAGTACTAATGATTATGGTGTCCACTATCCTGCCACTCGGTACAAGCTTTAACTGATATTTTATTCACTTGTCCTTAGACTTTTATTCTATTACCAACTGTCGTTCGTGACAATGTTCCCGTGAAATTAGTAGTTCCCTTTACTTCCCCCCATTGACGTAAACGTACAGGTTTTAAGAACTTTTTAAGATAAACAATCCCACAATGCATTATATAATTCAAAATTTGATCTGACAAAATTACAGCTTCCATTAAATTCCCCTGTAGGGGTTGAATTTTCAAAAATCCTATCTTAACGGATACCTATTGTTCTTTTCTTAGTGAATTTTTTCTATTGCTTAGTTTTCAGTATCCATACTTTCAATGCTTAATTTTAGTTCGTTTACTTTTAATCTTAATAACATAATAGCGCACGATAAAACAGTGTTGTAATTAATATTATTTCACTAAATATGTGTTATTGATGTATAAGAATGGCCGTGAGTTTGTTTGCCCGATTTCTTTTCACAATTTTACTGAATAAAATATAACCTTCTCAATATTGAAATAGGTGGAACCAACTTACACAGTAGATTTGCTCAGTTGTTCTTTGGAGATCTTGAGCGGGTGCGTGTAGGTAGTGATGGAGGCGCGCGGCGCGGCGGTGCGCGCGCGCAGCACCGCGCTGTTGAGCGCGCTCAGGTGCGACACCAGCGCGTGGTGGCCCTTGTTGTTGTACCACACCACCAGGCGAGTCACCTCGTTCTTGAGGGACGACGAATAGCCTCCGTACCTTGAAGAAGGAGAAACAGTACAGATATGGTACGAGCATACTTGACTAAATATCAGTTTGTTTTTTAATACATTCAAATTTAAAGTTAAGTTAAAGAAGGGGTACTTATAAAACATAAATAAAGGAAGGAAGGGAGGAGATAAACAGGTAATATTTCCGATTGCATGAAGAGGAATGTTTATATTACTGTATTTGATTGTACAATCAATAAAATGGCGACTTGTTAGGTTAGGTTATTATATAGGTAACTCTCTATTCTTAAATGATTAAAAACAAAATAAATAGTAAGGCAAAAACCGCCGACGTGACAGGACGCCTCACTCCTTGATAAAGGTGTTGGGGTTCGAAAATAGTCGGTCATTTCCGATACACATGAGTATATATATAGTCGTATATCTGTAATTAGAATGCGTGGAAATAACAGCAAAAAATTTTTTAGATACTTAATGAATTTTCTGACGACTGGTAAATTATTTATTTTAATTAAAGGAAACTACTGAGTTTTCTTACTTTCTACTCTTACTCGGGAGTTTGTCTCACTCTCTTTTATAAAAATCCTTTCAAAAATAGTTTAATATATTTCCAACACCCGTGTTTGGATTACCGGATTACCGGTTATAAGTATGTAAATGACTGAATAATTATTAATAGAAAAATAAAAATACTAGGCAGTCTAGACAGTTTTTTTCTTAGAGTGAGATGTGTTTAATAGAGAGACCATACCTCTTCTCAATGTACATCTCCTGTGTGTCAACTAGCCACTTGTTGAGGGTGTTCACGTCAGGCAGTGCCATCATGTCCGGGAACACTGTCATATTCGGCTTCACGTCGCACACTTGATGTTTTGGCTGACATTCACAAGTGGGAGAGTCCTGCAGTAGAATATTATACTTAAATGAACACTAACTAAAAACAAATTACGCTCACAAAGATTAAACAATTTGGGGAATATTACAAGGTAAAAAGTAGGTAAGGTAATGGAAGCAAAAGGATATTTTGCTCATACGCACGGATTACAGAGTGTTAACAATAGTTTGAGCAAGTTAGGGTTGCATACGTACGTCTTTGGTCCAGTTTTTAATGTGTCTGCCTGCCATCAAATGCTCCATGACACGCTCAGCAAACGAAGAGTCCAAGTCGTTGGAGAATTTGGAGGGACGAGGCCTGAATGAAAAAAATATTATGTAGGTACTTTTAATTTTTTATATTTTGAAGTTACCTGCGCTAGTGAGTAATTTCTATTTCGTCGATTTACGAAACCATTGCTTAAACACGCCAATGGTCCCGATTCTATTGTACACTCGACTAAACTAAAACCTGACTTAATTTTCTTCATATGAAATCAACCTTGTCTTCTTCGTAACAAGGTCTATTTGTTACTGGCATCTATTTCTCAGCGCCACTAAATTTCACTAAAACATGCCAACATAAACTCAACTTTATTTCCACGCAGCGAGAGTCTTGTTCAAAACAAACTAAGATGACGTTGTTTTAATCGACACCTACGAAGACGCTTACTAAAAACACAGAGCAAAAGAGATGGCATTCAACGAATAGCAGCTCTCGCTACGTGGTATTAAAGTTTATTTAAGAGTGTCAGACACTTTAGTCGATAAATAAATTGCTTATTTCGATAGCGACATATGTTACCTACTTGTTTAAATTTGAAATAAGACCTTGTTTCAAAGTATAAAAGGTTTACATTTTGTATTAAGAAAATTTAGTCAGTTATAGTCAAGAGAGTAAGTAATACAACAGAATTGACACCAATGTCTTTTTTTATAGGATATGGGGCAAACGAATGACGCAACAAGAGTCACTACGGGGTTAGGGCCTCCGGTAACCTCACTCACTCGGTGAAACATTGCATTGCTTCACGCCGGTATTTTGTGAACAACAAAAAACTTTGACGTGTGTAGACGGCCTAGAATAAGTTTAATTGTTTTAGGTAGGTATTTACGTCTCCTGTTTCATAACCATATCAACATAACAAACTACTTCATAAAAAAACTAACGGATTTTGGATTTCCATTTAAATTTAGACAATAATTGGACAATAGTTGAGGGTTATCCATGGATGTTACCGATCATGACAATTTCTAACAATCATTTTTTATATTTATCCTATTTATACATCACGCTGAAGATTATTATTGACCCTACCAATAGAATTTAAAGTATAACAGGCACTCACACAATAAAATCAGTTGTATTCATGTACAGGTCCTTGTCAAGTTTGAGCGATATCTCATTGTCTGCCGGTGGCCGCAGCATAGAAAAGGCCATAGCGATGGTCACGAACAGTGATGGCAGGATGATCAGCATAAACAGGAGCCATCTGTGGGAACATCGCATTACTGAAGAAGCAATATTTGAGACAATAATCCTCACTAATATTATAAATGCGAACTTGAGTTTGTTTATTTGTTACGATTTCACGCCTTAACTACTCAACCGGTCATCATGAAATTTCCATGCACGTTTTCCTTTCATCCAGAACAAAACCTTACCTACTGTTTCCGAGTGATACTGAATTGACAAATACCTCAAAAACACGAGAGAAGTCGCAGGCAGTTTTCCCATAAAGTTTAAGCGTGGGTAGTTGAAGTAATTTAGTTATATTGAGCTGAATATAACCGCATTTAAGGTTTGGAATGCATTGAGCTGTAGAACGACTGATGTCAAAACTTACTTGTTCCTGATATGGTGCAGGTACCTGGCGTACATTAACGCGAGGAATTGTTCCCAGGCGGAACCTTTCAAGGGTCCCTCAGGGGGCACCAGCTGTTGTGCGGTGCGGTCTGTCCTGATGCTTGAACTGGATGCACTCTTTGATGGAAAACTCTCTGATGACGCTGGAGCAAAAGTTTCGTTAAGTATTTTTACCAGAGTACGTCGAAACATCTGACCAACTAAGGGAAATGTTGGGTGGCGTCGTAACTCTCAGGTTCAGACATATTTGTTTAACATATACGGTTAAACTCACATATTGCGGAGATTTCCGGTATAGGCCCTTTATCAAGGAAAGAAAAGACCTGTTGTGTCAGTGTAAGCTTACACTCTCTCCATTCCCGATATATATACGTGAGTGCCACCGCATGTCTTTAATAAATATGAATACATCTCACGAATGTTTTTAAGTAGGTATTCTATCTGATAAGAGGAGAATAGCAAGTTAAACTTACTGTACTCAATAGCACTCTGAGGAGTGTCGGCTTGTTGGCACACGTTGAAAAACACCTGCTCCAGGCTGCTGCAGTCCATGGTAAAGCTCTTGAAGCCCAGTGCTGATTGAGAAGCTTCCAATACAGAACATAGCTGGAGGAAGCTGAAAAGAAAGGTGTCTATCATTTGAATAGGATAGAAAACGTTGAACATCATACGTCGTCATTACGAAGTATAACTAAAGCGATGTGAACAGCGAACAACAACAATGTTGTCAACCTAAGTGGCATGCCGGACTGCCGTTAGAGCATTTGGCTGCCACGTCTGGGTTCGGGGTTTCGATTCCCGCTTAATGAAAAACATTTGTATGTGCCTGCGCGTCCGTTAATATCACGCGAAACTAGATTGAGCTATAATATATTCACTCTGACGTAATACAGACTGGTGCTCGCTGAACGGCTGTCATTCGATCATTCAATCACTATTTTGACAGGCACCAAAAATGTTACTTTCATTTTGAAAGGTAGATGGCATTCTGCTTAGAACGAGTTGCGTGTGGTCATTATCGGTTTGCATCGCGTCTGAGCACCGCCTGTTCTGTGGAACGGCTGTATTTTCTGTTTATTGGATTTAAAAAAAAGCGACGATAAAATATATTCCTTTTAAGGACACGAAGTATATTATATGTGCGTCACATATTTAAAAACAACAGAACAATTAGTTATATAACACCTACTTATTATTTAATCCGTTTACATCAAAGAAGGGCAGACTAATCTCCACCTCTAGTTCATTGACATCTATCACATTAGCGTTCTTCACGACACCCCTGACCACTGTCAGCAGCTGTTTAGTCTTCTCCTCTTGGTTAATCTCTTCTATCATTTCGTCAACATCGGCTCTCTCTGGATATATCACTATTAGCTTGTAACCGTTCCCCAGGGTCCGTTTTATTTCTATTGGTGATCCAGTTGTGTGGATTTGACCCTGTATCATAAAAAATATATTACCGTTTTGATAAAGAACTATCGCTGCCAGCAGAAACTAGTATCTAGCCAAGCTAAGTGGAGTTACGTTGGGATTCTGTTGTCAATTACTTATTTTAACTTCAATCCGATACCGCTGAACCAAAAATTGTTGTTTAATTTTTCAAATTCAAATTCCAAATGTTCAAAGACAAACCTTATGCATTATTACGATCTGATCGCTGAGCAGTTCAGCTTCGTCGAGGTGATGAGTTGTCATTAATATCGTTTTGTCTTCCTTCAGCTTCACTATCATTGACCAAATGTCTCTGAGGGCAAAAAATATTGTCGTTATTATTTTGATTCCAAGATTGGAAAGTCCCAATTCACTACGAAGTATCATCATCATATCAAACGATTTCATACCTTGTTTGTTAAACAAACTTACAAAGAACTCACTATTAAACTGTTATTAAAAGTGCTCAATAGGCAATATAGGGTAAGCCCAACCTTGTATAGGACGGGTTGACCCTATTATTGGGGTGATCTAGCGATACAAGATGCAATGTTCAAAACAATGTCAGCATCACGCACGGGCGCGAGTCAAATACGCACTATACAGGAGGACCGATATGAGGTACGACATTCCTAAGAAAAACAGTACCAGGTCGACCCTATCAAAGGGCTTGGCTAGCGCCATGGTGTTAAGAGTTCCAATGAAGGGCAGCACCATCACTTACAGGTTTAAAAGGTAAGACAGAGGGCAGGACAACCTACTAACACTCAGTTCGACCTAGGAGTGGGCTCGTTGAATGACACGAGGTACGATGTTCTCACAAAGGTTAGTACCACGTTCAGACGCGGTGTCTTCCATAAAAGTAAGATAGAGGAGTACAAACCTTCTAGCGGCCGGGTCGACCCCAGCGGTGGGCTCGTCGAGCGACACGAGGTGCGGCGCGCCCACGAAGGCCAGCGCCACGCACAGGCGCCGGCGCGTGCCGCCCGACAGACGACTCACCGGCTCTGAACACACCGCGCCCAGGGACAGCACTTCTAACATCCTGCAAGTTCATAATCATGGGAGTTACAAGGTGTTGGTACTACACTACATTCTAAAATGGGTTAACATAATATCATATTTTATCTGGTAGGCATTTTTTGCCCGTTAAATAATAATTTATCAATCCATTTTACAATATTTTCTATAAAATCCAAGTTTTATGATGACTTAATGTAATAACAGTAATTTACAACATTCAGTAAATTTTATATTATTTTACTTAGTTGCGATAACTAAACCCAACTATCTATAAATTAGGGCGCTACATGGCTAGTCTTCAGGTCTTCATACGTATTAACCGAGTGCTGAACACATTGCTCCAGTATCCCTCTGGAGCACAGCCGCATATCTCCTCATCGCCCGAAAACTTGCATCCCTTCTTAGTTGATTTTTAAATATATAAAAATAGTGCAAAGTCGCATGGCTAAATCCGGACTATAAGGAGGGTGTCCCAGGAATTCGATTCCAGCTCTGTCCAAATAGTCCGTAGTTTTGCCGGCTCAATGTGCAGGGGCGTTAACTTGCTGCAAAAGCCAAGTATCGAGTCTTGAGTTCGTTGCGGACCTATTAGTCTTACTGAAGTGCTCATTCCATTGAAATCATAAATGTGAAAATGAGAGCCAAGTTCAATATTAATAATATGCATGGTTGTCGATTTCGCCGACAAAAGAATTGAGATCTAAATGGGTGCCATGTTCTGTAGATAATCCTGAAATTTATTTATAAGAACATACAATATTCCAAAATAAATTTAAAACACAAATTCTTGGTTTTTTCTGCATGAACAAAGTCTCAATCATCATCATCGTCAAAGTCTAAATTTTTTACACAAATCAGATAACTTCCGTAAAATTGAAGCTCAAGATTTGGCTTGGCTAGTTTTCACATACAAGTTATCTTATATTTGGCTAATCAACTTATCTTCTTTGTTCTATATACAAGTTACTGTTTTATATTGTAAGGTCAACATAGCTTACTTGTCTAAAAGTTTGGTTTGCTGGTAAAAACTAGTCAAGTCAAATCTTGAGTTAAAATTTTTCTTTAGGAAGTTATATTTATAGATTAGGGTGTGTAAAATTTATTTTTTTGTTAATAAAACGGTGTGGATTTCATGAAAAAGCTTACTTTATTGACTTTATAGGTTTAGGGGTGTAGTGGGGCGTCTGTTTCCGCTTAGGTGTACTAGCCGACCCTATGTGGGTAGTGCACCGCCAGGTACAGGCGGCCTACAACTCTCGCCAGTGGCTCCAAGAAGCTGCAGTGCTTGCAGCGGCCACATCCCGGTAAACCGCGTCGGCTCGCGGGCTAAACCTGGTCGAGGGGGATCTTTTCTGCTTTGGCAGAAAGGTCTTTTGCGGACGCCTCCCGCATAAAAGCACAAAGTCTGTCTCACCGCAGAAGGCAACCCACGCTGATAAGCAACGGATCTAGGCGGATGCTGCGAGACAGCAAGGCATTGTGAAAGGCCGAGGGCGACGACGGCACATCTTGCTGATGAAGGTGAACTGGTAGAGCACGGCGGTGGATATACTTTCTTCTGGAAAGGTACCGGTGCCTCAGAGCCGAGACGGTCAGGTGTCGGGTTCGCGATCAAAACCCAACTTGTGAAGTGTCTAGACGAATATCCTGTCCACATATCTGACCGCGTGACCACTTTGCGCCTTCACTTGCATAATGACAACTATCTTAATGTCATCAGTATTTATGCACCAACGTTGGGTAAATCTGATGACATTAAAGATCAGTTCTACGAGGAGTTGACTCAGTGCCTCGATAGCATTCGTCCCAAAGAACAGATACTTCTACTGGGGGACTTCAATGCCAGAGTCGGTCGAGACTATGACGCTTGGCCCAGGGTCTTGGGTAAGCATGGGATTGGGAATATGAACAGCAATGGCCAACTGCTGCTCAGCCTATGTGCGCAATTTGAACTAGCGATCACAAACACAATGTTTAGACACCCCGCTAAGCACAAAACCACATGGATGCACCCAAGGTCCAAACACTGGCATCTTATCGACTATGCAATTGTTCGGCAAAATAACGTTTCCCAAGTCCAAGATACGCGCGTCATGCGCGGTGCGCACTGTTGGACAGATCATAGGCTTGTTATCATTAAGCTATGCCTTCGCTTGTTCCCGCCTCGGAGATCGAAACGTACAAAACCTGCGTCCCTGGACGTGGAGAAGCTCAAAAACGAAGAGGTGCGAAATAACTATGTTTCAGGCTTAGCAAGTACCCTACCGCGTGACCAAACAGGGGACATTGAAGCTGACTGGAAGACTCTGTCTACTCATGTTTTAGATACAGCTGCGAATATCTTAGGTCGAAAAGTCCGGAGAAATGAAGACTGGTACGATGAGAATGACAGAGTATTGACAGAAGCTATATCGGATCACCGCAAATTATTACGCGAAAACGGTGGAAAGCGAACTAGCGGAAACACTGACGTTGACATCAAGCAAAGTGAACAAGCTCTACGAAAACTATCTCGGGAAACAAAAGACAACTGGTGGCAGAAAAAAGCTGAGTCCATACAGTTTCTCGCAGACAGGAACCAGCTTGGTGAGTTTTATAGTGAGGTTAGAAACCTGCTGGGAAGTACTATCCGAGCTAAGGTACCCCTTAAGTCACTTGATGGTCAGCATCTTATTAAAACTAAGGATAATGTGTTAAATAGGTGGGCAGAACACTTCAACAAATTTCGTCAATGTAGATCGATCAGCTGATCTGCAACACATTAGCCTGATACCTCAACTCCCATTTGCTGATGAATTAGACGAGCCACTAAAGCTGGACGAAGTGGTCGTTGCCATCAAACAGCAGCAAAACAAGCGTGCGGTTGGTATTGACTTAATACCGGGAGAACTACTTAAGTGCGGCGGGAAGGAGTTGTACTCGTCCTTATACGAACTTTTTGTTCGCATGTGGGATGAAGAACGGGTCCCAAATGACTTCAAAGTCTCACGCATCAGCGCCCTTTACAAGAACAAGGGCGACCGTTCGGACTGCAGCTCCTACCGTGGTATTTCGCTTCTATCTGTCCCGGGAAAAGTCTTTGCCAGAATACTTTTAAACCGCCTTAGGACACTTTCTGAACAACTACTGCCGGAGACCCAGTTTGGCTTCCGACCTGACCGGGGAACCTGTGAAGCCATATTCTCTGTGCGTCAACTACAGGAAAAAAGTAGAGAACAAGGTCGTAAGTTGTACCTTTGCTTCGTTGACCTCGAGAAGGCCTTTGACAGTGTTCCCCGTGAAGCCCTATGGCTTGTACTTAACAGAATGGGTTGCACAGGGAAATTTGTAAAGCTTCTCAGACTACTGCATGATGACATGGAGTGTTGTGTGACAGTGGAAGGAGAGCAGTCGAGTGTCTTTCCCGTCACCTGTGGGGTAAAACAAGGCTGTGTACTCGCACCCACACTCTTTGCTTTATACTTCGCTGTTGTGGTCAGGGAGGTTTTACAGAAATCTCTTGAAGGTGTACGCATCCGCTTTCGAACAGACGGCAAACTGTTTAATCTTGCTAGATTTAAGGCAAATACCAAAGTGTCATACGCCATGATCAGCGAGATTATGTACGCTGACGATCTTTGCTTTTTGACAGAATCCCCGGAGGGCCTGCAAAGGCTGATGTCTGACCTGCACCAATCTTGTTGCAAATATGGCCTTAAGATCAGTGTTAAAAAGACGGAAGTGCTATCCTTGGATACTAATGGTCGTGAGACACTATCCGTGAAGCCGTGAACGCGTCTTTTACTCAGAGCTCAAGGAGGGCAAGCGAAAGCAGGGCGGTCAACTCCTCAGATACAAAGACGTTCTGAAAAGACATTTGAAAAGATGCGAGATAGAGCACTCGAAATGGGAGGATCTGGCAGCACAGCGACAAGAATGGAGACATATGGTCAAAACAAAAACTGATAATTTCGAGAAGCGTCGCATACTGGAGCTAGACGCTAAGCGTGACGAACTTAAAGCCCGACCACCAGCGGCCATAACTTACAATTATTTCAACGGTGTTCTTTCATGCCCGCACTGTGCGCGAAAATTCACAGCAAAAATTGGCTACGTAAGCCACATAAGGGCGCATGAACGCCGAAACTTAACGTAGGAGTCGACAGCGGTCGCCATGACCGAAAACGGTCGGAGGAGATTATATATTATAGGTTTAGACATAACCAAAAGTAGTTTATAGGTATATAAAGTCAGCTAAGAATGGATTTTGCCACAGGACCAGATGTAGGACATCTAAGGGCTCTTGGAGGTTTATTTGAAAGTCCTCAAACAAAGTGTAGGTGATACGAAGTTCACCGGGTCATCTAGTAGTTATAAGTGTATAATTTATTACTTTTATTTTTCACATTTAGAAGAAACTTGTGAGTCTGTCTATTTGCCTCAATAACTACCGAACGGTTTTCACCAATAGACGCAATGATTCATGAGGAAGGTTTTTATGGTGTATAATCCATTAAGGTTTTGTGTAAAATGCCGATGACTGTTGAAAATGGCATAAAAAATCAATATATGCTTTATTACCTGTGCGAAGCCGGGGTGGGTTGCTAGTGGAAGGAAGTTTTTTTTTAAAAATCAGAACAGAAAGAACTTACTTGTCAACCTCGGCCTGCAGCTCCCCCCTAGCGTGCTCCCCTTTGAGCTGCGCGTAGAGCGCGACGTGCTCGCGCGCGCTCATGTGTTCGAACAGCACGTCGCGCTGCGGACACACCCCCAGCCGCGTGCCTGACTCACGCTCCGAACGTACGATCACGTGGCCTTTGGTCGGCTTCAGCATGCCTGTTAATATGTTACTGCGAAACAAATGATTCTTATTCAAGGGTCAATATTTTATTAATCTTCATATCTAATGTGAAAATTGATAGTAAACAAAAAGTAATGGAAGCTTTTGCAAAGATCAACCTACAGCGACCCTTTTAGTTATTTTGGTCCTTCGAGCCATGTGTAGCGTTCCTATACGTGTTTATTTATCTCAGGTCTCGCAAAAGTACTTCAGAGGTTTTAGTCCTTAAGTCTCACAAAAAGTATTTTACTAAAGACTTACATCAAAGTAGTTTTGCCGGCGCCATTGTGTCCTAACAAGGTAGTGATCTGCCCTTTATGCAGCTCGATGGACACATTGTCTATCGCCAACTTCGGTCTACGTGACCTCTCATTGTAGACCTTCGACACGTTGAGGATGCTGACGCCTGCCTTCTCGTCCGTAGTCGTACAGTAAGTGATGTTTGTTTTTAAAGTTTTTATACCTGTATGGAATTAATAATATTGGTTTAGATTAGTAATAATTTGATAGATTGATAGGTTAATTTGGAGGAGTAAGAGAGAAAAGGTCACAAATCACATGTGGACAAACCGGAGAATTGAGCGTTGTTATTAATCGCTTAAGTAGGTACATTGAATATATATTATTACATATTCACTATGAATAAAAATGGAGTGCAAAAGTTCAATTTACGCAGCTTTTTCTTTCTTTTTTCTTTTATATAAAGACAACTCCCGCATTAGGAATTACTCCTGTGTCGCGGGGGACTTAACAAACATAGAAACAACGGACACAAAGAACACCCAGACTCAGATCGGAATCGAACCCACGACCTATTAGCATGGCGGTCAGGGTCACTAACCACTAGTCCAACAGGCCAGTCAATCCAACCAACAGGCCAGCTGATCTATCTGTTAGATCTATTACTTGCATATTAAAAATATAAAGTACTAGCTGCTAGCTGAATATCGGGATAAAAGTGGCCTGTATGTTAATCCAGGTCTCCAGCTATCTACATACCAAGTTTCATCGCAATCGGTTTAGCAGTTTTTGCGTGAAAGAGTAACAAACATCCATCCATCCATACTCACAAACTTTCACGTTATTAATATTAGTAGGATAAGAATATTACGTTTTTGAAATGGCATTAAGAATTCGATTCAGATTCGACAGACATTGCAAATTGCACTAGCTGACCCAAGAGTCAGTTTTTCTTTGTCTCAAAATAAAACCTAGATTTAAAACTACAAACAAGTGATAGTATCGAAACAAATGTAACCAAATCCTTTCCCATCAAAAAAAATCAAAACGCCTTTCCCAAGTAACATCGAACAACATTTTTAGGCATTTAAAAGTAAATAGGTAGGAATACAATACTAAAACAAAAAATACAATCATATCATTTTCGTAACAACTCACCAAAATATCTGTCGATTAGCCATCCTATGAAGAAGTAGAAGGCCGCATCCAGCAGCATCACGAGAGCGGCGAGTCCGATGCTCATATCCTCCCCCTCACTTGGAGAGTCCCACAGCTGGGCCCAGCCCGCGCCCGCTCCTCGTGCCTCGTAGCGCGCGATGTACAGGAAAGCGTAGCAGAGAGATGAAGACATTGACAGGCACTGCGACATAGCATTTCATAGAGGTCATTATTTCAAAGTAAGTCAGAACAATTCTGGAACAAAAGTCGTATTAAAAGATGACGACGTGAAGTAGATTATTCTGAAGTATGTCAGAATAGTTCTGAAATCATTATTTATTTACAAGGTATTATTGAAAAGCAATTTACTTTAAAATAAGTCTTCTGAGATTAGACAGAACTTATCGAAAGTGTCCAAAACTATCCCTATATGGTTGGAGATTATTATAATTTTTTTTTAAGTCCGTCAGAAATATTAACAACTTTTTTTAATCCAAGAAAACCATACCGAGTATGAAGCTTGCATTTACGAAGTCGATGGGGTTTTTACAGATAAGTTTGCGCAAAAAATAGATTGATATGTAGTCTGAAAATAAAAACTAAGTCACTTACTATGAAAATCTTGAGTGATCTGTAAAGCATGGCTTCAAGGGACAGGATGATTACGAAAGGCATGAACGTGACCAGGTACGTGATGGCACCACACACGGCGGCCAAACTGGCTGACTGGAACATCTTCGATATCATGTAGCTGGAGGAAAGAAAAGAAAATAAAAAAAAATGATATTTTCACTTTGGAATTTAAACTAATTGAAAAGACTATCCCTCGCTTTTGAATTTAAAATTAGCAGTATATTTTAAATTCTTGAGTAACAGTTTCTTTTTTTAATTTAAAATTATTAATACAAATTTAAAAGTTAAAAATAATAGAATTTAAAGAGTGACAAAACAAGGCGTTTTAATTATATATGTACAGAAGTTCAATATGGATATATATTGGAGATACAAGGAAATACAAAGATACAAACCACCTTTATTTTATTTATTTAATAAAAAATGCAAGTAACGTAGTTTAATTACTAGTTTTGATGTTAACCCCTAGACCTAAGCTAGGAGTGGGTTCACGCCGCTAGTGTACTGGGAGGGAATAGATCCGGCAACCACGCGATCACAATTCTGATGCCTCAGCCATTACTGTATACTGTGGTATTTTCTCCAACTTACCAGAAACTCAGCATGGAGATTCCAAATATGAAGAGCAGTGTGAACACGAGGGTAGGGTCTGTAGTAGGGAGTATATTTCCCACGTAGAGAATGATTGTGATGCAGATCATGGTCACCGTCATCTCTGTAAACGATGCTATGAACCAGGAGAGCGTGTGCCAGCGAAGGTCGACACCCATCACAGACATTAACTAGAAAATATAGTAGAATACTTATTACTACATGCCATTTTGTATTTTGGCTACCTTATTTTAAGTGTGTTTTTCATTTGACTACAAAGGCACTTTTTATTTATGTACCTATATAGTAAGAGTTCAATTATATATACTGGTACATTAATATCTGTAAAGAAAACATACTACATAATATGGAGTTTTAATAGATTTTTTCTAAAAGGTAGTCGAAAATGTAGACTTTCGGTAATTAAGAGAACAAGAGTTTAATGATATTTTTAGCTACAAACAGACAATCTTAACACGATATTACACTTACACGAATTAGAGAGTACCGGTTACCTACTAAAAAAGTGCGAGTCTGACTCGACCGAGGTTTTATATTATATTTGTATGAGTATAGATACTTCCACGGGTTCGTGAGGGAACGGGTTTTGACAGATAGACAGACGAACAACAAAGTGATCCTGTAAGGGTTATTTTTGCTTTTTGAGGAACGGAACCCTAATAATAAATTAGCGATTTAATCGTTCTGGCAAGTCGTTGTTGTATATATATATTAGTTATAGTTACTGGCCGTTCAAAAAAGTGTTTACATTATTTTTTTAAATTTAATCCAAAAGTCGTAATTTACTATCGTGGAAGACACTGTGAAATTGACAATTAAGTTTTTTAATTGTTTGCATAGTTATATTTGCAATTATTATTACTAGTGCCTGGGAGACCGATTTTCGCTCGATAGCTTTTTGTTAAATCGTATTTATTTTGTGAAATTGCGTTTTTACAGGAAATACAAAAGAAACGAACGTATCTGTATCCAAAATTTCATCAAAATCGTTAGAGTAATTTCTGAGATACCCGAAATATAAATACATACATAAATAAATAAATACATACATACAAGAATTGCTCGTTTAAAGTAATAAGATATACTGAAAGACATTCCCCCCTTTGACACCACAGGAATGTGGTGTGTCAGCGATCTCGACGACCTCCAGAGACAGATAATCAAATTAAAAAAATATCTGTTTTAATCTTTACGAAATGTGTTATCATAATATCAGTAATACCGATAATATCAGCTCATCTCTATAGTCGTATTAAGATCATTATACCAAGTATAATAAATATAAGTATAAATAATGAAACAGAAAATATAAATACCATTGTGTTGCCAGACTCTTTATCAGACACTATGAACCGCACTGTAGAGGCCACAGTGAACAGCAGAGAGAAGAAGAACGCCACTATCAGCGACTGAGACTCGTAGAGTGATGTCTGGAAACTATAATAATAAATGGCTATGCTATTTATTAAGTAAAGCAAAAAAAAACCCAACAGTTATTGCACTACCTTAATTTTTTATAAAAAGAGTCCTAACACTATTCCTCTTCGAGATTTATTTTGCATTTCTCATTTTATAATATTATCATATTCAGTAGCGGAAAAACTATTGTTGTAGAAATATAGAACAATAAATTAACTTCAAATTTTAACATCTATACAAAGAAATACTTATCATATATATTGCTACTTACCTTATATATTATTGTTGTTATATATTATTTCATTAAATATGTATTCTTAACTATCTGGTGATGTAAAAGAGTGGCCGTGAGTTTATTTGCCCGATTTTTCTCACAAGGCTCAACTATTTGAAAACGGGCGGTTATGGATAGACACAGGCAGATACGGTATTATCTGTTATCAATTTTGTTTATTTTATAATTTTACATTTGATATGGTAACCTATTGTTGCGGTGACTCCGTGTTGATCTATAATTTTTGAAGTTTAGTTTAAAAAAAGACATTTTCAAACAATTTTTAAAGAATTTTACGAAATAAATATATTTGAGTTAAACTTTGACTAAAATTATTTAATGTTTAAAAGATTTTTCAATAAGATATAAATACGAGTCCATCTAATAATGTGTAGGTATAAATCACTAGGTACCTACGTATATTATTCATTTTATTAAAATTGAGCATATTATATTGTCAGGGGTAAAGTAAAGGACGTGGAATATCTTTCATCCAGAAAAAAAAACTATTGTTTTCGAGGGATAGAAAAATACTTTAACGCGAGGAAAACGACAGCCATAAGCTAGTGAGTAAATAAAATCATGACTCACGAATCTGCCGTATAGCATGGGTAAGGTGTTTGTTGAGTGTACACGGCCCAATCTTGTTCTTCCACTGCGGTCTCCGAGGCGCTGTTCGCAGCAGACAGCTTGATGATGGCCTTGTCTACGATGTCCTGGAGTTCGACGAACCCCCGGAAATAACGCATGTTCTCTATGAAATTGGATTCAGGTCCTGGAATCCATAAGCTGTAAATAAAAAATAGCTTTAAAAGGGATAGGTCGATTGATAAATAGGAGATCCGTTTGAGGGAGAACGCACAGAAAACGAATGAAAAAATTATTTAATATTTGCGTTCGACGAAGGTCCACAACAAATCTCAATAAAAACTTAAAAAAATAGTCAATCTTACTCCTGTGTAATGAGGTACACAATAATTTGACCGACAATGTATGTTTAAAAATATTGCTAATCGTTTACAAGTACACACTAAACTACACGATGACCAACGTTACGTCACACGTCAGATGTCACCAAAAAAAAAGATAGGCAGACATGGGACTGCCGATAGAAGTGGAAACTTAAACGAAACGACGAACTTAAAACGTTACATTAGCAGGTTTTTGACATTAATTAATAAGGAGCTGACAGAACCCAATGTTTAGATTAGCGCCCTCTAGTGGATCTATATATATATATATATATATTATTAGCGTGACGGTCACGAGTTCAGTGCACTTTACCCATAAATAGCAAAAGTGCACAAACGTGCCTAAAGAAGTTTTCACTTCAAAAAGATAATCTCGTTATTTCTGTGGGCAGCTGAAAAATACGATTTCATTATTATATATTTACTATGGTAAGTTTTTGGCTGTCTGTCGTGGATTTCAGTCTCATCCTGTACTAAGCCATGATAGATAGAGAGGCAACTTCTAGGTGAATATAACTGTAGATTATAATTAGCTCTGTGCGACTTGAATTGCGACTTTATTGTGTCAGAACAAGAGTCGCTATTTATTTAAATGATTTGGCGGAGGGAGCCTTCTGTATCTATACTATTATGTATTCTGTGCCTGTACGTAACTGTACTTAGTATGTATAGCTTTAGTGTCGTCGATTAACTCAATTTATGCTAAAGGGCCAACCAAAACTTACAGTTAATTTTGTGTTTTAATACTTTAGATTTTGACATTAAACGTCACGAAGCTTACGACACCGCCCCTTGTCACAAATGTCACATTTCGTTCATCCCTTCCCCCCATCTTAATGTGTATCGTAATTTATGGATGAACCCTAAGTATACAGAAAACATTCCTGATAGAGTATTCCTGATGAAGAGTAGTAAATAAACTGTTATTAAGCCTCTGTTTTCACCAGAATTGCTATTAGAAAGTGTGTAAAAAAAAGTGTGTGTGAAGAAACGACACTAGACAACGTAAATGTAAAAGGATTACAGACTTTATGATTTCACAAATAGAGTATACTAAATGCAATCTCAAAATTGGAGTTAAGTAAGTACTAAAAGCAAACTTACTAGTCCGTTAGCCTTTCAGTAGTGGGCACGCTGTCGATATCCATTCGTATTTTGTACTCGACATTGGAGAAGGACTCGTCTTGTTCTTCACTGTTCAGAAACACTAAACCTGGGACAGAAAAACATAACATATGATATTTATTAAAACTTGTGGTGACATCCAGCGAAGACAGGCTGAACTACGAAGTAACTACCTATCCTGCATCGCGCAATAAAAATTCTCGCGTTGATTAGTAGATCTACAACTACCCAACATTGCTTATTTTTTTAGCTCAAAAATCTTACAATTTACAGTACACAGTACTACTAAAATAAGGATAACAGACAAACAGTTTCTTTGTTTTTAACAATTACCTATGTATTAAATGAGTTATGTAGATGAAAGGATGATTATTACACATGAGTGATGGTATGAGGTATTTGTATCTGTTTGTGTAAGTAAATTGGTGTTTTGTATTAGCTGTACAAGTTATTACTAAAAACTTAGTCGTTCTGGGTTGATGTCACAAGTAGCAAGTGCTGAAGAGGGTGGATTCAAGTAAAAGTAGCAGCTCTGGGTAAAAGTGATGCTGTTGATTTTTTGGGGTCAGTGGTAAAAACCTGCATGCTGATCAAGAACTCACAACAACGAACCGTTATATCACTAAGATCATAGTTACTTACCAGCGGAGAACTCGTTGACAGTACTGAGTGTGGCTGCTTCATGCGTCAGTTCATATTCGTTGGGAGTGGCCTGTATTCTGTTCAGGTTGATACAGTGTAGTATATCTGATGCCTTTGATAATAAACTGCCTATGCCCTGAAATGTAATGTTTTATGATAAGGTGGTCTAAGCGTAGTAGCTTTTATTACTAATTAGCTGCACTCGGCAAGCGTTGCAATGCCATTTTTTTTTGATAGTTTTTCTTTGGGCCAGGAACCCTCGCATCACAATCTGATCCATGGTTTCGGAATGCATAGAGGACAAACGTACAAACATTTTTTTTATATAGATTAATGTGCTACTGCCTCATATGTGCTAAACTTTCCCATGAATTTATCGAAACCATTGTGACGTACCCTGAGCAATGGAAATAAGAAAAACTCTTTTTATTTCCTATGAAGAAGACGTTGTTGCAGTTCTACCGAAGTGGGAGTTGTATATTTATTTATTTATCTCTTTATTGTACACCAATTAAGATACAATCCAAACATAATCTAAACATTTAGGTATATCAATAAGTGGTCCTATCACTCACGGTGATCTCTTCCAGACATTGTCTATTTTTTGGAATCTATTTATTCGTGTGGCTCGGTGGTTAGCAGAGAAAACAGTGCTAGAACGGTGCGTTACCGACAGTTTTATCGAGTCTTGAATCATTCGAATTGATGGACCTAACCGAAAATATGCGGATCAGGAGCCCTGTTAAAGGCTTCAAGAACGAACACTTTTGAAACCAGATGGAAATACTGTTGGAGGCTTCATTGACCAAACGTGCAACTCCTTATCCGTGATTTTATTTAGTTTAACTTTGAAATAATCGCTCAGTTACACCTTCGGTTAGGGAGACGTTTACCTAGGGGTAAGCCATACAAAAAAGATAGACTTAGTTATGTAGTCACAATCTTCATCAAGGAAGAATTTAAGTTCGGTAAAAAACTTAAAATCTGGATTTTGCATTTTCACACGGAAATACAAGAGTAAAAGTCTATCCAAAGATGATATAGTAGTTTTAAATACAAATAATTGTGTGAGGAGCATGATCATTTGTTCTGTGTCTGGGTGTAATTTATCTATAATATGTATGTATTTAGGAATATATAAGTATGTTTATCAGCAGTTTGGTTACCATAGTGCAGGCTCTGCCGAGTTTGGGATCAGACGGCCGTGTGTGCGATGTGTGACGTTATTATATTTTAGTATGTCTCATTTTAATTCCTTAATATTGAAGGTTCTTCAACATATTATAATATTTTTCTTTGTACGTATTTCATAGACAGTTGTTCTGAGTCAGAATATAGTTTGTTTTTCGACAGAGACGATTTCATAAACTGTTTCAATAAAAAGAAAATCTTACTTCAACATCTCCAAATTCATCGAACAGCCCATCAACGTTAAAGTCTTGTACGCTTATACCATCAATGCTTCCATCATCAATGATCATCGCTCTCAAAGAGCCGAACTGGGGGTTGGTGATCAAACTGCGGAGAACATCGATCCCTTCACGATGTGATAACAACTTGTTCACTGCAGGGAATGACTTTGCGAAGGAGTGGACAAGGTTTACTACTTTGATCATCGATGCGAATGTAGAGTTGGCCTGCAAAGAGATAAGCGTATAAGAATGTAATTAAAAATGAGTGGTGTCCTATGGCCTGAATATCTGAGTCTATAAACCTACAACGGGGTTTACTGCATAGGAAGGAGAAAGTCACCAAGATACTTACTATAATTTTTTTGAAAAAAATATATAATGGCGTTTTATGGCGCGTAATTCGCGGGGCAGCAGTAACTACTTTAAATTATTACTTATTTATGATATATTTACAAGACTACTAGTAACTTATAATACATATCCTTAATAATACTGAGAATTTTCTGCTTGAATGCCGGGAGATAGAGTTGAGAGATCTTGGACTTTCTCAGTAGTTAAAATAAGAAAGCTTAGAAGTGGTGTTATTCGCTAATTTCTTATTGTATATTCCTTATATATGGAGTTCTAACGATCTTCAGACACAAGTTTGAATATGCAAGAGAATTATACCTTTTCCATGATTCTGTTGGCGGTAGGATTGGGTGGAGTGTAAAGTATCTTGCCCATGATGAGCGGCTTGATGAAGCTCCACACGATCTTGCCACCTTGCACGTTCACGATATCCACGTACAAGGAGCGACAGTAGTCACCTGCAAACACAATGTACATAAGGTGTTACAGAAAGGTGGGATAAAGTTTTTAGAAGCATCATCTGTAGCCGACAAATAGTCGAAAATGTTTTTCCTAGTGTTGATGCACACTACTAAACAACATGTGAATTTTCATGTAAATTTTAGAGATTTTTTATATAATGCAGACATTTTCAGAAAAATCTGGAAATTCCATTGACAAGGATGTTGATGGAATGTCTGTGTATTAAATACCCATAGTTTCATTCATATCAGCTCTCTCTCATATCGGTTATCGGTCAATTTTCAAATTCAATTTGACAATAATTGTTTTTAAACTTTCGCGACTTTGATACATATCTATTAGATGTGTAACTCGGGACTTAATCGCGATAATATTGAAATGAAATGACACTTTATTTGCAGAAATACGGTACATAGGTTGTAAACAGTAATTATAAAAGAATCACATATTTCGTCAGTCTGTTCTGACATATATAATAACACTGATTTAATATCAAATACAATACTAAGTGCTTAGCTCATGTCAATAAACAAATAATCATAAATAATGTCAAATATTGCAATGTCAAATTTTTCATTCCGATCATTTATAATATTATTAATATAGAATAGATCATACAATAAAATATTATCATGTATCATAGTAACTATTTAAAAGGTACAATACCTCATGGTCCACTCGTGACCACGATCGGTGCTATTCGATCGAATCATCTGGTAACCAAGACCTGGAGACCTTTTAAATATTATCGCAATTAATTCAATTTATCAATTTCAAAAAAGATTTTTGTATTAAAAAACAGGAATTTTCCTAAATTTGTTTACATTATTTAAGGTGTCTACTAGGGTCATACAACCCTAAAATATGATTACAAATTTCTTTAACTGTATAAAAAGTACTCTATGGAGACTGCAAAGCTTTCTCTACAGAACTGAGGCCAAGGGTTTCATTAGAATTTTCAGAAGTTAAACTCTGTTAAATTTAAGTTACAAGCGGAAGTACCTAATGGTAATTGTTTGTAAAACTTGTTTATAGACACAAAGAATTGAGTTGGATAGGAACGTAGCATGACATAGTAATGTAAACAAAACTATCGATTTTTCTTCCTAAAAGAGGACCTCAATGTGGCAGTTGTATAATATGTGTATTGTGTAAACCGACGAATACATTGATTACATACTGTTATGCTAGGGATGCTAAAAGTTTAACAGTAGCAGCAGTCAATTATTTGACACGAAATATTTAATACCATTTGACCATATTTATTTTTACTTAATTTTTTTTTTTCATTTCAATTTGAATCTTTATTGCACTCATACACAGTTTTTTTTGCATTTCAATTTTTTTTTTGCGTTATATACGGTCCTAAAATATGATCATCTGTAACATCTTGTATTACCTGATAATCTAATATTATTGGCCAATCTATCCGTATCTAACATACACTTACTTGGCAACACATCCAGTTGAGCCTGGTCAGGTTTAGTGGACAGATCCTCTGTGGCCACAATCTGTTTGTAAAACTTGTTCATGTTCATATTGAAGGGCTTCCCGCAGAGACAGTTGCCGGCACTTGACAGGAATTCTTTAGCTGTATAAGAAATTAATTGGTAAATATTACTGAATTAATGTGATTAGCGGTTATAAATAAATCATGAAGTATTTGATTACTAGATGCGGGATTAAATAAAATTCATATGATTTTTCAGAGGTCTGCAAACCTCAGGGTGAGAGCAGATAAACCTCTAATAAAATCATTCATACACAGAAAAGAAGGATTTAAGTTAAACTTGGTATTAGAAGTGGGAAGAGTGTTAATTTAGTGAGAACTCTTTTAAGAGGTATCATTGAACTAAACTGGCTTCCCTACCCAAATTAAGTTTTTTAATAAAACAACTCTTTAAATTTCCGGTTAAAACTACAAAATAATGATAAAGCGCATTCAAAAGGATTTATTGTTGATAGTCATTGGACGAACATTAACAAACTATTGAAACAGTGAATGTTTCAAAAGTTTGGTAAAAAGAAAATTTGGAAACGGTTTTTTCCTTACTTCCGACGGAGCTATATTGAATTACGGTCAAAACTCAACGTCTGGCGTCTATAAAACTAATCACTTATTAGATTATACTAACATGAGAATAAATTCCCTATTGAACTAAAGTCTTTCAAGCTCTTGAACATCGGTTCATCAGCGAACAGCTCTGAGACGTAGCCGAGATTGTCCTGCATGGCGGGCAACAGAGCTGCCATCTGCGAATACTTGGACAGAACTGCGGAACCTTCATCTTCTGTCAGGTTTGATGCAACGTATAACTTTGTAAGAAGAGTAGTTTTTACCTGGAAAGCGATTGATATTTTTATTAGATGTTAGTAACAGTTATACAGAATGCTACAAAATGTGTGGTCGTAATAAACCCACGACCTAAGTCATTGCAATTAAACGCACTACCGCCGCGCCACATACTATGGCTATTACATACTATTTTATTCTTTAAATGCCCCCGTTTCTCTTCTAATTTGTTTATTAAAATTTTCTAACCAAGTCTCTATTTATCTCCACTTCTCCACCCTGACGATATTGTATAAATTTTATTTGTTTTACTTACAAAATCCAACACAGGTTTGAAGTTGAAATTTCTGAAGAGCACTGGCAATATCTGTTTAGCAGTTTCATCTGGCAGGCCACAGAACTGATCAACAACCGCTGCCAGTACGTCCTCAGCGGTTACAACGTCCAGGTTCAAAGGCTCCAGGACCTTAGACATGGCTTCGATCTGGCATGTGTACGTGGATATGTGGATGTTGTCTTGTTTTGAAGTTAAAAGCTGGCAACAAGATACTTTTATTGTTAATTATAAATATAAAATCTAAAACACCCCCCACTCGAATGACCCTTACGATTAGATTAGAAAAGAGCCGATAATCTTCGAACGACTGAACAGATTTTCTTGAATTATATCTAAGAACATTCTCAATCAAGTTACCTTTCAAACAAAAAAAAACGCACTTAAATCGGTCTATTCGTTTAGGAGCTATGATGCCACAGACAGACACACAGACACGTCAAACTTATAACAGCCCTCTTTGTTTTCAATATTATAAATAAAATAGTGTGTTTGTTTATCTGTCCTTCTTCACGCAGCAAGGGTTTTTTTTTGCTGCTTTTGATCTTAGACAAATGTACTGTTCCTCACCATAAGACGGGTAAACTAATTTCATGGAATGGAATAACATATGATATTGACATCCCAAACATTTTGGGACAGTTTAGGATTTAATGTGCCTCAAACTTGCCTCTTATGTTGATATAACTTTTTACAGTTTTTAACTAATGCAATCCGGAACCAGGTATATGTCGCAACATAATTGTCATAAAACTGTGACCCTTACCGGCTTAAGGTGAATATATCCTTCATGTATCCTGGGCGCTGCGAGAGACCAGAAGTTGGTGTTGTTGATGCCCAAGGCTGACAACCCTGACTCAATATTGTCAGGGTTCAAAAACAGGCTTTTCACTTCAACTAGGAACAAAAGAAAAACAATTGTACTTGAATAATTCGAATAAGGTCTTTTTAACAAAAGCCTTAAGAAATGGCCAAGGAAAATTTGACATCGTATGAAAGGTATCTACTGTTGTTTTAGGTATATATATAATATATTTACCCGACTGTCAAAGGAGGGTAATGTCTTTAAACGTATGTATGGTCAATTATTTGACACAGGGTAAATCGTTTGACACATGTGTCATTAGATGTGGAAGTGACATGGGGTATATTTTTCAGCTTTTTAGTTAGTACTTTTAATGCAGTCGTGTTTTTTGTATCATTTAATAATCTCTTGTTAAGAACAGTACGAATGAAAATGACATGCTTTAAGTATTTACTTTTCAGATCGATTTTGTCAAGCAGATAATATTTAAACTGTCGCAGCACGGTAAGTCCTGCTGACAAAGCCTGGAGGTCTCTGTCCAGCGGTGTGGTCTCCAGCACTGGCTGTAGTTCAGTTATCAAGCCCTGCAAACTAAACAATAAAAAAGGGTTAAGTTCAATTACTTCTTTTTTCAGATTCTTTACCTGTGAAGAAGCAAAAGTCTGGGGTCTGCTTTACATATTATTCACTATTGTGAGCTGGATAAATTTTACTCATTTTCACATTTTACCTTGCGTTGTCATCTATGTTGTTTTTTATAAAGAGACTGAATTTCAGACAGATTCGGAAATATCCTTGGAAATACACAAACATATTTTTTTCGTTTTTTATCTAAATGGGAGTATGTTATGTGTAGATATGCTAATTACCTTCTCAGCAACTTGATAAAAGAACAAGGAAAAAGAAAATAATATATGAAATAACGAAGTAGGTACATCACAAGAAGATAAATAATGCTTAGTTATAAGAATAACAAACAAAATTATTGGGTTTCACTTTATTTAATAAATAATTAATTATCAACTGAATTCTAATAACCTTACAAAAATACTATTATAGTGTAGTATAGCTATTATTATTATTAATTCACCTTTAACAAAGTTAAATAGACCGATACCATTCATCCGCTAACACAATGATTGCTTAAAGAGAGCAGCCATTCGATACTACTCCGATATATTCAATAACCCATAGTACATCAATCCATCCTTCTATGAACTATAGAATAGCAACATACCTGTATCCAATACTATCCAAGATATCGTCTTGGATCAACAACAGAGCAGTATCCAACAGAGCGTCTATCCTCCCACCGTGCAGTCCAGCTAGGTCCAGTTTACTTGCTACGCCCAATAACCTGGCTCCATGGGAGACCAAACCCTCGATACGCTGGATAATGTTTGATAAGAATTTGAAGCGCCAGAATTGTTCTTGTTGGTATTGAGGAAGCTGAGGAAGAGAATTATCGATGTTAACTGCAACGTTTATTTACGGTCTCGAATACGGTCACAAATCAGAGAATATAAGAAATACCTTCGCTTCAAATGCTTCTGTATTTATAAAGGGGTAAGCAAAGTTTATAAATCTCCATAAAAAGGTGTAATATTGTTAGTATAGGCATTATTTGGTTCTTGGTTTCTTGACAGAAGCATGACTCTTAATAGCTCACATACCAGAAGCACACGAAAAATACAAGCAGATTTGAACTTCTGCACCTACCGTTTTCTCCACCTTCGTAGTGTTAAGATTTCTATTGAGGATTGATGCAATTTTACTGCAGTTATATTTGTCACAAACGACATCCCAGCTTCCTCGGGGAAGTTTGATTAGATACAGAGAGTCAGGCAAGCTTCGGATCTGAAAATAATGTTTGAAAATATACTATTGTAGGGACGGTTGTTATGTCTTTTATGTCCTACTAACACGAGGGAGGATCCGACCAAGCTAGGTTATAAATCACGCCTGGCGGACCGTAGCCTATAGTATTGAACAACATCTTGCTTTAACTATATATATACATACGCTCACGGTTGTATCCCCGAATGAATAGGGCAGAGACTTACTAAACACCCACATTTTACCAACGATAATTTTGTCCTACATACGTAATAGGGGGCGAGCTTATTGCCGTCAGCCTGGCACTTTGGGAATTAAAGATGGGAAAATTGGATGTATATTGAAAGGGAAAGGTAGATAAGAAGGGAAGGCAATGGAAGGAAAAGCATATTGCTTATACGGGTGAATGGGGAGGTGTAAAAAATAGCTCGAGCAGCTGAGGTTCGGATCCTTGTAACTGAAATTGGCTGTTGCCGGGAAGTCCGAGTTCTCTTATCCAACAAGTTTATATATATTATTAACAAATAATGTTGAATACACACTTACCTTACGTAAATTAATTTGTGAATCTTCAATATCATTTGCTACATCGAGATCCAAAATCTTCACCAAGTCGTCATGCAAATCATTATTTTCAGTTAAATACTCTGCTAGAGGTTTCTCTACATCTATGTGGTGAGCTATATCTTTATATATTTCGTTTAGATATGGTATATCTTTGACACCTTCTACTTCGTGTATGTGAGGCAGTTCTGCTCTTAAGAGCTTGCCTGTTTGAGCCAGGACTGACGCAAAACTGCAAGTTAGAAAAGTTCAATAATCTGTCAGGGACGTATTCAGTCAATTTCATCATTCATCATCGACTTAAAGTATATCTTATTAAATTAGAATTTTGGAGCAGCGGTAGTGCATTTGACTGCAATTCAAGGGTCGTGGATTTGATTCCAGCTCGGTGCAGATATTTGTACGCATGAATGTGTCTATGTATTGTTCTAGGTGTTTCTATACATAATATGAATGTATTAAAAAAAAATCGGAGCATGTATATCCGTGTTCTAGACCCTCTGCTCAGTTCATGTCTAGATAGCGTTGTGTAATTTGCCTCAGCATATTATTATTATATCGAGGGTTTACTGCGAAGAGCTGCTAAACTACATTTGTGGCAAAATTTTTGTTAAATACATGAAAATTCTTATCTTTTTACGCAGAGAAGCCGGCTGAGTGGTATATTAAATACTTTACAAGGTATATCATGGTGAAAACAAACAAACAAAAATAAAATGTTTACTGTCTACTTTATACTATGCTATTAAAATTATAGCATTTTTATTAGGTACTAACTTTTGAAAAGCAATAACTCAAAACACGTTTTTAGTAGGTTTAAACTTTTAAAAAGCTCAAATAACAAAAAATAACTCAACCCTACCTTGACTGCACTTATTTGGTGTTTGCATAACTTGTATTCAATCGATATTTAGTATTACTTACAGTGTGGCATTGCCAAGTTCATTCCTGGAAATGTTTTTGGCCAAGCATTCCGTCAGTTTAGTGGTGTTGGCTGCGATGTCTTCAAGAAGATACAGCTTAACGTGGCCAAGAAACTCTCCCATAGATTTGTTCATCTCATACTTCGTGTAATTGCGTGTTGATATTAACTGGTAAAGAAAAGGACTGTAATAAATATTGATTTATCCCAGGAATATGTATATTTAAAAAAATATATTAATATTCCGTATTTAAATAAATTGACTACCATTATCTTATACTAGACTAAGATAGTCAACTTAAATCCCGCAACCGTTTGCGTTTCGGTTGCGGAACCCTGTTGTCTGACACTGACGTGGCAGGTCGCTTTACCCATTGACTAACGGGTCCGAAACTAGTCGGGTGTTTTCGAAATAAACACGTCAATGCAACCGTATTTCTTTAATAAATTACGATTAAAACAAAAAATTGTTATATGGGTAATAAAATAACTAATCTAATATATAAAAATCTAATGCGACGGTCTTTGTGGTCGAACTCCTCCGAAACGGCTCGACTGAGTTTAATGATTTTTTTTGTATATTTGGAAGGTATGAGAATAGCTCGTAAACTATTTTTCACCCTCCTTCCCCCACCCTCCATTTTTTTATCGTTAAAAAGAAAGAAAGGCATTGCAACGTATGCCGGGTGCACCTAATAATATATTGAGTGATTAAGGGAGGTCTAGCTATCCAGCAGTGGGCGTCCTATGGCTGAAATGACGTTGATGTTGATGAAGATAAGGACTATATTAAAACTGAATCTTTTTTCATGACTTCTACAGCGTGGCATTTAAGAATTTGACTGCAATGTTAGAGGCGTAAGTTCGATTCCCGATCAGCGCTTAAGTGCAAAAGTTGTTGTATGCATAAATATTTGCACTGCATTAGTCTGGGTGTTTCTAGGTATAATCTGTTTGTATTTACAAAAAAATATCACAGTATATTTATTCGTAGTCTACAAGCTATGTTGGCACCCAGTATCTGAAAGGCTGATCAAATGTTCAGCCAACAGAACTGTCAAGTTAACAGTAGTATCACAAATACATTTGACATAAGATTCTGCAGCAAAATTTAAAAGCTTTGTTAACTCATTTGATGATCAAATCAAAGTGCCAAATCATGCTTACAGCAACTCAATATATTCTTGACAAGAGGTTTGACATACGATTAGTTAATTTTTGCGTTGATTAGCCTTTCAGAAAGTTAGTTTGGGGTTAGAGAACGCTGCGTTAAATGTTACTGATTATTATTATTTGATTTTCTGTAGTTTAATTGGTCATGGTCGACAATTTGTTGATCACTTACCTCTCTGATAGCCATGTCCCAGTGGAAGTCAGTTTTTAGAGTATTATATACATCATTCAGCGTCATGCCCTGGAGATGGCACAGCAAGTTATCATACTCCTGCTTTTTAAAGAGTTGTAGGTTCAGTTGCTTCAGCCAACTCGTCAATTGAGAGCATACATTACATTGACTGCAATTATTAAGATAATAAATAAATTGATGCTGGGATCGACTCAAAATCTAAGTATTTTACAGGATTCTTAATTCTTTTATAAATACTCATAATACTACATCAGAAAGGTTACAAAAATATGTGGTCATATTTAGACGCAGGAGTAGTAGACTAAGAAATTCAGGCAAATTTGTGATTTTTAATACAGGAAACTAGCAATTTTTTAATAATAATAAATCCGCTTTTATCATAGTCGATAGTTACCTGCCATTCAGGAATAAAGTCACAGCATCGACACCATTGCTCAAGACAACAAATCCCATCTTCGTTATTGATTGCTTTGACAGCAACCCCAGAGCCACCTTCCTGAGCTGTTCTATCTTCTCTTCAGTCACCCATGCAGGAGATAGTGGGGCTTTGGGTCCGTCATGTATGAGCTCTAGCCTTGATTCTACCTTTGATAAATCCATATTTAAAGCGGTATAGTCTACTTCTTTCGATAGTGTTAGTGAACTATCGTAGCCCTAAAACAATAAAACCTTATTACTATCTCGCATTCTGAAGTCATCTCCAGAAAACGTCAAACTCACGCTGTGTGCTGTGAGGATGACCCACAACTTGACAACATATTTTATCCCGCAAAAAGTGAACTCCAACAAACGATTTCTCTCAGTATTGATATATATAGAGTAATGAATGAATTCTTTATTTTTGTAATTTTTTTTTTCAGACACTTGCAAATCCATAAGTTCTGGTAAAACCAGGTGGTGTCGACATCTCCTATGACTAACCTTGAGGAGAAACGTCTTGAGATGATCTGTTTTGAGAACCTCATGTTGAAGTTTTAGGTTATATCATAATACTGACATTTCAGACTATCATAAGTTAGTAAAAATTCTTGGTTGGTCCTAGCGACTGGACCCACTACATGCATTCACAGTGGATTTCTTAGGAATGACATTATATTGGGTATCATTGGGTTAAAATGTTTAGAAACGGATCAACAGACTTTCGGAGACAAAGCCCCAACCCTGAAGATAAGAGCTTCAATACTATTTGTGTTTCAAACTTTTGGTAATCTCAAAGTATTTGTTTTTCGTGCTCTGATGTGAAGTCAATTGTATTTTATTCTGTAAGCTTTTTAGCCATTTGCAATTTTTGTTGCGTGGAAACCCTCATGGATCATCACCCCAGTGGAGCTAGCGGTAAGGTAGTAGGTAAAAACCGACTAAACCCACACGGTGTCACTAGTGAATCTATTGTAAGGGACTCAGGTATACTACGTACGTTACGTTACGTACGTATACGTTAGGAGACCCCGAGAAGGCAGCCGCTTCTTGAATAGTAGGTGGTCAAATCATTGCTAAACAACAGCCTCAACCCGATGGTGAAGGTGATTGGGACTATATTCTACGTCTATTCCATAATAGGCTAGGACAACAATGAACTTAAATTAGAAATACTTACTTGTGAAGCAAACAACAATGGCGGTAATTCCTTGTACAGTTCTGTCTTTTCCACGTTGCAGATTTGGTTCTTGATCTCCGAGAGCAAGCCGGTAGAGTCAGGCAAGTAGTCGGACAAAGCGATATTTGGTTGACAGAATGAATCCGTATCGTTAACATTTATCTCCCGCAGTAAACGAACTATCTGAAAACAAACAAACATTAACAATCTATAAATGAATTTAGTTTTTAAACTTAGCTTAAGGATGTGCTGGATTTATTATATTTTCAGTTCTTTCAATTTATTTTAATTATTAAATTAATAAAGATTTATAGACAGCTAGTCTGGGACTTGCCGAGTGTAATGTTTACTGTTTTCATGTGTGAATGATTTTGATTTTGAATGAAGAAATGTGTAAGAGTAAAACATTAATAACACATTTGGATCTGGTATTAAATATGATTTAAATCAATGAGAAAAGATCGAAAAAAGTAAATTTCTACTTACATGTATATCATCAAAATTCGTCATAAGATTTTCAATAATATCAAAACTATTCTCCACATATGTAAAAAACTTAGATGCGTAAGGGCCATTGTATACTGTCCTCAATTCCTTCCACCAATCCTCTCCGCCGAGAAAACTCAGTACGATTCCATAGGTTTGCACATTGGACTGTAAGTACTTTAGATATATTGGAATGCCCAGTTCGTAGGAGTGCTTTACAGAACTTTTTAGAGCCTTTTTAAGTTGTGTTCTGCAATGTAAAATTGCAGAGTTAAAATTGAGTAAAAGTTTATTAAATATATACGGTTGCACTCATGTGTGCGTTTCGGGGATACCGGGCCAAGGGGTGAAGCAACCTGTCACGCCCTACCCATACGGACGCGACAAGTTGCTTCAACCCATGGTCAGTCACGTAAAGCTCATCTCCGAAGTGCAGACGTGACGTATACCGTTTAACAAATTTTGTTGTAATAAAATATCTTACCTATTATTAAGTAATCCAAAAATATCTTGTACATCATCATCGCTATAATACAGGACTCTTACGAGATTCAATAAGCTATTTCTTGCATCTGTATAGTCTTCAACTAAGCTATCTTGTACAGCTTTGTATATTACTCTATATTTTTTTGTACAAAACTGGCTCATTATTTTCGTATCAGTATTTAAAATCATCCTACTGATATTCAATTGTGTATCTTCACACATTCTATCAAGAGCATCTACTAATGTATAGTTTTCGCTGTTTTTATCTAAAACATCTGTTATAGCATTAAAATGAATGCTTATTGCGTCTACAGCTTTTCGCTTAAACAAATATTTTATAACAACTAAATCAGCTTCTAGATCTTTCAATTCTATATCAGGGCCTTCAAAAATGTTATTTACTTCAATTTCGTTCATATTCTCTTGTAGTTTGTTGACTATAGCAACTATTCTTGTTAAGTAAATGCTGGCAATAAATTGTTTCAAATTGATTTCAGCAAACAATCGGTAGTTAGGGTCATTTTCGTTTATTTTATATGAAAGTACTTTATCTACAGTTGTTTTAAGTTTGCCTTCAATACTATTCATTTTGATATCTTCTTCTGTTAGCACAGTTTGGTTCTTTTTGGATATTTCTGTGATAAAATCAGCTAGTTCGAGTGCTTTGGTATAAGCATTTGCGTATCTACTAGTGATATTGTGCACTTGGAGTGTGTAGAAGAAGTATTGCTGGAAATTATTTACAGTTTAGGTTAATTTTCTTATTAGTCATCATCAATCACTGTGTTATCACTAAGTATTTCTAAAAGTGGTAAAGTTTGTTAAAAATAGTATGAGTTTTATAGCATTCTTAAAACATTGAGATTTTTAAGTGTTTAGAAAAAGTGAACACTCAGAATGAGTTCAAATCCTTAACAGCGCTGTACTAAGACGTTGCCCGATCTTAATGTGTCGAAATTCCCGTTTATTTTTCCAAACAATAAATTAATGATTGTCATTGCAATATTAAACAATATGATAATGACAGTCATAAAATTGGATTGAATTACTTACAGGCTTGGAAAATACATCGAGTAGCGTATTTTCTCCTTTTGGTAATGACAGCCAGTGCAGCAGAGACGGACAAGTGAACGGCTTCACCTTCTCTATAATAGCCTCGTCTATGACGCTGCCTGGAGGTGGCACCAGCGAAGACATGATTGCATTACAGTCCCAAAATTGGGAGAAAGAGGCACGACGGATCTGGAAGCCATGACAGAATGTAATTTATGTATAGATTAATACGTGAAGAGAATATTGTGTACGCATTTTTAAGAAAAAATCGCGAACGGAGGAACGTGAAATTTGGAACACTTAAAGTTTATTTATAGGAGAAGTGCAGAAAGCCAAAGTTTTTGAATGATATGAGTTACAAATTAAAAAAAAAAGTAAAAAAGTCCAATATATTATATATTTATCTGTCATGTCAGACAGGTCAACTTATAATGGAAATGAAAAGGTAAAAATACATGAATTATGGTCAAATTTTGTCCATAATTCGATCTATATTATTAATTAATTAATGATGGCATCTTTAGTCACACGTTTATTATTTGGTGCAAAATCAACGAAAATAATGATAAATATAACCAAGTACAACAGTACTTAACCATTACATTGAAAGTATTAAATGCTGGACGTTTACAGGAGAAAAAGGGTTGTGCAGGACATACACCATTGCTCTTCCACATCCTCGCCTGATAATGCAGTTGGAAGACTAAGACTTTTTCTTAAACTTTTATGCTTGTATCCGTATCTCGTATAGTCAGAAACGCTCTCAGTTTTTTTTTTTCAAAATTAGGTAAATTTTTTTCACCTCACCTGGCTCATAAAACCAAAGTCCCAGTAAGAGTTGAGTATAACTCCGACGAAGTCCGGCATTTTGTCATACAACATATACAGGCCTGTGTTCCTTGTAAAGCCTACCAGCTGCAAGAAATTCGTGTTGGGTTCTGAAATGTAATAAAGAACTTATAATGGTCTGACGCAAAGGATGCCTGTGAGTAAGACAGATTTTTTTATCGAATTAAATACAAAACGACGGATTTCAATGAAATTGTTGTTAATAGATAGCTAAACAGTATTCTGGATGAAACTGCGACTCAGCCTAAGCCGCGGACGAAAACTATTTGGATATATATCTGAGCAAAACCCTTTAGCAACAATGGGCTTCTATGTCTTAAGATAGATGCAAGTCTTTACACTCATAATTTTTTAAATAACTGAATGAAATTAAGATTATAACAAGTACCTAAATAATATAAAAATTAAAAACACGACTGCCTTGCAACGAATTATATCTCTATTATTATTATTATAATTTTCGCCATAACGCCGTCATATTGATTATTTACAAAAAAATAAAGTCAGCATCACTGCTGCAGATGCTGTGGCTGATATAAGGATTGTTGCAAATTGTAGAAGAATTACCTGTAAAACCAGAACCTGGAATAAATAACAAAAACCATTTTTATACGCCATTGCTTAATTCAAAGAGTGTATGGCAATGTTATAGCAGAGTTAGAATAGGTACAGTAACTGTTAACCGTTAAGGCGTGTTGGGGTTAAAATACAGCTGGCTGGCTATTTAATGCTAACTAATATTATAAATGCGAAAGTGAGTTTGTTTGTTAACCTACCTTAAATACTCAACTGATTCAAACCTTACCATGGATTTCCTTAAAATACGTCAGCAGATCTGTAGCAGCATTCTCCAGGATTATTGAAAGGGATTCCAAGAAGTACTTCCAGGCCTTTCTCCCTAACATCCTACAGTCATTATCGATGTACTCCCGGCTACACTTGATAAATCCTTCCCAAAGATGGCTAGCGGAGACGTTGCTGGCGATAGATGAGGTGTTCACGGAATTGAGCACTGTGTCAATTTTTGTGAACATTTTTCTGCCAAAAAAAATCTAATTTACAAAGCGTTAAACAAAGGTATGATTATACTATTAAAAACTATACTACAAAGTGTACAAGTGCCATGGGCTCTATATCGGATGATTTTTTTAAACTAATTTTATATTGCATTTTAAAGCGTTTCGGTCCATAGTCAAAACTGATAAAATAGACAAGGTGGCGTCTTCTTCGAGGTGGTGTCAGCTTAAAGTTAAAAGTTTGAGTGATAATTCTCGTGCAACGCAAAGAACTAGAGTTTGATTAAGACGATGCCTTTTCAATGCTTTTCATAGAACTGCTAAGAAGAATATTGCTACTTCTCTGTTTTTTTAAGTATGTGGAGTGTATCAAATGTCACTAACCTTAATATAATATCCCTATCCGTAGTATTAAGTGTATTAACAGCATACGTCCAGGCTTCTTTCAATCCTAAATGACCATCCTCACTACCATTGAAAATATGGCTCAAAGTCTCCCTCGTGATCACTACATCCTGAATAACGGAGTCCATACTCGAAGAAAATTTGAGAAATAAGTTTGGTGGGTAGTCGGTCCTGTTCCATGAAGGTACTCCTTTATTCTGAAAATGGAATGCATGCTTTTTAATCTGAACTTATGAGAGAGGGTTTGTCTATAGAACAGTTGCTAAAACTTACAGGTATAAATAAATCTTTTGTTGCTAGATATTCTTTCCATTCCTCTTGAATCTCATCATCCATACAAAACATGGTCTCTATGCTTTTTACCGCTTCTGTTGAGCTAGGTGATAATTCTAGCAGTTCTGATAAGCTGCTTGAAGAGCAAGGCCAAGGGGGGTTGGAGTTCAAGAGCGATATTATTGGTTGTATCTGGAAATTAGATGTAATAAGGTATGAATTTGTCTTTTCTATTAAAACCAAATCTATATTAATATTATAAAGCTGAAGAGTTTGTTTGTTTGGTTGAACATGCTAATCTCCGGAACTACTGGTTCAAATTGAAAAATTCTTTTAGTGTTTAATAGAGCATTTATCGAGGAAGGCTATAGGTTATATAACATCAGGCTACGACCAATAGGAGAGTAGAATCAATGAAAAATATTGCAAAAAAGTTAGTTATATATATTTTCATTACATACAAAGGTATGTCCGTATGTAGATAAATATGCAAATGCAAAATATTTAAATATTAATAGATCTATACATCCTTGACCTTACAGTGCCTGGTCCACAGGACGTTGTTGGACAAGCCGAACACCCAAAGGGTTTCAGTAATTTACAGCCTCGTGCTACGGTACAGTTGTATTAAATTTATTAAAGCGATAGTACCGAGTTGGTAAAAGTAATATTTCAATTAAAATAAACAACAACCCTCATTAAAGTTCAGTAATTTTATTTATTTTATATTATGGAAGACGCAATCTGGACACAATTGAATGATTAGAAGCGGCGCAGTAGCGTAACAGCAAAAGGCTTTGGACTTGCATCAAGCGCTTCGATCCCCGGTCCGAACCCCACCATCTTAGGATGGTGGGGTTCAATATTTTAACTTAGCTGGACGGGTTACAAGAATATTAAGTAACACATTCATCCATACCAAGAGAAGTCTTTTAAATTAAAAAAATGAGTTAATACGCCGGCTCAAGTGTGTCTTTACTTTCTGTTGTGCCTTTAGGCAGGAGAATGCTGAAATCCATACTTCTTTAAGTTTATTAAAAGACACAAATTAAAATATTATCTGCCAATGGAAAATACGTCATAGTAACTTGTGACTATTCAGTGACAGCTACAGTTTTTTGTCCTTTTTTGGTATTACTGTGGTCCCCTGAAATACATTTCGATCTGACGTAACGTTACAATATGTATTTAATATTGTTATTCTTACATCGGTATCGTCTCTGACTATTATGTCCACGGCATCTATGGTGAGCTGAGGGATATTCGGTATGAGGTTCCCAAGAGCCGCCACTGTTTTGGGAGGTAGGTCTCCGGTATACGTCCTGTTCATAAGGAGGGCTAGAACAACAAAGGTATATTAGATATTTTAATTACATACATAAAAACATTAGCCACTTCGCATTGTAAGTATAAGATCATCATTTCAAAGTATAAGATCCGACCATGAAATGACAATCTTCTTTATTATTTCATATGACAATATGTTTTATTTATTAAACATGACTGTACAAGGAATATTTAAACTTCGTTGTAGTATCAGCCTTTCTTTTTCTTATGTCCTCCTTTATTTCTTGATTTGATGACATTCGTAAAATGATACTTTACCTCCAACCACCTGAATCGATTCAGCAAATATGTCGATTGGTCCCACAGAGATGTTTATAGCGTACTTGATCTTCAGCCAGTACTCGTTCATCACACCGAACAGACTGTGGTCCAGAAGGTCCAGGAAACGAAGAGCTAACTTCATACTGGAATACAAAGTGAAAGGTATACTAAAATCATTTTTAAGTTAAAATATATCTCGAAATAGGTTATCAACTTAAAAATAATAATAGCTTGAAGCACCTCACACAGGGCAGTCCGATCCCAAACTAGACAGAGCCTGTACTATGGTAACCATACGCAGAACAAATCATCGTGCTCATTACTACTCATCACACAATTTGTTCTGGGTGGGAATCGAATTCTCGACCTCTGACCCAGCAGTCAGGACCTCTAACCACTAGACAATATAGATAGTATATAGTGGTCAATATATCGACTTGAGCATCTGATAAATCTTTAGGCTATTTTTGTAGACTGTTATGTTTCTAAACATTACCTTAAATGTAAAGTCCTTTCCATATTTTGAACTCCGAACCAGTAACCCTTAGCCATATTAAACAATCTGTCTAAATCTTCTTTCATAGTCTTATTCATGCCGTAGTTGGAGAAGTTAAACACATAAGCATAATCAACATCAAGTTTCACGTATAACGTCTTTAGATTGTTAATGAGCTTGATCCAATCTATGCTCAGGACGAATGTAGGAGACGAAGACTCGATTGCTTTTATCTGAAAAAAGTCATCAATAAGAGATCTAGTCAACTAGTCAGTTATAATGGCTGTCAGGCTTTATAAAAAAATAATGAATTACCTACAAGAATCTGAAAACCAAAAGTCCAATTAAAGAAAACTTTTTTGATCAAACTAAAAAATCGATGTATTAAAAAGCTGTACTCAGATTTATATTTTCATTAGTTACAAGTTTGTTCGTTCGGTTGCACCAGAGATGGGCTTACGTGAAGAAGTACAGGCAACAATACCTACAGCTTTAGTTACAGCAGAATCGGTGCTTAGGCCGTTTTGTATTACAATAGTAGCATTGCAAAGAGCCATAACAATTTCTTCAGCCTCAGTTACATCTGCTGGTAGTTCTAGGTATTGTCTCGCAGTCTCCATGTTGTTACACATGACCTCTTGACCAGGAGTCGATAGGGATTTGGAAGTCTGGAAAGTGACAGTAATTTAAAGAAGTTAACAATGCTTTAGAGTTGACAGAGTAACAAAATTTTCTTTATCAGCTTCTCGTGAGCATGCCTGGAGATTGGTCTAATGGTCTAATAATATATATTAATTGATTAATCAGAAGTTAGGACAGTTATCACGTAATTTTATGAAGTTCAGTAGATTAAGACTAAAAGGTCAACATTTTAATAATAATAATAAATTGGGACACATGCCCGTCTGCTCCTAGACACAGCCTGTACTATTTAAACCAGACTGTTTATGAATATACTTAAATATGACTAAAAATATACATATTGTAGATAAATTACACCTAGACACAGAACAAATCATTGCGCTCATCACACAATTATTTTTCCTGTGTGGGAATCTAGTCTCACTTTTCTTCGTATTTCGCGTTTTTTATACGTGAGTATAATTTGTACTTGTTAATTTGGTTATCGAAGTTTTGGACTTGACGAAAGTAAAACGGTAACGAAGTTAGACATGTTATGTAGTTGCTTGCAGTTGTTGTATTTATAATGTAGCTAAAGATGTTAGTTTTTAAGTACAATATGTTTATATGTCAGTTAAACAGTTGCAGCTGACCAAACATGCACTGATGTTGACCTTTATATGATGTTTGAGAATAAACTCAAGAGTGTTTGTAAAACAATAACATTTACTTGCGTGTACAGCAGATACTGAAACCTTTTATGGTTGATTGGAACTAATTGATCTGCAAGCCGAGTATTAATTAGGAATATGATGAACCTTCCCATACCTTTTCCTCATTGAGCGCAGTCCTCATCACAGTCATCACAATTCCGTAGTAGTTATCCTTAATCAGATTAGTTACATCAATCGGAGTAAGTTCCAGTTGTTCATTGATGCCGGAAGTTAAGGTGATAACGTCATCTAGATACGGTGAGATCTTGAAGTCTAAAAGTCCATTTTGCTGGACAATTTCTTTGGCTAGAGCTCCATGTAGGACTACACTAAAAAAAAATGTTGGAAAATACTTTTAGGGTCACATTACACTTTACTTTTCCAATATTTTACTTAAGTAATAGCTTAACAGTGTTTGAGATCTGTTGCTATTCATCTTTACTCACAGCATCTGTTTGCCCAAGTGTCCTTTCTGTCTGATCACCTCCATAAACTCCGAGTTCGAGTTCATATCTAAGAGTTTCTCCCAGTCTGCCTTGGGCTTATTCTCGGAGTCCATTGTCATAATTGTCTGTGTGAAATTTTTCAGGATCTGGAAGTCTTGATCAATAGTGTATAGTTGACTGCTGGTATCCTTACCAAGAGTCTCCTGGATTAGGAGAGAAGCCATGCGGTTGATCTAGAAAACATATTTCATTCAAGTAATGTTTGTCGTTTTTCTAGCTTGATGCTTTGACTAAAAAGAAGAAAAAATTATATTTACATTGTTTTTGACGTCAAAAACACCAAATGCTTTTATCATATCTATTATGTAGTTTTTCCAAACATCAGTACATAACTGTTTCTTTAGCGATTCAGTTTCATGTACGTCAGAGACATTCAAAAATTTCTTTAGCTGGTTAATATCGCAGAACATCTTATCTGGTGAGTTTATCTTTGATGTCAGAATCTGAAAAGAATATTAATATGCTTAAAATCTTAGAATTTCACATTACAAGTTAAAAAAAACTTATCTCCGTTAACAGTTAGTTTATCTGGTATTCTGATTAATTCTGTCTTTTGTTAGTGACTGTAAGTCTTTCTGTACTTAACAAAATTTAGATCTTTAAATTCATCGAGTCAAGCAGTTGCAAACATTTGAGTTGCCTTACTACGTAATAATATAGTTATGTAAATAGCGCTAAATACAAATGTATTTCATGAAATAAATAACACTATACCTGCACTCTTTCAGCATCTGCCAAGGCCTCAAAAGCGCTGCCTAAAATCTCAGGTTTCATTCCTCGTAAGATTTTAACAGCTCCGGGATGCTTCAGGGTAACATTGTAGGTCAACAGTTCGATATGCATGTTGATATCAATCACCCTAGATGCACTCTCAATAAGTTTGGAAAGAAGTGTCGAGTAAAACAATATGTCATGTTTCGTATTGGCTGATAGAAATTTGGTGATGAAATTAGTCATGTGGGATAAACTGAAATATAAAAAAAATAAAACTTACTTTGACGAAATATGTGCTTTCTTAATGAAATCAGTCCATGTTATCATTTTATTCCAAAAAGCGTTTAAAACACAATTAATATAGAATGAAAAAGTTAATAGAAAAGAGTTTATGATTTTTTATATTTATTTTTGTTTTTGACGATCCAAGGATTATCTGTGAGAATTCGCTTTTGGTGATAAGGCCATCCTTTGTAATTAAATCTTTGTTTACTTCTCGTAAGCTTTAGAAATATAAACTTACGCTGTAAAAGCATCAAAAGACGTATCTTCCTGCAAAGTTTCCTCGAAAACATCTGAAGCATGGTGTAGTGCATTTGATAAAGCTTGCATTCCACCTTCTGGGTCCAGTATATTAATGTTAGACGGAGAAGAAACTACCATCTTCAATTCTTTTACTCGTATTTTCATAAATAATTTGTCTAAATATTGAAGTCCTACAACTAAAGTGTCTGCAACATCTCGCAGTATTCCATAAGATTGCGTTTCACCAAACATTGGTTCGAATTGGTCCATTATCTTTGGTATTCTAAAAAAAAGGGAGTTATAACAATAATTTTAAGGTTTAAAATATTCATAAGATTGGATAATCAATCCAAATATTACTCACAAATTCAGCTGTACGTAACTAAAATCTACTTCCTTCCCATTAAATATGGATGTCAGCTCTGGAGGAAAAAAGCTCTGTAGGTTCATCATGCGAAGTACGGCAGTCAACATGTCTCCTAGTAAAATTATTCTGTTGTCACCAGACAGTTTATTATACATGTCACCTAGCTGTAAAAAAAAGTAAATATTCAACAAGTTGCTTGGTTTGTTCATAAAAAAGACACGAATAAATTAGTGCAGCAATGGAATTCAATTTAAATCTATAATTTAAAAACTTTATAATGTGAATGCTGTAAAAACATGGTAGAGAGAGAGAGAAGAAATCTACTTTGGAAATAATGCACGGCAAGGCAAGACCGAGTTAGATGAAATATTCAGGAAATCTGTGTGATGATGATTTTTTTTTTGGTTTTTGACAATGTTTGCTACCCGTGCAAAGCCGGGGTGGATCGCAACTCACAAGTATATTTATAAAAAGAGGATTTCACTAAAAATAATAATATCATTTAAGTTTAAGTTGTCTAAATTCTTTATCCGGTTCTTTATCAGCAATCATTAATACCCAGTCAGGTCGGAGGATCTTCCCTCGTCTTGGAAGAACATAACTTCCGTTCCTCCACAATATAAATGACTCGTTCTCCAAATAAACTTAAATTTTTATATATTTGATAGTTATTCTAAAAACACCCACATTAAACAAATTTTACACCATTGCTACCCTTACCATAGTCATGTATTTACTGTAGTCCAGTTCAAATAATATATTAATAAAGATCTTCTGTAAGTCTTCTACAGACATAGAACAAAGTTTATCTTTTAATATATTGAGGTGTTCATCGTTTTCTATTAACAAAGTCTTAGAAAGTGAGTCTGCGCTGCATCTGTTGATGGAGCCGTTAAGAAGCTGAAAGAAAAAATTAATGATTAAACATTTCTATAGTAGGATTATTATATGCGTTCTTTTGGTCATAATATAATCGTTACCAAAGGAGTCACATTATCTTATTATCTATGGTTTAACAGCTGACTTCATACTGCGGCGACATACAGCAAAATATACTTCAGCGCCATCTAACGAATACGAACTACGTAACTGCGTAACTACTGATACTGCATCGCGCTATAATAGTTATCAACTCCCCAACATAAAGTGGGTCGAGAGCAACCTAGCATGACCCAGTCTGGTCGGAGGAACCTCCCTTTTATCTTGGAAGAACATAACATTCGTTCCTCTACAATATAAATTTTTCTGTCCTCCAAATTTACTTTTAAACCTTCTTGGTTCAGAAAATCAAGATCAGCTATATAATCAAATGCTCTTTAAAACAAACTTACACCTTGAAAACTGAGTTCTGCACCCATAACAGTCTCCATGACGTTTTGGTCCAGCCCCAACTTATCAGCGAGGAACCTCTTAACCCTCAAGGGTTTCATGAAAAGATCCTTGACGTGCAGCCCATTTTCTGCGAATATATTTGTTTAGTTTCAAAAGGTAGGCAAAGTTAGGAAAAGAAATCATTTTAAAAGTTAATTTCGACTGCGTACCCACGCAGTAAATCGCAACATATTTACATAGTAGGTACTGAGCTCCAAGTGGAAGTGCTGAATCCAACCATCAGAAAGTGCTATCGCTATTGTAATGATTTGCCTCAGCCTGTGCGAAATACCAGATATAAAGTTATTTATTTACCCTAAATATACACTGCCGTATTCACTTAATTTGCTTATTTGACTACCGAATAAGTTGTAATCGATTTGGATGTGGACAAAACTCAATTGTTTAACTTAATGCAATCCATGTGCAACAATAACATGTTTAATTGATTATAAATAGTTAACGAATAATCTGTATATACAAATGCATTGCTACAAAAATATAAGTTGATTTTTTTAATAAGTAGTAACAAGTACGATAGAAACACTACCGTTGGTTAATTTTAAATTAAAAAAATATATATAACAAGGTTACTAACTGCTGATGTCAACGAAGGTGGGCTCATCAATCGCGTCGGCCAATGTACTGATGAGCTTGAGAGCATCAGGAACTGATGACGCCACTTCTAGCGTCGACTCGTTTAAAAATGGCCCCAGTCTGTGCATAACTTGAGTTAACCTGGAAACCACGTCACTTCATTTAAATGGAGAAAATATTTTTGGAATCAGGTAACTGAAAATACAGTCTGTGTGATCAGTTTTACTAAATCTCTTGTTTTTTTGTTCTATGTTTTTGTGAACTTCTACGTTTCGTTACGTTTAATTATACATCTACACTCAACTGATTTAAGACATCTGAGACGTCAGTCAGCGTAAAGGGAATGACCTACGCGTGAATATACTCTCGATACGTTTAAAAACAAATGAACTCACTTAGAACTTTCGTATGTTGGAATTTCATCGTACTGGTCAAGAGACGAGCATTCATTGTCGGCGGAGCAAATAAAGGACTGTAGAAAAGGCACCATCCCAGCGCTCGGCAGCGCTCGCGCCGGAAAACCACCTGGAAGTAATATTCTACGATTAAGCTATTTTCACCTCAGAGTAAGTCTCGATGCGATAGAGACCGCTTCTGTAGTGTCATAGCATTTTATGTTATACGTCATTTGAATTAAATAAGCTTCATTCAAATCCTTCAACTAATTTATTCAAGCCCACTGTTAGTTCGGCTATTGCAATGAGGATAAGTCGAACTTTATTAACTAAAAGTTTTAAAATTTTATTATCATAATGATGAAGTTAGGTTTAACGAATTTATTTTCTCATAAGAACTTAAGTCCACTTATAATGACATACATAATACTTAACTCTAAATAATGAATTATATCTCTAGCGTGTTAGAGTCTTAACGGTAATACATCAATATTTCTAACATATTTGCTTGTATATTTTTATATTTAATTTTATTTATTTATTTAATTTTACATCTAATATCTAAATTATATCAATGTATTTCTTAAGTGTACTCTTGTATATAGACATGCAACCGCAAACCTTTATATCGTCCGACAATCTGTTGTACAGTTGCTCTCCCTCAAACAATATCGTTCTTCGTCCATAGTTAGTTCATACTTTCGTAAATTCCAGTTCATTTTAATTTCTTAGATTGTGAGTTATATTTCTTTTATGTAACTGTATATTCGTTTGTATGGAGTAAGTAATAATATTATTAACGAGAATGCAAGTGAAATCGATTTATATATTATAGCAATTATGTTGCTGATTGTTTTGTCGAAATAAAAGAGGCAAGTATCATCTGCATATTGTTGTGCGTATTGTGTTCTGTAAGTATTATTTTATTAATATGATTAATATTTATCAACAAAAGTAATGGACTAATAATAGAACCTTGTGGACAGCCACAGGATACGTTTTGGGTTGAGCTAACATGATTATCTATTTTAACAACTTGCTGTCTATTTTGTAAGTATGATTCATACATATTATAAGCTTTTCCCGTGACTCCTATATTATTTAATTTTTGTAAGAGCTTTTTGTGACTAACTGTGTCAAAAGCTTTTTTAAAATCAATAAAGAGGGATCTTTGCGAAGCTTATTTGATATTTATGGGTTTCAATTTTTGTAATCAAGTCTACTGCCGCTGTGAGCGTGCTTGATTTCGAACGAATACCATATTGTTCATCTATTAGGAACTTTTTTTTTGTCAAGTAAGTATTTAAGCGGTTATAGAAAACTCGTTCGAAAATTTTGGATATATCCGGTAGGACTAGGGCTGCCATCCGTCCGGATTTCCCCGGATTTGTCCTAGGAGGACGTCCGGGGAGCGTCCGGATAGGCTCCGACACCAAGTGTCCGGGTCCAGGGTTTCGCCCGGACACTGTGTCGGGGGAAAAATATTATTGTTAGATGAATTGTTAACAAGCTGTTTAAATTAATAAAAAAAATGTAAATGGAAACTAGGTTTTTAAAATTTTTTTTTAGGGTGTCCGGAAAAAAAATCGCGGTTTCACACACGTGTCCGGGGTTTTTGAAGTTTTTGTCCGGCGTTGGTAATTTAAGTGACGGCAGGTTTTTTAAATGTTAATCGCTTTGGCACTAATACTCTCAATACCAGTGCTTGTACTAACACAAGCACTGGTATTGATGGTTAGTTTGGATACTTCTTGTACGTTACATGGTGACAGCTCAGTCAACGTTAAATCATAAATGCAATTGTCGTTATACATTAGAGTATTGTCCGTATCTACGTGGTACGTGTGGGGTATTTTATGAAATAACTCCGCGCCTATTGATGAGAAAAACGAATTAAACACGTCACATACCGAGGTAGTAGTAATTTTTGTTGTATGTTGATAAGTGTCTTCACTTTTTGTTGTTCTTTGATTAAATTTATTCTTTCGTAGATTATCTTTGCTCTGTTGTTCCGTAGATTTATACTATTGATTATATTACGATTTATCCAGTCTTTTTGTGGAGGATATAAAATTTTAGTCTTATTTATTTAACTATTAAATAGTTGTACTGTGATAAAACTTTCTAGGTAGTCAAAGGTACTTTCTAGGTACTTCATTATTGTAGTCTGCTTGCAACGCTAAATTACTGTAAAATTTTTCGTAGTCAAGTGCATTATAATGATTCTTTTTATTTATTTGTGGTTTCAGCTTACCAATTTGGCCAAACATCTGCTTGTGATCTGAGAGACATGAATCTATTATTGCAACATTGAATGAATGATTATTTATATTTGTACACACATGGTCCAGTATCGTATTGGTTGTGCTAGTTTCTCACGTGCAATACAATCTATTGATTTTATTCAATATTTCTTCCACCTATCTATCCACCTTCTTGGACTTCGTTTAGGTATTTTGTCACCAAGCTATTTTTATTTAGTAGATCAATATTAAAGTCCCCGAAAACAATCGATCTTCTTCTTCGCTCTAATTGTAAAGAATATTTATCTAGAAAGTTGTTTATGTTAGATTAACCTGGTTTGTAAATTTCCCTGATATTTAAAGATCTATATATATCCATAAATAATGGTTTCCGTACTCGCATATTTCTTATGTTACATCATATTTTATGCTTTCGTGGACATAAACAGACACGTCACCACCTTTGCTACTTTTTCTATAATTATAAATACCTAGGTTTATAATGTGGTAGCTAATAAAATTTTGCATCACTTTCTGAACTAATCCACGGCTCAGTAAATATCATTAAGTGGATAGTCGTTGGTGTTACTTCTATGATACATTTAATCTCGTCGAACTTGCCCGCACTGCGAATACGCAAGTTAGCATAAAAGAATCTAAGCGACGATGGATGCAGTAAAATCTAAAGCTAGCTAAAAGCTAAAAATCGTATGCGAGTAATATTATCTAGTCAAACGGACCCGCTGTCCACTGTACGATTTTCAGCTCAATATGAGTTGAGTCTAAAGTAGGATGTAGGCAAGAGGCTATGATACTTACATGTGGGATACTCTGTGTTATCTATATTTATTCTGACTATGTGTATACTGAACATCACTGCCGACGCCCATACTAAACCAGCGAGCGTTATCTGAAACAAGAGACAAGTATTTTAATCATCACCAGCAACCCGCCCCGGCTTCGCACGGGTAGCAGAGACATCTTCAACAATCATCATCATATTTCAACCAATTTTTTTTAAATTTAAAAACTTCCTGCAGTTTACAATGCACTAGGCGGACTTAATGCCACATGGCATTATCTACCAGTCAACCTTTGGATGATTCAGAGAGGGACATGGCAGGTGCATAACAACGAATTTCTTAAAGATCGTTATACTTACAAAATAAATACAATTACAATTGAATATACATAAAACATACATACATTTACACAAAACCTTAACAAATTATATACCTAAACCTTCCTCATGAATCGCTCTATCTATCGCATGAAAATCCGTTCAGTAGTTTTTAGTTAGACAGACAGATAGATGTGGCGGGGGACTTTGTTTTATAATATGTTGTGATAAAGTGGGAGAGCCATGCTTCGGCACGTATGGGCCAGCTGGACCGCAGTTATACCACGGCGTCACAGAAAACCTTGAGTTGCAAATGTCCATTCGCGGCGGTAGTCACTAACTATCAGGTGACCCGTCTGCTCCTGTGCCCAATATACCATAAAAAAATGCTAATACAAAACGCATAACTTTATTTATTATGCTGAATGCCATAACAGACATATTCTAATAAATAAGATTGTCGGTAATATGGAAACTATTTTAATTTACTTGAATACATAGAATCCTACGGTATAAATCATTAATGAACTGTCGGTTCGTGTTAATAACTCTTTTCTCAGTATTTTATTACATTAATTAATGCATTCGGAATGTTTGGTCTAAATTCTTATAATTCAATATATTAACTAACATGTTATATTGCGTGTTAAAATAGATTAATTATATGTTTGATCAAAGGACTTGACGCAGAAGGCATTCCTCCTCGATACGGCACGTAAAGCGGTTCCTACCTTCAACTACCAGTAGCTTGGTTTGACACCGGTGGGATATTATTTTCAATACTTTTAAATAAATATATTATTTTCGGATGAATACAGGTAATATTACACAGTTCACACAGGTCAGTAGAGTTCATAACTGCACTGTTAAATTCACAAAGCTATACTTCGCCTGGACTTAGGATCTTCTTCTATTGTAAGTTCTATGCTGTTAAGGTACAACATACTTGAATAATGTAGGCTTACTTCGAAGATATCCATAAATCACAGAATGCAGATTTATCAAGAGATAGTGGTGTATGTTGACATTCACCGGTTCAAGTGCAATCGCCATCAATAAAAAAATGGATAATCACCCTCTAAGTAGACAGTTAACGCATCATGTATACAGTGGTAAGAGGTTTAAGTTTACCCAATCTTCGTTAGATGGCGATAGGCACATAGGAAGTAGGCCGTGTAACCTTCTTGGTATTAGAAGGAAGTGATCTAAGTTCTTCCAAGACCAAGAAGGTAAAGTCTTATACAATGAGTATTGATCGTACCACTTTCCTCTTCCGTATGAGATAGTCCTTCCACAGCAGCAAGCGAAGCTGCCGCCTGCCTTCCATGGTGTACTGTTAGGGCTGCCTCGCGACATTCCTGAAACAAATTACATTCGTCATCAGTTAAGAGTTGTTGTGTTTATAAACGTTGGTCGAAGCTGGTCATCTCCGGACTGCTATTACTTAAATATGCATATTAGCACGTCTATTTATATTTTAGAATAGTAGGTACAGGATGGAGCTTCTTGCCTGTTCTTCTCCATAGGATCTACGTATTGGATCAGGCAACTAGCTTCACGACTGACCGTCTGACTGACTCCTATTCCTGACATCCTAAAATACCTATTATTGGTTTAATTGAAATAACTGGTTTTGATTTGATTTGATTTGAATGTGAAGCTGGAACGCAATTTAAGAAAACATGTAACATCAAGCGTCTAAGGAGTTTTCGAAATGGACCAGCCAGTCCAAAACCTCACGAACAATCCCCAAACTTCTGCTACGACACCGACTTCTTTAGCAGAAATTTCGAGGGTCCGCATGACCTAGTCACCAAGTCTTCCCCAACGTATAAGATAAGATTACCTTAAATATCTTCCCAAATAAATAAATAACCTCCGGTAGCTTGGGCCTTGTACCCGATGCCAGGGGTAATTTTTATTTTATTTAATTGTTTTTTTCATAAATGCCTTTAAAATGTATTTACGTTTCCCAAGAGACACGCCACGCAACACACAAGACATTTCTTCTTAACCAGTGAACAGTCCTCACGAAATTGAGTCTTTGTTGCAAGACATTCAATAAAAATATTCTTGTTCACCATTGACCTGCCACCAACAAAAAATAAAAAAGTAAAAATTAGATTCGTCATTATTTTTAATTTTAAGTTAACTTTAAAATAAACATCACTGGTTTCAGTGTACCGTAATCATAATAAATTGTAATAAACTTATACTTCATCACTTAATTTTTCACCCTTAGAGGTGGAATATTTTCTTCAAATTTAAATGGGACCAATGATTGAAATCGGTTCACAAAGGGCGAAGATTACCCGTAACATACAATTATACATAGAAACACCCACCAATGATAATACGACTAACAGATATTTGCATTGAGTGTTGATCAAGCCTGATATCTTATGTTGCATTCAAATGCACTACCGCAGACGTTACTATATCCAAAGAAACCTTATAGAAAATACTGAATACAGTTAGTGTATATAATTGAAACTTGACACTGAGAATCATATAGAACTGTCGTGTGTTGATCAAAAGAAATTATAATGCACTGTTCATAAAACACAACAACAGTAGTTAAACATTCGACAAAACATTTCCGCCGCACTAAAATAGTGCGATAATCAGACAGTTCCGGTCGTACACACAAATCACACAATACAATCACACAATACAATTCTCTCACGGCTACACCACATTTGGGAAATCCGAGTAAATTAAACTATTCACGTAACCGAGATGAAATCATATGTTTGTGTAGCTACGACTAGGTTAAACAGTTTTGTTGGTCAGTTTATACTTGGCTATGAAGTTGTTTCTCCATGTGTAGTTATTTTTACTTTCTCTCTTTCTCTCTCTCTCTCTCTCTCTCTCTCTCTGCCTCTCTTTTCTTCTCCATCCTTAGAATAAGAATCCTCTCCTTTATTCTAAAAAGAATAGGAGAGATCGACAAGGAGATGGATAGTTTTGTAATTGTAATAAAAAGTATAAATGACAACTCGTGACTTCATACGTTGCTAGTCAAGTCACTTACTTACAATGTTTGTTTTAAGAATAAAAAAATAATAACATACTTCAAAATGAAAACAAATCAAATATTTCAAAGTCTGAGAACTACTAAATAATTTATTTTACCACGAGGAACTACCGTTTTCAAACATGAGAATTTTTATAGCATTTTTTGCTTGTGTCATTTATCGCAACGAAGCTTGTTATAAAAAGATTATTAAAAATCATACCCACGTCGTGTTATAAGAAGGTACGTCAGTCAAAGATGACATATACCATAAAAAATAACCATAAAAAATCTTTTTCACCTAGTCAAGCCGCTGGCAAGAGCTGGTAATACTTATACCTATGTATAGACTTGAGTAAGCATAGCTTGTACTATGGGCTCTACAACAAGCATAAACATTCATAGGTCTTAGATACTAAGTGTCTAAGACAAATTATATTAACAACTTATACATTCGAAAGCAATGAATCCGGGTCCAAATACCTGAAAATCTCGGAAACTAATAATGCTAGCTTATTGAAAAAATTGTGTAAAAGATAGAAACATGGTCAACACAATGCTTCGAAAGTGCTTTCTCACAGGAACTGAACTCACAAATCTGCTTCGTCGTCTCAGAGGAAGTAACTCAAGAGCAAAGACTGTAAAACGATGACTTGCTGAAACTAATTTAAAATCATTTAGACTTGCAAACAAACAAAACAAATGGAGCGTGGGCATCGTATTTCGAGACTAAAATATGCCCGGAACCACTTAAATTGTAGCAATTGTAGTATTGAAGATTGTTCAAGAGTAATGTTTTCAGATGAATTTAAATTTATGCTCTGTATAAGCAGAGTATTTAATTGTCTATTAAATGTAATTAAGTTCACTAAGCTAGCATTCTTAGTTTCCGAGATTTTCAGGTGTCTTTATGTGACCCGGATTCGTATCAATCGTATTGTTGTTTGCTAGCTGTTCCACACAGTTTCAACCGCTTTTATATTCACTCCCAACTGTCGCAGGTGATGTTAAATAGTTTTTACCTTCGTCAACAATTGGGTTATCAAATGCCAAAATAAGGGTTAAAATCGATCAGGTAATTCCAACGATTAAGGTGTTCAGCCATTCCCCACAACGGAAGCCTGCTGGCTGGCATTCAGGTAGAGTGCTCATCGTGGACGCAGTTGCAGTACGACCGTGAGAGACAATGATGATTCTGTTCTTTCTGACGTCTCGTTTTGCGAAGAGCTTATGTTGGCTAAAGAGGTAGCGGAAAGGGAACGGGAGTGGACAAATATTCTCGTCTTTCGTAGAAGACGTACTAGATGGAGGACTTCCAAGAGCGCTGGTAGCGGGTGGAGCTGTCCGGTACCCTTGCAGGAGCAGGACTGAGACCCTAAACCTTAAAAAAGAAATTAATTTTTATAAAAAAAAGATTGATTAAGAACCAAATACCCCCGACTCAAAATTCCCTTCAAAAATCTTTGAGCGGCTGAACAGATCTTGAATTATAGCTAAGAACACTCTCGATCAAGTCACCAGACAGGCTACCCTCCTTTTTGTGTCGGCGATTAAAAACAGCGTGAATGAGTAACTCTTTTAAATTAATCATAAACTACAGCTACTATATTTTCCAAACATGACCAAATTATGATCGACGCAGTCGCAACATCGCCCATTGTGTAATCTTGTTATGCAAATAGCAAATGTCGCCAAATTATTACGTCAATTGTTAATCTTCAAGTGAGATAAAAATGTTGACAGATGACAGAATAATAAAATGTGGTTTGAAATGTAACTCACTGTTTAAATATCGTATCTAACTGATTATATTTTAATTAAATTTAAAATAAATATTTTATTTTTCGTATTTAAAAATGTATTTTTTAATACTTTACATCTTAATGTTTCGTCATGGCGCGCGTGACGTCGTATCACTATGATAAATAATAGGTTTAAGAGATCGTCAAGTGTTAGTTTTAATATTATTTAGTTACTTATAACATCAAAATTTTACCTTAACAATTGTATTTTATCAATAATAAAATCGTATATCAAATTTGCCAACTATTATGGCAGTGGCACCAAATTATAGGGGGCAAAATGTGAGTGTTCAATACACCTCCGCCTTTACCTTCAGGGATCCAGGGTATGCAGCGTCAGCAACAAACTCCAGAGTAAAATAAAATTTTGATAAAGATTTTTATGAGAGAGGGTGAGAGGGCTACCCTATTTTGTAATTGCAATCAAATCATATTAACCAAATATTTTTTTTCCTTTCATCTCTCATACAGAGAAATAGTTACAAATCAGATCTTAGCTAGGTGTTACATTGTCAAGAAGGTGGATCTGTGTGAGAGACTGGTATCTGTACTGAGTAGACCTATATGACATATTATCTAAATCTAAATAATTATATAAATTCAAATTTTTAAATACCTCCGACTTCAAAATCCCATCCCTTAGAACACTCTTGATTAAGTCACATTTCAAACAAAGAAAAAAATCAAAATCGGTCCATCCGTTTCGAAGCTATGATGCTACAGACAGATCCACAAATACACAGATACTCACGTTAAGCTTATAACATCCCTCCTTTTTGCATAGGGGGTTAATAACAAACCAATTTCAAGAGATTGTAATCTGTTTGAAAGACTGGTATCCGTACTAGGTAGAACGTGTATGACAGATGACCAGCCTCTCCTAGCTTTAGACAAGTCGGTTTTACGGTAAGTGTACTTGTTACAATGATAACAGATTTTATTATTTAATGACTGACTCAAATTAATATCAAATACCTACTAATTTAATTATGATTTAGCGGTAGGAGCTTTCTTTACGTTACAGAAGCAGAAGTGTAATAATTGGAATAACTTAATTTAAATTAAATTCAAAATGATTGTGTGGATGTTCGCAATAAGAGATGATTTTTTAATATTTGATAATTATTATTAAACTCACATCTTCCTGTCCTTTTCCACATTTTCATTGGGGTCGGCGCAATGAGTAACATTGAAAAGGATTTTGGCTGGATTCTTTATGGCCGGGCGCCTACCTGACGCTAACCCTCCTTGGGAATATAGTCTTTTTAAGACGGGAAAGAAGGAACACGGTAAATTTGTATAAGAAGAATGTAGGGAGAGGAACGTAGGGTAAAGGATGCCGCGATACCACAAGTCTCGGTTGGGGAACGGGACTGAGACTGCAGTAGCTCGCAGAGGCCCTGTGACTGTAGAGGCACAGGAACACCAACTGGCATAGACATAAAACCGAAATACAATTTGATGAAGTGAAAGCGTCGACCAGAGAGCGCTGAAAGACAATTTCGATCTACTAACTTTGAATTCGCGTTTCATGATATAATTATGTATTCACACGGGAGTTAACGCGATTACGAAAAGGTATTACATACCTTACATACATAACTGAGTCAGACTGTGACCACGGCCAGTGCAACCTGGTCGAAACGTCAGGCAGTTCAGAGGTATGTAACGTAAACGCACCCATTACCGCCAGTTTAAGCCAAGTTCAGATTGATATGCAAAAAATAAGCACATGTTTAATAATTGGCGTATTTCTTTTTTTTTTTTTTCAAGTACTAAAATTAATGATCTTTTTAGTGATATATAGAAACAGTTAGCCAAAATGAAATAAAATATAAAAAAAATTTAAATTAATAAAAAGGGCTATGTCCCAATTACCGATCCAAAGCATGGGGTGTGTTCCTAATATCGTTTTTGTGGCACCTATTACCGACCGCTAAATGAACAGAACAATTCAACTTAAATACAAATGCTCGTGTGAGTGTAATTATTTATATAAATGATCCACTGCGATACAGAGTGTTATTGTCAACACTTAGCTCTACAAATGCTTAACAGCTTTTAATCAGTCTCAAAAAATATGCTTTTTAACATACGTAACAAATTATAGTAAAATGTAAAATATAGGATAATAAATGCCAACTAGTGTGACATTATACAACAGTAAATTTTCATATTAATTTTTTAATGAATAATTAATTGCTGTTTTAAAATATATTTTATTAATATTTAAAAACTTTATGTTTATTATGAGATAATGTTATATTAATTAAATTATATTTATTTAAAAAATAAATAAAAAGTTACTGACACAGTCAGGCAAACAGACAGACAGACGGATATACCTAAACCATAAGGGTTCGTTGTCCTTAACAACTGCAAAAGTACAGGTAGACCGGTAATGGGTTCTATTAAAGAAAATCGTATAACCTATTACCGACCCATTTAAATGTATATGTATTGAGTAAAGCTATCGTTTTTTAGTACATTTGTATGATTGTATAGATTCAATAGCTATGAATATTTAATATTCATGATATTTTAGCTATAAAAATACAATATTTGAAAATTAAACATTCTTTATTCGTTAAAACGTTTACATAAGAACAAAGTTGATTTTCACAGCTATCGATACTCTTAAATATATGGTGCTAATAGCTCAAACACAACTTGACATATTAACTAATCAAATTAGTATAGCCTACTACTTATTAATAGATGCATTACAACAAGAAAAATGGAAATTTAAATATTCATCGAAAACCTAATAATAGGTAATAGGAATAAAATTGTGATAATTGTTCCTATTATCGCCACATTTTAATATTGAATTTTAGACAAATTAAAGCTGCATCTCATGAAAATGAGTAATTATTTGTGTTTATGAAAGTATTAAGAAGGCATCAAGCATTAGAACGTTCATTAGAATATATTTTCTACTAAAAAAGAAATGAGTGTAGTTACGCAATCGGGAGTGGGACACGATTAAATATGCGCTATCTCCGGGCTCCGTCGACGAACTGTCCGATTATTCTTTAAATCGTTGGTTTATACTCACAAGCAAGTGATATATATTGGAATACAAATACATCTATATTTTCTCTAAAGCAACCGCTTGTCTAACTTTAATACAACAGTTTAAAATGATAATTTTATGAAACGGGCGGTAATGGGTGCCGATTTTCAGGGGTCGTTATTAGGTGCGTTTACGTTAATACCTTTCCGTGATCGCGTTAATTCCCATGTAAATACATAATTTCGATCTACTCTGATCAAGAGCTAGGGCCGAGTGTGTATGTATATTATGTATATGTTGTATTAGTGATCAATTACCTTTATACTAACTACTGACCCATAACAAATTAATTATCAATACCGATTACCTCCAAAGAGTAAACATATAATCTGAAATGAAGTATGTCAGTCAAACGGAACGATGCGTCGGGAAGCGACGACGTGAACAATCATTAAAACTGAAGGCTGACAGTGGTGTCAATTCTGTTGTATTACTCTCTGGATTATAATTAACTAAATTTTCTTCATACAAGATGTAAACCTTGTACACTTTGAAACAAGGCCTTATTTCAAATTTAAACAAGTAGGTAACATATGTCGCTATCGAAATAAGCAATTTATTTGTCGACTAAAGTCTGACACGCTTAAATAAACTTTAATACCACGTAGCGAATGCCATCTCTTTTGCTCTGTAAGTAGTAAGCGTCTTCGTAGGTGTTGATTAAAATAACGTCATCTTAGTTCGTTTTGAACAAGTTTTTATACGGTAATTATACGGCATTTGAATAGTATACGTTGACAGGTTTTAGTGAAATTTAGTGGCACTGAGAAATAGATGCCAGTAACAAATAGACAGGGTTGATTTCATATGAAGAAATTAAGTCAGGTTTTGGTTTGGTGAGTGTTACAACAGAATCGGTACCAGTGTCAAGGAATATTAGCCGAGAAACCTAACTAATATTATAAATGCGTTATAAATTTTATATATACGTTGTCAGGGCTAAAGAATACGATATAGGGTACCTACCATTTGTCAAGGTCATGTCGCATACTTAGATCTAAACTGTGGGAGAGCCATGCTTCGGCACGTATGGGTCGACTCGACCAGAGTGATACCACAGCCTCACAGAAAACTGGCAGTGAAGCAATGAATGCATTCCTTTTCACCGAGTGAGTGAGGTTACCGGAGGCCCTAAGCCTTCCCTCTCCCCCTCTTCTCCCCCTAGCCGCACTCTCCTTCTTCCTCCCTTCCCCTACTCCCACCTTAAAGGCCGGCAACGCACTTAGTGGCCGGCGGTAGTCGCTAACCATCAGGTGTCCCGTCTGCTCGTTTGCCCCCTATCCCATAAAAAAAGAGTTAACTCAAAAAAGCACTTATTTCAGAAAAGGTGAAAAACTAATTACTGTCTGTAGATTCATGCTTTTTAAATGCAGCTAGATATTGTAGGAGTCTTGTGTTTTAATCATGTTTTGGGGCTGAAAATTGGATTTTTGTAGTTATTTCCCTATTGCTTAACAATGTATGTATATTTGTTTTATTATTTTCAGTTGAGCCCGTGTTGAGAAATTTAGCGTGTAGCGTTGGTGATATTTTTAAATCTGGTTTATTGGTCGGTAGTTATTGAGATAAGAAATTGTGTGTGCCTAGGTCAAAAATTTTAGAAAGACACGTTAAACTAACAACACCCCCCTATTTCTGTCGGGAATTAAGAAAGTACTTTAATAAATACATAACTTAATCATGATATTTGTAAAGTACGATACTTAATTGATCACGTTTCGGCCGAATTGCATCGATCATGGTCACAAATGGATCGCTGTTAAAAAACAACAAGTGCTTATTCTATGTTTTTGCTTGAAAGAGTTACGTAAACATCCATACATGCTCACAAAATATTAGTAGGATATTGCTCATACGCTAGGTATCAGCTCATCTTTCCCTATTTATGTTGTACTACGTTAAAATGCAATATTTATTTTTGCAATCGTCACCTTGTCAAGCATTACAATGTCAGAATAATTATCAAGTTTTCAATAGTAATCATTTCGCATTGCAGCCAGTACAGGCTCTCCTTGAATCAGTTTAAAACCTGTGTTCTCTTTATCATAAAATTAGCAGCGCCCCGCGGTTTCAACCGCGTAAGTCCCGATCCCGTGCGAATATCGGGATAAAAAGTAGCCTATATGTTAATCCAGGTCTCCAGCTATCTTCATACCAAGTTTCATCGCAATCGGTTCAGTAGTTTTGGCGTGAAAGAGTAACAAACATCCATACATATACAGTTTTACTCACTACTTAATTATACGCATATAATTGACATGTGTCTTTTAGTAATCTAAGTTAATTATTAATCTTACTAATCATGAAAGTTTGTGAGGATGTATGGATATTTGTTACTCTTTCATGCAAAAACGGCTGAACAGATCTGGAATAACACACAGGCTACTTTTTATCCATCCATTTTCACTTTACCAAAATTTCCAAGTGAACAAAGTCGCGGATAACAGCTAGTTAACTATATGTGAGGGACAATGCATAATACTAGACATTTTATTTAGCAAAAAAAACAATAATTACGATAGGTCTTAAGTACAAGATTTTTTTAATTAAATTGGTTGTACTCAAGGTAGGTCTCATTTGAATTTGAAAAAAAATATTCCACATCTAAGGGTGGAAAATTAAGGGATGAAGAATACAGTTTATTACAATTTATCATGATTTAGATGAATTGAAGTTGGTGAAATTTCTTTTAAGTTCATAATTTTATTTATGTATGTAAGTATACGGGTTCTACAACGCGGACAAACGTACACACATATTATAAATACAAACACCCAGAACAATACAGATAGATGTTGAACAATATTTGTGTACATAAATTGGCACTAAACCCACGACCACGACGATATTGCAGTCAAGTGCTTTACCGCCGTGCCATGTAGTTTTTCGAAGTCATTGAAAGAAAGAAAGAGGAAAAATACATTTATGAAACACACCTACATAGGTACCTATAATTATGTTAATTGTGTACAAACTGCAGCACTACACAAGTACACAGTTAGTAGATTAGGTCTGCCGGGGTTCACATTATTTCCTTTCTTGGGTACACCCGAAGCCCCGGTTATAAGTCCCGGTGGCAGAATACTGGGTTATTTAAGACGGTTCGAGTCCAACATATCGATACCTCGGGGCTCAAAAGGCGTAACCGCCATTTTGGCGAAATTGAGTTTTTAATGCAGTCCTACTTATATTTTTCTCCTCTATCGATCTGTATATTTAAAGTCTTATTCTAGTCTTATAATGGTATTTACGACCCCATTTTTTGTAGGAAATAAAACAGATATTTTTAGTTTTTGTGTCGTAACAGCAACCACTGTTACTGTTTATAAACGCGAGGGTAGTAAACGACACCGTAGATGATACAAATGTTTTTAGCCCATTAGCTTTAAATGTTATTAGCGCCAAATTTTGTGAGGATACCTAACTGTATACCTGAGAAATCGCTCTGAAACGGTTTACCAACAGTCGATTGGTCCATGAACCGTTGGTCAACATTATCTTTAAACTATAAACTTTTCGTCCAATGGACTTTTCATCCACGAACGTTTCGCCAGCATTACTCTACGCCAGTGAATGCTTAACCAACAGAATGTTTTGAACAATAACTTTTTACCCAAAGAACAATTGGCCCATGGACTGACGGACATTTTCGGGGCGTATAGGAAAGCTATTTTCGTTGCTTTTAAATTTATTCGAAATATAATTTTACAGTGACCTGCATCACAAAAGTTTAAGACTTTTGGTCTTAGAATAGTTTATTTAGTTAAAAAATTGAAAAAGTTATGCTGAAAAAAGGAATTTTGTTTTGGTTTTTTTGCTCTCCTGTAAAATCGACTTTTGGTGCTTACGCCTTTTGAGCCCCGAGGTATCAATATGACCTTGCCGTTTAGCCCCGTTGAGGTGACGACTCGGGGGGGTTTCTGGGTTCCACACACAAAAAAAAACATTGTAGACTGGAAAGTAAAACATTCATTTGTCAACTGGTCACCCCGACTGCAATCTTAAACGACTCGTAAGTCGCATGTAAAAGAGCGCTTATTACATTTTCTTTTACTAAATGTAAAATAATTTGAAAGGTATTTTGTTTAACATTTTGTCACGTCTAACGCATAACGCGATAAAGTGTTTGTATAAAATCACGTATTACGAAGTCTTTACTAATTCGTCACTTACTTAGAGATACAAATATAGTGCATAAGTACCTACATCTTGTAAGATATCCTTACCTACCTTCCTTACTTAAAGAATAACGTAAGGTAAAGCGATTTTTATACAGAATCCTTATTAAGAATCTGACGTTATGAATTTAATAATTATATTGCTGTTCTACGATGTTCGGCAGTGTGACTATTTAAAAAAAAGATCTGCAGGAAATAATGGATTGGTAATAAAAATAGCTATTCTAATTTTAAACTTTTAAAATGTATGTCAAAACGCTCGTTGGTGTCATGGCGTCTGCTTGTGACGTCACGTCTATGTTTGTCAACAGTAAACATAAGGTGCATCTGTGAAAATTTGGTTACTGTTTGCGTTAAAAATAAATTCTATAGTGCATAAAATGTGGTGTGCGGTTCCTACCTAAGTGTGATAACAATTAAAAAAAACACCTAGCAAGTTATTTGTTTACTTTCTACCCAAGAAAACAATTCGAAATAAGTGACCTAATATTGCTCAACGAGATCCGACCGTCTATACGTCTAAAATCTATTATATATTTCTGTGAAGATCACTTTGATCTATGTGTTTACTCTATTTCGTAGATTCTAAAATGTTGTTTGATTAAAGATTCTGTTTTAGGTCTTAACAGTAAATTCAATCCTACTTGGAGATTTTTTACCTCTTGAACATCCACCGCTGCTGTTTGTCTTAATGGATACTTTATTCTTATTCCAGTTGTAAAATTAAATGGACTGTTATATGGAGGACCATGTAATAGGATCAGTATCACAGGTTCGCATGAAACCAGGATGTGTACCCATAAGAATGCCAGTCCGATAGAAGAAAACGAACATCTAATTCTACAAAACAGTCTACTAGACTCTTAAGAAACAATTAAAGTTATCGATTGAAGAATGCGAAATAAAAAACAATACAATGTATGAGATTTTCGAAGTTCAGTGATGGTTATAATGTTGGTGGACATAGACGTGACGTAATTCGCTCTGATTGGTGGTCAACATATTATGGTGAATTACTGTAAATTGTATATTTATTTTATCAAAAATAACACAATTCTCACTCGAAATATAAAAATAAATGCGTTTTTCATAATCTATGAATCCTATTTCGTTTGATAAATATATAATTTTATTGATTTTTAACGTAGTTTGCACATTACAAGTATAGGTACTTTTTAACACGTCCAACTAAGATTAATGCTTGTGTTAGAAGTGGGTTTACGTCGTTAGTGTACTGGGTCCATCCGAAGTCGTTGGACTTAGCCGTTACGCTATCGCTTTACTATTAATAATGGTATTTAACAGACTTATTTTTTAACCGACGAAAAAACTAAGGTCTCAAGTCAACCCGTATTTTAATTTTTTCAAGTAAGACCACGCATAACTTTTTACAGGGTAGTCTGATTTTGATAATTCTTTTTTCTTGGATAGCGAAGTTGGTCGCGTTTAAATTTGAAAAAAAAAACTACCCGAACTAGACAAAAAACGAAATTCGAAAACATTCGCCGCTGTCGGAATTTCAGTTTTGCGTAATAATTAATGTGCTTGTTTGTATTTTCATTAGTGTAGGAGTTTAGTTACGAGTAGGCTAACATGTTTATTTTTTATAATTTTTCGCTTTTCAGTTCCTTTCTTCTTTCCTCGGTATATTTTTATCTTAAAAAGTTTTTTTTTTAAAAGGTAAGCCGCCACTACGCTATTGTTTACTTTCCTCCACTTCGTTTATGCATACATAATTATGTAAACGCAGCCTCAAGTTGTCGTGACTAAATGGTGGACTTTACCCCCAACTCCACTTATTGCAAGTGGTTTCACGTGTCTGACAGTTCATAATAGCTATTTATACTTAAACGTAAGCTGTAACTTAACTACAGATCTTATTAATTATCCATATAAGTTATCACTATACGGAAAACCATTTTAGCGTTTATTTTTAACCCCCGACGCAAAAATTTGTGGTTGCGGTGGTTCTTAGCTATGTTTGGGCAATATCGGTCCAGCAGTGTAAGAGTATCGGCTCTTTTCCAAAATGATGCTTACATCATTCTGGTGCCCGGGTGAAAATCCCTTCAACGATTTCGATTTCGAAAATCCCTTCGGCGATTACAAAATGCTAAGGCATTTTGTAATCGTCGAAGGGATTTTCGAGTCGGGGGTGTTTTAAATTTTAAATTTATAGTTATAAACCATCGATATCTAAAATAATTACTAGAAGAAACATTCGCCTAAGTCTATAACTATAAAAGTTATACGATCACGTTTTTAGTCACGTGGATATTTTGGCGATGCCAGAATATTTCAAGGCCCGACAGGCTCTTTATCAATGAGCGAAGTCTTATGAAGACGGTGTAAGATGTTTATGCATAGCACTTTGTCGGGCATTAGCGGGCGCGGTTATGTCTGGCTTACAACTGAGTAAATGAGTACAACCTCATAATCCTGACTAATATTATAAACTTTGCTGCTCAACCGATTATGTTATATATCATGACATTTTCCATTTCCATACCCTATGTCTTTTTCTGTGTCCATGACTTCATCCAGAAAAATATACTGTCTCTGGCCGAGGCATACCAATTTTACATTAAAGCAAGCGAAGCCGCGGGCAAACGCTAGTCTTTGAGAATTGTCAACAGATGTTAACGATTCGTTAATTATTGGATAAGTTATGTCAGTATAGTGGTCTTATAAGCACTTCAAAAATCTCTTGGTGGATTGTGGCAATATTTGCAGTATTAAACGTTTTAAGTGCAGCATGAAACATTCGCATTGTAATCGTTTGTAGTTTTTTTATAAATAATTATAGGTGCTTACACTCAAGGATGTTTTTTTAACATGCCTTGAGCCATTGAATCTCGGGTCATTTGCGCAATTACCTAACTCTTCCTGGGTGCAAGACCAAGTGAATCACTAACTTGTTCAATTCTAAATTCTATATAAATAAGTTTATGATGCTTTATATTATGAGTTTATAAACGTATTATTTGTATTTTTAAGAATAACTCCACTCTTATTTATTAACTCTAAATTGTTATTTTAAGACGCCAATGTGGCATATCATGCTTTTGTGTGGTGGTGGTTACCATAAACTTAATACTAAGTGAGCATACCAAAGTCAAATTCAAATTCTTTATTGCAATACAGTACAAAAAAGCTGTTGTATTAATATAAAGTCAAGCCTATTTAGTCATCGAAGACAGAATGGCACAAATTAAATTAAAACATAAAAACTATGAATGTAAGGAAACCCTTTTTTTTTTTTTTTTTATCGTGTGGAAACCCCCACGGGTCATCACCTCACCGGAGCTAACGGTAAAGTGGTATGTCGGAATCGAACCGACTAAAACCACACGGTGTTCCCTCACAAGTGGGTCTGTTGCAGGGGGAACCCGGGTATACCCTAGGAAGGAGTCCTCCGGGAACCCCTGCAGACCTTGGCCGCCTATGTTAGGAAGGCCTATGCTCTGTACATTTATATAATAAGAGCGATGTAGATCTTTATCTATTTCTTGTTATTTATTAAAATTAATTTATTATTTATTGTAACGCAGCAATTTTAGTCATGCTACATCTACGGTTAATATATCGTTTAGGGTCGTTGGTGAAACCTGAGTTGTAAAGCAGGAATTGTGAGTTGGAGAATTTAAAAGTCGACTCTGTAAGTTTATTGCTTCTTTTGAAATTATTTCCTAGCGTTGGAAAGATGTGGCTTTGATATTATTATAGAGGGTTAACAGACTTCTTCCTGCTAATGGACATGGCCCACAGCAGTAAAAAAATAAAAATGTTATTAGCAATGAGGCATCGTAAGTGCCACTTTCATTGCCGATATTTTCTGGAATTTCTTTAAAGATGTCGTGTGTCACATGTCTGGTTATTTTGTTTCATCCTAAATGTGTAGGAACGTAAGATAGCTAAGATCAAATCATCATAATTAGATAATTAGTAAAGTGAAGCGATAAGGTCGTAGGTACTGTAGGTCGCTTTTAGAATCAATGCGGGTGAAAGCCCGTACACAATATCAATAACTGTTATTATCTCAATGTAAATTGTTAATTTATGAGTGTATTTAATTTTTCTATAAATAGTGAGGCATGGAGAACTGAATGTATGGAACTGATATGGCTAACTTACAGTTGTACATTCCATTATTTTAAAGACCGTCACAACAATTAATATACTTAGAATTTTTAATAAAGTTTGTGAAAAATTATTTACTTAAAAAAAAATATAATTTTGACACGATTTAGCGAATAATGGAACAGAAAACAAAAATTATGTGGCTACATAAATATCAAATCTTATATAAATGTATTATTTGTATAAGACATCTTAAATTCTCGTAGTATAAAGAAACGCAAAACAAAAATATGAAAACCGAAAATCATTTCTAGAACACTTTTGTTGTCGTCTTTACTCACTTAGAATGCAAATTAACTAGAATTACACGTGATTACACCTAATGGTGTTCTGTCGATTGTAAAAAAAAGGTTTTTACGTCACAAATACTACTGGAAACTTCATTCTTACGAGTTTTTCTTACACTAGAATACAGTACAATATATTATTAAGAAATAGGAGGCGGTTTTCTTAGAACGCGTAGATTTTTTTTACACAAAATGTATTCTCAATGTAGATGGTGGGTTATTTGTGCATTTCCGTGGTGATATTCTCAGAGGATAAATACATTTATAATTATGTTGTTCCAAACAATTATGAGAATGAAATTAATTAGCGTTTAACATTGTGAAATAATTACCTACCGGTATAAAACTGACTGATGAGGTGATTGGTTTACGTGTACTGAGACAATATCACATACATACATTCACGTCTGTTCCCCGAGGGACAGAGCTGATTAAACACCCACATTTTGGTGGTAAGCCTTTTACCAAAGATTACTAAGTAGTTATTGCGTTTACCGCCTGCTGGGTAGTTTGGGAATTATAGAAGAGAGAATATTGAAAGGGAAAGTTAGGCAATAAGGGAAGGCATTGGAAGGAAAGGGCATTGCTTATACGGATGGGTTGGGGAGTGTAAGCTTATAGCTCGAGCAGGCCAGGGTCGCATAGTATTTTACAAAATATTATAAAGAACATTGACCTTTGTGAGAGAATGGTATCCGAACTAGGAAGATCCTGTCAGACAGATTACCAGGCTTCCCACATACATCGAGTCTCAGATAGTGTGGATAATATGAGCCAGAAGTAGTAGTACGACAAAACAAAAAGAGGTATAGGCACATTAGGTGTGTGTGTGTGTTGTTCAAAGGACATTTGACATTTCAGACAATCTGAGATGGGCCACAAATATACATCACTAGCAGCGCCCCGCGGTTTCACCCGCTAAGTCCCGATCCCGTAGGAATATCGGGATAAAAGTAGCCTATATGTTAATCCAGGTCTCGAGCTATGTACATACCAAGTTTCATCGCAATCGGTTCAGTAGTTTTGGTGTGAAAGAATAACAAATATCCATACATACATACATCCTCACAAACTTTCACGTTTATATTATTTCTCCGTCGGATCCCAGTGTAACCAGACCCCTGATAAACATACGTATATATTACTAAATACATACATACTATAGATAAATTACACCCAGACACAGAATAAATTATCGTGCTCATCATTCAATTATCAATCCTGGGTGGGAATCGAACCCGCTACCTCTGGCTCAGCAGTCAGGATCGCTATCTAAAATCAACAGGCAAGTCAATCAGGGATCAGACGGCCATGTGTGAGTTGCGTCAAGTTATTACTATTATTTACAAAAATAATATAAATGGCCGCACGCACGCACTAAAAATCGTGTAAAGTTCTTACACTGTTCGTTTCGATTTTAATAGGTATTAGATGTGTAAATATTGACTTAATTTTTTTTTTATTATATAGGGGGCAAACGAGCAGACGGGTCACCTGAAGGTAAATGACTACCACCGCCCATGAGCACCTGCAACTCAAGAGTCACAAGTGCGTTGCCGGCCTTTAAGATAGGAGTAAGGGAATAGGGGGAGAGGGGAGAAGAGTGAGAAGAGGGGGAGAGGGAAAGGTTAGGGCCTCCGGTAACCTCACTCACGCGGTGAAAAGCAAACAATGCTTCACTGCCGGTTTTCTGTGAGGCCCTGGTATCACTCCGGTCGAGCCGGTCCAAACTTGCCGAATCATGGCTCTCCCACGAATTAATAAAGTACAATGCCTTTTTTGGTTACCTTACGTTTCGACCAAATTGAAACGATCGCGATTTAGACATCTTATGACTACTTACATTTATGCTGCGTGTTCTAGATCATAATTAAACATTTTTAGTAACTAAATCAGTACCAAACTAAATTAAAAATTGTACGTCAATTCAAACATATGTCTTCTGGGTTTGTTTTTGTGCTTGTTTTTTTTAAACACACGTATTTGTGTACATTTTCGTCATTAGCAATGACTTCCTCTTAAAAGTTTGGTTTCTTTCTCACATAGGTTTTTTTGTTTCTTTGTTCTTTAAAACATTTTCGTTTATCTCTATAGGCTTAATAAGCCGATAAAAATACTACTTAAAGTAATACTTTTAATAACAACTAGACAAATCTAAATTATGTTTTATTGTAAAATCTATATTATGATTATTTGTTTGATGACTGATTTTAAACATATAAATCATCAGTCATCACACTCATTACTCTTACTAAAGATTGTATAAAAACAATGTGCAAGTGCGAGTCTGGCTCGTGCACCGACAAGGTTCCGTACAAACTTGTATGTAGATAGTTTGTCCATCTCGGGAATCAATCTTAACAGATAGACAGATAGATTAACAACGAAGTGATTTTATAATGGTTCTTTTTGAACCGTTCTTCACCTAAAACTATCGCCACCTTAAAAGTGATGGAAAACTTCTAATACGTGTTTAACAACTGAACTCATCTTAAAAACCAAATAAAACAATAAAAAACCTATCTGATTAGCTTACAGAGAAGCCAATTTTTTGCCATACCCGTAACAAGAAGCGAAGTTATGTTTTTATTGCCAGAAAACGTATTTATAACTTCGCCACAAGAACACAAACAAAGAAAAAACAAAATATCTAAGGTTTGAGAGTTTATTCTGAGAATTTAAAAATAAATTTGCATACTGAAGGATAATTAATTATAAATCTGGTAATGATAAGCTCATTCTCGAAATGATTCACCACAGAAGTCTGAGGCGACAAGAGACAAGACTGGCAGAGAATGCCTAAAGCATTAAGTTCGCCTGTCTACTGAAGGTACATAAAGTTTCATTTTTTTTTTAAATAACTTGAGACTTGTCAGAGCCTGTCCTGTGGTCACCAGACTACTGAATAAATCACACCCAGACACAGAACAAAATATGATCGTACTCGTCACACAATTATTTATCCTGGGTGGGAATTGGACCCACGACACGGTATGGCACGTCATGTAGTGCCAGGCGCTAGGAGGATGACTGGATGTGTTAACAACAGCGGTGCCCGGACTCCTGTCTGTCGTAGGCGCAGTTTGGCACACTTTTTTGTCGGTTTGGTACCAAAATAACACTCTGCCAAAAACTTCGATGGTGGTGACGACCCGTTAAAAAAGGGTAGGTATATTCTTCCGGTTTATAGTTAGAATTTTAAATGCAGTTGGGTTTTTGTTTCATTTAATAGTTACCAATTAACACATAACCTTCATCGATTTATCATGTACCTATGTACCTTAAAGGTACGTCGGTGCATGATATGTCAGTTGTTTACTTGAAGATATATTTTTAACAATTATGTATGTCTTTAATGATGTATGAGGGGCTCGTGGCTAAGTGGTAACCGAGTAGGTTAGCGCATTACAAAGTAAAATAATGCTAGCCAGGTCAGTCGAGGATAGGTGACAATTCTTAACACATTGAGACCCGTCCGTGCCTCGGAGAGCAAGTTAAACCGTCGGTCCTGGGTGCCATACAAACATCTGTAGCATTCGTTACGGGTACTTGGGGCCCTAAAAAGTCGGACAACTGGTCTAATTACAGAACTTCGATATCGCCTAGTACTTGGGTTGTGGAGATCTGATGGCAGTCGCTTCACCTAAAATATCAAAGTTCGGCCGTATCGTAGTTAGATTGAAAGCTGACCCCCAACTTAGTTGGGAAAAGGCGCGGAGGAGGGTGTGTCTTTAAAGATAGGACCATGGCTTAAGATCGTAATATCTGTACTAATAATATTATAAAGCTTTATTGTTTGTTTGTTTGGTTGAACGCGCTAATCTCAGAAACTACTGGTTCGAATTGAAATTTTTTTTTTAGTGTTGGATAGCACATTTATCGAGGAAGGCTATAGGCTATATAACAACCAATAGGAGCGGAGCATCAATGAAAAATGTTGCAGAAAGGGGGAAAATTAACAAACGCGGACGAAGTTGCGCGGATCAGCAGTCTTGTTATACAAGTACCTAGGTAGTTATTTTAAAAACATGTTTTTTATTCTAGTGTTTTAGCAAAATATGAAGTCACAAGTTGTTAAGTCATACATACAAGTGTTCTGCAGCAACGGATTTGATATTCGACTATCGTATCTATGTAGTAAATGTTATAGCAGTTTCTAGTATTCTCAGACTCACTCTTGGTTTCTGAAAGGCTGATCAACGAAAAATGAATTAAGTGAGTTGCTGAGAGCATGATTAGGCACTTAAATTTGATCATCTAATCAGTTAACAGAGCTGTCAAATTTTACTTTTTAATCTTATGTCAAATGCCATTCGAAAGGTCGAACATTGAACTGATTTGACACCACTGTTAACTTGACAACTTGACCCTTCAAAAAACAAGGTGTAAGTACTCCATAGCGTCCTTAGTAAAACATTTTACAAGATAATTTATTTTATAGACGTAATTGTGAAAAATAAAAATAAAAACTTGGAATAATAATGAGATCGTGTGACAATAGTGGCTGCACGCGATGTCTTCGTTTGTCAGGTCATGGTACTCATAATGGTTTAGTAATTAATACTATAATATCATATTCTGGTTCATTTTACACATTGCTATCTAGGCCCTAACTAATCATAGCTTGTACTATGTGCTCTAGAACACGGATATACTTACTTAGATAGTTTTTTTTCGTAAACACACACATGAAAATATCTAGAGCAATGTAAGCAGACATATTGATGCATATAGAAATTTGCAGTGGACGGGAATCAAACCCGCGACCCCTCAGATTTCAGTCGAATGCTTTAACGCCACATCACATAGTTTGTCAGACAGCGGGACAAACTGTCAGATAGTCGAACAAACTGTCAGACAGTCGGACAAACTGTCAGACATTAATGTCAAATATAGGACGCATCTTTTAGTACCTATTACTTCGTTTAAATCAGATTCCTATTAGCTTCTCAATATCACATGAGTGCTGGTTTCATATTTTGCAATCAACTTGGAATTTCATAAGGTTTTTTGTGTCATTCATATTTCTCTGACACTGCAAGTTGGTACGGTATGCATAACACGATAGTTTCTTAGAATTAAAATAAATTATTTAACAGTTATTTATAAAATTACTAGCAGCGCCCCGCGGTTTCACCCGCGTAAGTCCCGATCCCGTAGGAATATCAGGATAAAAAGTAGCCTATATGTTAATGCAGATTTCCAGCTATGTACATACTAAATTTTATCGCAATCGGTCCAGCCGTTTGCGCGTGAAGAAGTAACAAACAAACATACACACACACACACACACTCACAAACTTTTGCCTTTATAATATTAGTGTGACTAGCTACACCCGAAATGCGTTGCAATGCCTTTTTTTCCTTATTTAAAAAATGGGGGGTCACGGCAGGAGGGTCAAAGATACTTTAAGACCTATTGTCATATCTACTAAATATACAAAAAAAAACATTAAAATTGGTCGAGCCATTTCGGAGGATTTCGACCACAAACACCGTGACGTGTTTATATATTAGTAGTTTAAGTCTTATATGTATACTAGCGACCCGACCTGGCTTCCTCTTGAATCGTTCTATATATTGGTGAAAATCGCATTAAAATCCATTGCGTAATTAAAATAATCTAAGCGTTCAGATGGCGGGAAGCGACTTTGTTTTATACTTTGTAGAGATAGATGACTGTAAATGGTTGTTGGGGACTATTTTTACCTGACTTCAAAAAGGACTGAATATTGTTATTTTTGTGTGTATGTTACGCGATATCTTCGCCATTTGTGAACCGATTTCAATAGTTCCTTTTGTAATTGAACTGGTTGTACTCAAGGTTTATCATGATTTAAGCGCACTTCAAGTCGGCGATACTTTATTAAATGTAGTTTAGTTTTCATTTTATCCAGACTTTTTTATGAAACTAAAGGTCAGCATAGCATCATTTAACATTCGAAAAGGGGCAATCTATACTAATACCGCTATGCTTATAGGTCGTGGGTTCGATTCCCACCTGAGTCTGGATGTTCTTTGTGTCCGTTGTTTCTATGTTTGTAAAGTCCCCCGCGACACAGGAGTAATTCCTAATGCGGGAGTTGTCTTTTTTAAAAAATAAATAAAAAATAAAAATAAAATATTATAAAGCTGAAGAATTTGTTTGGTTGAAAGCGCTAATCTTAGGAAAAACTGGTTCGAATTGAAAAATTTGTGTTGGATAGCCCATTTATCGAGAAAGGCTATATAACATTACGCTGCAACCAATAGGAGCGGAGCAGCAATGAAAAAATTTACAAACGCGGACGAAGTTGCGCGGGTCAGCTAATTAAGTTATGAACAAAAATAACTAAATATTAATATAGCTATACCTATAGTAGCTTAATTATTGTTCTGATATTTATTCATGGGATTATTTATTTTTAGAGAATTTATTATCTGTATGTTTTAAAAAAAACCCACAGACAGAAATAGTGAATTATTTGTAGGGACTTCAACCAGATATTTGGCCTCCCTTTAGATATTATACCAACCCAAAAAACCCAATCAATTGCAGCAGAATATAATTTTATAACCTCGTTCAAAACAATAATTCAATTTTAGTAGTTTGGTAGACAGACGAGACGGGAGATCAATTCAATTAAACCGACAGATAACTTCGGTCAAAAATGAGTTGCGAGCACAATGATGAACAAACTACAGCGATTTTGTCTTCGGTAATTTGAACCCTAAAGACTGCATTACTAGTCAGTAAAGTACCTATATTATCCTTCCCAGCACACTAATTACGTGAGATATGATAGAAAAAACGTCAGTTTCCTGTGAAAAAATAAAATCATGGCTCACAACAATCATGAGAGTTATTCACTTGAGAAATTACAGAGTAGCGTCACGGCGAGCCTTCGTGACGGTTCGGTGGCAAGCTGCCCACTTGCTCCGTACTTATTATTTATGATTGAGAGTTTGTACGAGGACGGCCATTGAAACATTGAAACACTAGCCGGTCCCGCAGTTTCACACGTGTTTATGGTCACTACTCCGCTCCCAAGGGCCGTAGCGTGATGTAAAGCCTATTAGATCCTCTAAGAAACGATCCTCAGTTCATCCGAAGTGTTATTCAATCATCAATCAATCAATCAGCCTATCATAGGCCACTGCTGGACATAGGCCTCTCCCAATGTGCGCTACAGCACCCGGTCCTCCGCATTTCGCAGCCAGATGGACCGACGACCTGAAGAAGGTAGCAGGGATGGACTGGATGCGAAGTGTTATTAAATGCGAAAAAATATTTTTAAATTTTTCCAGCGATAAGCGCATTCAACCGACCGTTTTATATCCTAGCTATATAATACATAACCTCCCAATCATTTTGATTCATCCTAAGGTTGCCTGGAAGAGATTGCGTCTAGCAATAAGGCCGCCCTTTGTACATTATATTAGGATTGATACAATTATGTAAATGTCTATTACTTCCATTAGTTTACAAATAAAGAGTTATCTATCTATCTATCTATCTGTAATTATTATAAATACGAAAATGACTGTTTGTTTTTTACGCTTCAACGCCTTAACTCTTTTTCTTTAGTTTTCAGTATTCATAGCTTAATTTTAGTTTCTTACTAACATAATAGCACAAGTTTCTGGTGATTTTAAAAGGGTGGCTGTGAGTTTGTTTGCCTAATTTCTTATCACAAGGCACTACTATTTAAAAACGTGTGGTTATAGATCGCACTGGCAGATAGCGATCTTAACTATTTGTATTATTTGTTATAATATTTTTACATGTGACAAAGAAAATTATTGTTGCGGCGACATTGTGTTGATGTCTAATTTCACGCATAAAAATGACTATTTCATGCATTTTTTAAGGAATTTCACAAAATAATGTTAACTTTAACTTTGAACTCCTTAGTCGATTATCATGAAATTTTATTATATTCAACCAACATAAAATTACAGTAGTATCACGCAGCATCCGCAGATGGCGTAATAAAATAAATCAACTCGCAGTCAGCATTTTTCGTTGCGCTAACAATTTTTTCCGTCTCACCGCGGCCCCGAACGTCTGAAGTGTAACGTGCATTATGGAACTTCGTGCCAACAGGTTTGGAGTATGAGGTATTGTTATAATCATTCCGAATGTGGCTTCTGTGTGGCGCCATTTTCAAATGTCAAAATAATTCTTGAATTCGTTTTTTTGGCAGAGCAGTTGTTAATATAACTAGCTTTGGTTTCATATAACTCATTTCTTTGGAATTCAAGTTCAATTCAGCTTAGTATTGAATTTCTTCCATCAACAACGTTTACGTCAATGATGCATTCATTAGTTACCTGCACATTTCAGTGTCTTAACGAACAAAGCGTTGTTGTATTTTCTGCCTAAAATCAACAAGCGTTTCCTATGAACATGACGTACTTAACTTTTAATGGAAGTTGACATTGGACTCATGACGACCTTTCTATCTTCTTAAGGGATTCGCTATAATCCCGTATAATATGACAGATGTAATTATTACGATGAGCATTATTTTTATCTTAGATATAGCAATTCAAGCAAGAAAATATATTTACGAAATTGTAATAGTTTTTTCTTCTAATATGCATAATTGAACTGGGTTTTAGTTTTAATAATTCCTCTAGTTATATATAAATGCGGAAACTTAAATGTATTTACATCTCAGCAGTCGAACTTATTCGATACTTACACCATAATAATATTATTTTTAACCCCCGACGCAAAAACGACGGGGTGTTATAAGTTTGACGTGTCTCTGTGTGTGTGTCTGTCTGTGGCATCGTAGCTCCCGAACGGGTGAACCGATTATAATTTTTTTTTGTTTGAAAGGTGAATTAGTTGGGAGTGTTCTTAGCTATGTTTGATGAAAATCGATTCAAGATGGCTGCCGCCACAAAATGGTGGGTTACATATTTTTTCATAACTCCCTTAATATGGGTATCAAATGAAAGGGCTTGACTAGTAAAATACTATACACTATGATAAATTTAAAATCCAAGATGGCTATTCATACTATTTTTGTTTTGTGTCGGGGGTTTTTTAAATTTTTAATTAATTGTACCGAGTGATTCGAGAGAGGATGTTTCTTCAAATATACACCGCACTCGGCACAGTGGCGACACTCGGTCAAAAACGTTGGAAAAAGGTAAAAGCGGTTCCGCCATTATCTTGTTCCCACGTCACCCAGTATGTTTTTCAAAGACACGCAAAGTACATAACTGGGTACATGATAATAATTGAACAAAATTGTATACCGACAGCACTTTTGTGCTCGGCTGTACTTAACACAAATTCTGAGCTGTCAAACGGTGACCTTATGTCATTTTGTCGTTACAAACACGACTGGCAGTCCGTTTGTTTGTACGCACTCATCTAAAGAATAAATGATTATGATGTTCATGGAAAGTGTCTTTAGGCCTATTGTACACTGAAGGCTTGTTTTGTGACAGCCGTGAGTGGAGGTTGTGAAAATATTTGTAGTGAACATTACACAAATGTAAATTGGCACTTTGGACATATTGACGGAATATGTGGTGTGGTAGAGCATTCGTCTGGCACGTCAGGGTTTGTGGTTTCGATTCCCGCTCAGTGCAAATATTTGATATGTATAATCTGTTTGAATTAGTCTTTAAACAATACCACCACAATAAAGTAAATATACCACAATAAAGTAAATATACCACAATAAAGTAAATATACCACAATAAAGTAAATATACCACAATAAAGTAAATATACCACAATAAAGTAAATATACCACAATAAAGTAAATATACCACAATAAAGTAAATATACCACAATAAAGTAAATATACCATAATAAAGCCAAGCCAAGCCAGTTTTTAAACGGCTTTTTTTAGCTTGCCCTGTTTAATTTTTGGCAGAACTTTTGTAATTGAATTTTTACACCGTTCCTGTTGACAGATTGATCTGAAATTTAGTACACCTTTAGTTCATCGTTGTAAGTCCAAGATGGCTGCCGCCACAAAATTTTGAATTATGTACACATGTTTTTAATATCCGCTCACCATGGATATCATATGAAAGGGCTTGACTAATAGAATGCAGTAACTAAATAAATAAATAAAAACTTGAAAATAAAATAAGTACCTAATATTTTTTTGGGTTGGTTGTATGTTTGTTTAAACGCGCTAATCTGAGGAACTATTAGTCAGATTTGAATATTTCTTTTTATATTGGATAGAGTAATCATTGAGGAAGGTTATAGGCTTTGAAACATCACGCTACGACCCTCAGGAGCGGAGCAGTGTACATAAACGCGTGTGAAACTACGGGGAAACCTTAGTCTATAACATGTATGTATTTACAAAAATTGTATCTAAATATGTTTATCCGTGTTCTAGATCCGTGTATAGTACAAGCGTACAAGCAGGGTCTAATTTGGGTCTAGATAGCGTTGTGTAACCCCCCCCCCCCCTACCCCCCCGAGCCCGCCTGAAGAAGCTGCGACTACGATAGATTAATTCATTGTATGTACCAGAATATTATAACGAGTATTATTATATAGGTATGTGTAAATCTCAGACCACCTGTTTGTTGTACTTTTCTGTTATTTGCATGATAGGTATTGTATCGGATGGAATTAATTACCACATACAGTAATTATCGATGAAACGGCCACATTGCTGTTTTCCTTATCTTTGTCCTTACTAATATTATAAATGCGAGTGTGGGTCTCTTTTCGTTTGTTACGCTTTCACGTTAGAATTACTCAACCGATCGTCATGAAATTTTGCATACTCGTAGTCAAAAGAACAAAAATGAACCAAGGGTACCTTTCATTTCGAAAAAAAAGTACTGTTCAAGAGGCATAGACAAAATAACTTTTACAAGAGTGGAGCCGCGGGCAAGAAGATAGTTTCTTGATACTCTGTGAGATATTACACAACGGTATCTAGACCCAAACGAATCATAGCTATGTACTATGATACATAAATATAATAATAATAACTTAATTTCATTAACACAGGTATACATTACAACAGTTATTATTGGAGACTCCTTTTAAGCATGAAGAAGGTCTGTGCCAGAAGGCGGCGCTTCCGTACCTACCTTTTGTTATATAATACCTATGAACGAATACAACTGAGATACTGAGAGTTCAATAATTCATAACACTTACAAAAAACACACAAATGCATACCTTAACTAAAATATACCTTTTCTTTACAGTTTACTTATTGATACAATTTCGCAATAATCACTTATCAGTAATCACCAAATAAATAAAATTGAAGTATCTGTTTGTAATGTCAAAATAATAGGTTTTTTTAAGCTCATACAGTTATTTACACGATCTTTCTCTCTACTCGTAGGCGATAGAAATAAAAGAATCGTGTGTTGAGGTGGCTGAGGGCGCTCGCGAGAAGTGGGTTCGTACTACGTGTGTGTAGGTGTCGCGAAAGTAACTGCCGGCTCGACCGTCCTCTTGCGTTTATTTAACAAAACAAAATATACTAAAGTTAAGACAGATTTACCTACACTACTGATATAACAAAGATGAAGAGTCTATTTATCGAACGGGCTAATCTCGCGAACTATCAGTCCGATGATGGACCGAATCCATTCTGCGACATCACCAAACAGCGAGCTTATTCAATCACAAATGCCCAATGAAAATAAAAAGATGGCAAACCGCTATTGATCTAAAGTATCAAAAGAACTTCTGTAAGATATTGTCGAAAGTTTACGCGAATGTTACACATTGAAATAAAACTAGGCTGCTGCATTCTACCCGTGACCATGGCTGCTGAAAAGCAACTGAAACGTCGGGATCAGTATAGATAGTAAAATAACACCAAATAAATCGCGATAGAATCCGTGAAAAATAGTTTTATTTCAATGAACTTCTGTAAGTCAAAAGATACAAAACCTGTGGAGTAACACGGATACTTACCGGACACTGCATAATAATATGCAGATTTTGTCGAGAGGCAGAAGAAACTGCAATGCATATTCTATGATCTCGTGGCCCACTATTGCGGCACTGAAGTATTAATCTAGGGTTGCACATCATGCAACCGCAGGAAATACAAACAATCACCGCCGGTAAGATCTGGAGGTTTCTCGAAGCCATAAGTCTGAGCAGTGAACTATAAAGTAAGAGTGAGCTACAAAATAGTATCACTAGGCACTTGAAACATTCTTTCTTCGTTTGTTGGCCAATTCTTGAGGAAGGCTTGCGGCTTGCTTGCTAAGAACGCTATTCACATTACGCTAAGACTCTTAAGAGCAGAACAGTGACTATTAAAATTGCGGAAACTATACCTAATTACCTACATCGAAACAAATGCAAATCAACATTATTCATGCAGTCATGCGTTTATGCAAACACTGCGGTAGGTAATTGTGATTGTATAGTTTTATAGTGTATACATTTTATGGTAATTTAGTGCCTAAGGCATTAGGGGTCATTTAAATTGCGTTATTTGTAAGTAGATGATATGTATAAACTGTCGTATATATGTATAGCTGGTAAGGAGCTCGTGGTTCGAAACAAGGTATGAATTTAAATAGCAAGCTTCGGGGAGGCGCAGAGCAATGAACTTGCACATCGTGATAAAGGCTTTGTATTCACTAGTTTCGCTATTGCAAGTTACTTTGTTCAAATATTGGAGCGGTTTTTCGAAAAACTCGATACATTTAAATTATTGAATACCATAAGTATGAAATCTACAAACAATTGCTTTGTATGCGTATTATGTAATATTGTTTGCTGCCATAGTAAATAAAAGAAATCACGTGTATAAAAAACAAAAAAAGTTTTATGCGAATTCGAAATATCTTAATTTTTTTTCTTCCATTGACAGTCTACGATTTTAAACTGCTAAGGTGTAAAACTAAGAACGCGACAGACAATACCCAGTGGCTATAATTGTTTATGTGGTTCTTATTCTTTAATTTAAGAAAAACATTTTTATCTTGTTTTAATGAATCATATAATATATGACAGGTGGAGTAGCCCGCTGCTGGCGCACTGGAACAGCTTACATTGCAAGCCTACTGCGCAGTGCGCCCGCATTCAGCTGTTTTATTTTACAAACGGTCTAATACTTGGCTGCACGGATGGCGCCGAGTGTTGTGGGTTCATATCCCACACGGGGCAAAAATTTGGTGATCCATAAATAGTTGTGCCGAGTCTGGGTGTTCTTTGTGTCCGTTGTTTGAATATTTGTGAAGCCCCGCGACACAGGAATATTGGTAATGCGGGAGTTGACTATAAAAAAAAAAACTAACACTATTCTTAAGGAAAATTGTTACTAACAAAATGGACCTAAGTCTGATTATAAAAATGATCACTACATATTATAAAACAAAGTTCCCCGCCGCGTCTGTCTGTCTGTCTGTTTGCGATAAACGGAAAAACTACTGAACGGATTTTCATGCGGTTTTCACCAATGGATAGAGTGATTCAAGAGGAAGGTTAATATGTAGTATACATGCATATTATTGTAGAGAAAAGTCGAGAAATTCAAAGATTTGTAATGTCATGTCGTAACAAACATATTTTTGTGCGCTTACATTGCAAACGCTGGCTAAACCTTACGAGATAGATCAAATTAATGTACTACGGAATTGTATATCTTAAAAAGATCAATAAAAAAGTCCGCGATGGTATAATTATGTTTATCTCCTAAGGATAACCCACAGTAACCATTTTTATCTTTTACATATTACAAAAAAATTATGGGTTATTTTAAACAATACAGTATTATTCCTTATCCAATTAAATACATTACATACGTTGTGCATTTCATGTAGATCAAAATTGCCCTTGACAGCATATAATACAAATGAATATCTTAGAAGATATCAGAGATTTAAAAAGCGGGGGCAGAGCGGCTGGCGGGCCGAACCGATTTTGATTTTTCTTTTTTGTTAGATAGGGTACCTCAAGGGTCCCATGTCAAGGAAGTCAGGATCTGATGATGGGATCCTGATAAAATTGAGAGAAACCCTCGAAAATTGTAGGAACGAATAGTGTTTCTGTTTACTTTTCATTACTTTATGAGGTTTTTGCGTTTAGAATCATCATCATATCATGTAGCTGAGCTAATGATGAAAAAAAATCATATTATAAAAATCTTCACTACATATCACTACATATTATAAAACAAAGTCCCCCGCCGCATATGTCTGTCTGTTCGCAATAAACTGAAAAACTACTGAACGGATTTTCATGCGGTTTTCACTAATAGACAGATTGATTCATGAGGAAGGTTTAGGTGTATAATTTGTACCTGTGCGAAGTCGGGGCGGGTTGCTAGTTATTATATAAACTAAAGAGCTAAATAAAGTAAGCTGAGACTACATTCAACTAACGCCACTTACGCCGCGAGCCTCTAGACATCGATAAGAACTTACAAACCTACTTATTTCTCACTATGTTAAATAAAAAGGAACGTAGCAAGACTACATCTACAAGGACTTTCTCTACGATCAAAACATGTCAGTAAGCAACGCCCTCTATACACAGTAACCGATACTAGCGCGATGGGGGTCAAGGCACAGAGCGCAAGCACAAAATGCCTTATGTAACCTTTTGCTAAAACCTGTTACATGCGCTAGTTCATGTAGACGGTACTGCATAATGTTTCTTGTTCGCATTCACTTTCTTTTTAATGCAGATTCAATGACATTAAATAACTATGATTAGAAATCTATACTAATCTTGTTAATGTTATAAACGCGAATGTTTGTGAGGATGAATGATTGTAGCAAAAATGGCTGAACGGATTTGGACGAAACTTGGGACACAGATAGTTTATGAGCTTGATTGGGCCTTGGTTTCCTCTTTACCGTGGTATACTAATCCGACGCGGGCAAAGTCGCAGTCAAAAGCTAGATAAGTTTTTTTAGTTATAAAATATATAAATGTGTATAAGGATCACTACCTATCACTATAATAACCATATATTACATGTGATTATGTAAATATATGTATGGTATCCTTCATTTTATAGTTCGCTTTCATTTTTCTAAATAAAAGTAACATAAATTACACTTTACAACATCAGCTATCTGCCAGTATCCGACTGTCTGACTTACTACAAGTAACTTGAAGGGGTTACTGGGAATCTTCGGGGAGTTAGGGTGGCGCGAATGGCTTTTATTCTTGTCGTAGCGTGGCGGAAAACTGCCCGTATTTTTTTAAGTTCAAAATATATTAAAAAATTTATTGATTATTAATTACCTACATTGCTTTCTCTGTACTATATTGAAGGTATAAATGGTGAGTACTTAGTACAAAAGAAGCAATATACTACTAAGCTCTCATTAAAATCAGAGTGTAAACCGGGCATGTATTTGTTTTAGTACAAAGTATATATTTAAAAAAATCAGAATATTATCTTTAAATACAAATATAATCGCGCGTTCTACGAAAACATAAATACACGTGATATCTCACTACACCCCCCTATCCCGAACCCTTTCAATCCTCGCGTTATTAATGGACAACCCCTAATAAGAGAGAAATAACTAATTAAAAAATAGTAGTAATAAAAAAGTAATATTGTAAATATTGTATAAGTATATAATACTAGCTGTGCCCGCGACTTCGTTCGCGTGGAATAGTGTATTTATGTCGAATCAACAGCCTAAAAAATAAGTTTCAAGCTTCTAGCTCTAAATATGACGAGTATCGTCCATATAACTTTTCATCCCCACCATTCAACCCCTTACACCCCTTTTTTCGCATTAAAATATGTCTATGCCTATGTCCTTTCTCAGGCTCTAGACTATCCGTGTACCAAATTTCATTAAAATCGGTTCAGTAGTTTTGGCGTGAAAGACAGACAGACAGAGTTACTTTCGCATTTATAATATTAAGTAAGGATAATTATGAACATATAATGCCTTTATATGACGTTGTGCAGAAACTAAACGGTATTTACACATCTGATATGCACAATCCACCCAGCTAACGTGCCCAGATAAATACCAGCTCTTTCAACTATTAGCAGCGATTGTGAAATATCGCATTGGTGAAGAAAGTATCACGTCGCCACTACATATAGCGTGGCATACAAAATAGGTACCTACATTGCAGTTGTCAAATGTTATCCATTAAAGTCAACAAGCACTCAAGTTACTATCCATGACTCTTATTATATAATATTACGATTGCTAAAAATGTTTGTTTTCAAAATCGCACGTGTTGGAAATAGGGTTGCCACTTGTATTATAAACCCGCAGTTCCCGCGTGGCTTCGCTTGCGTGTACATATTTATATGTTTTACGCAGGCCCCTAGTTCTTTTTCCAAAATAAAAGTAGCCTAAGATACTCCTTATAACACCAGCTATCTGCCAGTGAAAGTCCCATGGAAATCGGTCATCCCGTTCCGGTGATTAGCAGGAACAAACAGATAGACAAAAAATTTAAAAACCGCTTTTTAGGCATAGATGTCGTGCAAATAACAATTCAATTTTTTTTTAAATATTTATTTGTATTGATGTATTGATGATGATGAAAACACAGTTCGTACAGAAAATAAAAACTAAAATGTCATCGTTTATTCACGGCGCTTAATAATGATTGATAATAAATTTGTATAATATATATTGGAATGAAATTTCTTATCGCACGTTACACCTCAGACCTCGGCGGCGCCGGCGGGGGCGAGACGGAAAAAAGTGTTAGCGCAACGAAAAATGCTGACAGCCAGTTGATTAATTTTATTTACGCCATTTGTGTATTCTGCGCGATACTATTGTAATTTGATGTTTTTGTTTATTAATTATCCATATATTAGTTCGGGCAACTTTCACAGATGACGCAATTTTAATTTCGAGTTTTTTGATATAATTTATTCAAATCAAAAAAATATATTCATATACATATAGCGAAAGGAACTTCGTTCGTATCCGCTATTATTGTAGTAAAAAAAAAAGCGCTGAGTTCAAATACCAGGTATTTTAATAAGAATAAATACCAGTCTTCACCTTCAGCTATGAAAATTTAGACTACAGAGGAAACAAAGGCGAAGTAATTATACATATAATGTCAATTTATATAATTACTTCGCCTTTGTTTGATAGACACGGTGAACTTCGTATCACCTACAATTTATTTCAGGACTTACATATAAACTTACTAGCAACCCCCCCGGCTTCGCACGGGTACAAATTATACACCAAAACCTTCCTCATGAATCACTCTGTCTATTAGTGAAAACCGCATGAAAATCCGTTCAGTAATTTTTCAGTTTATCGCGAACAGACAGACAGACGCGGCGGGGGACTTTGTTTTATAATATGTAGTGAAGAGTCCGTAGATCTTGTTGATCCCGTCCTGTCGCATAGCATAGCTATATATATTTTAAAATGCAGTCTAAACAAAGGCGAAGTAATTATATCACTACATATTACAAAACAAAGTACCCGCGGCATCTGTCTGTCTGTTCGCGTTAAACTGAAAAACTACTGAACGGATTTTCATGCGGTTTTCACTAATAGACAGAGTAAATCATGTGGAAGGTTAAGGTATATAATTTGTTAAGATTTTATGTAAATTGATTGAAATATGTTGGTGATTGTTGAAGATGTCTCTGCTACGAAGCGTGCGAAGCCGGGGCGGGTTGCTAGTAAATAATAAAGATAAATAGCATATAGCTTCTAATATAATTGACGTCATTGTAATACCCCACGGTTCGTTTACACGGCACTTACACATGACTTTTTTTATACTTATAAGAAACCGCTCGCTCAGGTTCGATTGGTTTGTTGCTCGGACATTGGACTTCGCACTTGGTACTTTGGACTTTGTATTTTTTTATTTAGAGGTCGCGGGTTTGATTCCCACCCAGGACAAATAACTCTATGAAGAGCAGGATCATTTGTTCTGTGTCTGGGTGTCATTCATCTGTAATATGTCAGAATCAGAATCATATTTATTTGCAAAAATACTGTGACAAATGGTGTTACAATAAAGAATATTCAAGGTACAAGTATTTTGACCAGAATAGTGGCATACAAAAACCAAATAAAATCAAAATAATTAATTATGTTAAGCAGAGTAAAAAATAAAAATTATTAGATTGATACAAATAATTAAAACCGATGTCATACAGGAGAAAAACATAATAATCTAAGAGCAATAATTACATAATAATAGTTACAAGCATAGTCAATTATATAACAAAAATAGTAAGTCCATGAATAATTAATAGATGCCTTGCCATTATAACTAAAGCAAGAATTAAGAGCATTATTCGCAAGGAGACGTTAATGTAATTAAAATAATAAAATAAATTAGCTTAAATTTAATTCTCTAATTTGTCATTTAGATAATCCGTTAAAGTATAATAGCATTTGTATGTAATTTGTTTTGTAAAACATGTACAAAGATGTAAAACATACAAAAACATGTATGTATTTAGTAATATATAAGTATGTTTATCAGCGGTCAAGCTACCATAGTACAGGCTCTGCCTAGTTTGGGATCAGACGGCTGTGTATGAGGTGTGTCAAGTTATTATAATAATTATTTTTTTTACCCGCAACAGCAACCACTTGATGGCAAGTCCTACCTTCTAACTATTACCGCTGCCTTGACTTGAACAGAGTTCAATATGTTAGTTGAAATTAATTTAATTTTAGTGTATCATTATTTCCATTGTACGCCTGCAACCGAGGCGGCAGAACGCTTCACTCCTAGATAAAAGACCTCCGTTGGGTCCGAAACTATTCGGGTATATCCGAAATACACTCATAAATCAATCAGTAATTAGTATTTAAAATGGCGCATATGTATATTCTTCTATTACCTGATGTTAACTGCATACTGGTATTGATAATTGATAAACTGTCACAAACTCACAACTATAGAGAAGTAATATAAACTATAATTTGTGCATTGGCAACCACATCCCCCCTCTGAAGCTCTGGTGTTATTATGCTCACCAGCAACGAATATCATTTGCTGTGAAATCGTTCCTGAAGATTCAATCAGTCAGTCAATTCGTTGAGGTTTGTCCTTGGCGATTGTTATCATTGGGGTCTACAAACCTATTATGCTACCAAATTAAATATTAGTCTATGCTACACGTAGAATGCTACATCTAGTATGCAGATATTTCGATCTTTCAGTAGGATTTTGATTTGTTTTGACCGTCAATGTCAATTAGTAGAGGTTTATCCTTGACTATTTTTTAAAAATTAGTTTAAAAAACGTAGGTAAGCGGTGGGTTTTCCCTCCTCAATTATTATTTACCGATGGATTTCAATGCACCGCCTAATTTAATTACTTAACACTTGACTTAATCCTAACTAATATTATAAATGCGAATGTAAGTTTGTTCGTTTATTACACTTTCACGCTTTAGCTACTCAAACGAGCATCACGAAATTTTGAATAAACGTTAACAGGAGTATAGAAAAAGACAGGTATTCTATTTGGGTATCCAGAGGGTTACCTGAAATAATTGTTAAAAGCCAGCAATTATATTAAGTGTACAATTTGATACCAAACAAAATATGGTACACACAACCAGTGGCGGCGTTAGGGGTTGGCAAGCAGGGCCACCGCCCGGGGCCTTGCTTTTGCAGGGCGCTCGCACAACAACCCAAGTATAAAAGTCTCTTTGCTGGCTGAAGTTAGAGGTGGGCTTTTTTAGAAGCTCTCGTAACATAATTAACCCTGAAACCGCTATTTGAAACTAGATGCGAATGCAGAGTTGTCGATGAAGGCTGTTAAATATCAACTTAGCGATATATATGGTGTTTTGAAAAATTTTGCAGAAAATAAAGCAGATTCTATTGAAAAGTGATGTAATATACAATTTTCTATTCACATAAATTCGTCAAAGGTCCCCTTGTTGTATAATAAACGGCGGCTTCGCTCGCGTGTACATATTTATATATTTTGCGCGGAACCCCAATTCTTTTTCCAAAATAAAAGTAGCCTAAGTTACTCCTTATAACACCAGCTATCTGCCAGTGAAAGTCCCGTGGAAATTGGGACCCACCCGTTCCGAAGATTAGGCGAACAAACAGACAGACAGACAGACAAAAAAAATTAAAACTGACTTTTAGGTATAGATATCGTGCAAATAACTGTATGAGCTTAAAAAACCCCATTATTTTGACATTAGGGATTGTCCATTAATCACGTGAGGCTCTAAAGGGATTCGGCAAAAATCACGAAATATAAGGGGGAGGGGAGGCTGTAGTGAGATATCATGTGTATTTGTATTTAAAGATAATATTCTGATATTTTTTTAATATATACTTTGTACTAAAACAAATACAAGCCCGGTTTACACTCTGATTTTAATGAGAGCTTAGTAGTATATTGCTTCTTTTGTACTAAGTATTCACCATTTATACCTTCAATATAGTACAGAGAAAGCAATGTAGGTAATATTTGAAAATAGTGTGAACTTAACTTTAAGCCTGATTTACTCATTGATCGAGTGACAAAGAATACATTACCTGTCATGTACTGGTCTGATTATATCAATGATGAATAGTCAGCACAAAACAAGCGATGTATTCATTCTTCCAGTGTCTCACTGAAAACTGGATATTTATTAAAAAACCAAGTGCCACGTACTCGTTTCTTTAATTATGTAATGTTTATTACACATGATTGTAACATGTCTCAGTTACATAGATAATATACATATAATTATATGCAGAGATAATGTTATATAACTCAAATGCAGATAATGAAATATTAATTTCAACTAATAGTGACTTAAATTGTACTTAAATATTACACCTTAGTTAACAGCACTTGCTTAGATCATTAATATGTTTAGATGGACTGTCAAAACTGTGAAAGCGTCGAAAAAATTATAGTCATACGGGTGAACCCGTGGGGCGCAGCTAGCGACACGAATCCACCCGCGGAAGTCCCTCGTTAAATTTTCTAATTTTCTGCGCAACTTTCTTAATTTTTTCTTTCTTAAAATTCCCTAAAAGAACCTTCCCCTAACAATAACAAATACAAAAAAAAAGAATTAGCGAAATCGGTCCAGCCGTTCACGCGATGCTGTGACCAAGGGACATAAGGATTCATTTTTATATATATAGACTAGCAACCCGTCTGGCTTCGCACGGGTAGCAGAGACATCTTCAACAATCATCATCATATTTCAATCAATTTACACAAAACCTTAACTAATTTTATACCTAAACCTTCGTCATGAATCGCTCTATCTATTGGTGAAAACCGCATGAAAATCCGTTAAGTAGTTTTTAAGTTTATCACGAACAGATAGACAGATGCGGCGGGGGACTGTTTTATAATGATTGGCATTTACGAGTATGTACCTTTCCCGCGTTCTGTGTCAGTTGTCAGTTGCGCTGTCATGAAATACGCTCGAATTGCATTGCGAAATCGTATTGTTTGCAATGATAGATAAAAGTGTGCACACATTATAGAGGTCGATCTAAAACCACGGAAAACGTTACTTTTCATTAGTAAGTATATATCAGTTCAAGCAAAATAATTAAATAAGCCATTTTAAAATTAATAACATAATTATTTTGTAGTTCGACACTCCATCTAGACATATTAATGATCTAAGAGCATTTGTAGTAATTTTATAATTAATGTGAATTAATGCGGCGAGCAAGTAATAAAAATCGAGGACCATGGTCAATGGCGCTCTATCGCCTCTGCTCTCCACGGACGCGAATATGGTGAGATATGTAGGTAGGTATATCAAAATACTTTTTTTTTACTACAAAGCACTTTTAATTTAAGCACTTCTTTGTCCGTCCTTTGTCTGTTGTCTTTGGTGTAGAGATTATAGTTATTAATTAACAAGAAGGGACTGAGAGGTGGATTAATTTTAAAAAATCTTCTCTAAAATCTTCTCTAAAATCGTCCGGGCACATAAAATAATAATCTAACACATGTCTGTATTCCGGAAGGGATAGACAGATGCGTATTCATCAATTACATTTTGCAATTGGGGAGCAAGCCTATTGTCGTCAACCGGGAACTTTGGGAATTAAAGATGGGAAAAAGTGGGACTATTGAAAGGGAAACGTAGGTAAGAAGGGAAAGCAATAGAAGGAAAGGGTTATTGCAGTATACGGATCTTATACGGATAGATTAAACAGTGTTAGCAATAGTTATCCGTAACTCGAACTGGCGGTTGTCGAGAAGTCCGACTTTATGATCTCATATAATATGGTTCTGGGTTTTATTCGACGTATTTTTCTAGGAATCATTCAAAACATGTTTACCGAACTTTTTTAATTATTATGTAGATATAATTTGTGGTTTTAGTTAAATTTCGTGCACGCACCGGAACCACAAGACAATTTAAGAAACGTTTATTAAACTTTAGGTTATTCTCATGATTCTCTTAATACCTAATAGTTAATAAAAATAAATGTAATTGAAGTGTCTGTTTGTAATGTCCAAATAGTAGTTTTCAAACTCATACAGTTACATATTTGCGCGATACCTATGCCTAAAATTCAATTTTTAATATTTTTGTCTATCTGTCTGTGTGTTCTGCGCACTCACACACAATTTAAGTGTGATCAAAGTGTTCTTTTAATAATAAAACTAGTTAGGAATAACACTAGCTGTTCCCCTTAGTTTCACCTTCGTATAAAGCCAGGCTCATAAGCGCCGTAGCGAGATTTTGCATAGTACATGACTTTCCTCAAGCGTTGGTCTATCAAACACAAAAAGCGTTGGTCAATTCGGCCTGGTAGTTCAAAAGATTAACATGTTCAATTACAACAAACAAACTCTTCGGCTTATTGTATTAGTCTAGATAGGTATATAGAAAGAAAGAAAGAAATGAATTTATTTTAAACTCCTGTTTAACATGAGTAAACATAGTGAATGTTGAAACAGTAAATTGAACACACTAAAATTACTTTATAAAACTATTCTTAGATTATCTATAACATAGTGACTTAAGACTAACAGGGTACAAAAATGGTTCTTAGCTCAGCATTGGGCCACTTCTTAGTTAAGAGGTGGCGCTGATATTCTGCTAAGACCGGATGTAGTGAATGACGCTCACAGACAACATATAGCGTTAATACATAAAATACATCTGTCTGAAAATTTTTAGAATTGTAAATAAACAAATAAAAGAAAAACCGAAAAAAAAAAAAAAAAATCCAAAATACAAAAAGGTATAAATCATTTTAATTAGAAACTATACATTCTGCCTGTTTAAATTCCAAATAAGACCCTGTCTCAAAGCACACAAGGCTTACATCTCGCATGAAATATATAAAACATCGCTAGACTTCGGTAACAAAATGGCAACTATGATATTGTGTAATTTTGATTAACGCCGGCACCGGCGACAGTGCAGCAATCGGCACGTATTCTGCAATAATTGGTGGGAACTAATACTTGGTCTTCACAGAGAATACTAGATGTGTAAATCGGCTTCAAATCGAGGTTTTATATGGTACGATATGTTTTTATTTAACTAACGTTTCGATAGAGCTGCACCGATCAAAATCGTAAACAAAATAATTCATACTTTAAAATTAAGTCCGCGATAAGTCCTGATCACATCTAATATACACGTATATGCGTCACGAAAGTTAAAAAAACATTTACATTACAGAGATTTTTTAACACAACTGTCCATGTTTATATAATTTTGTCTGTGAGTTTCTTCATTTCACCGTAACTTTTAACTTTTGTTGAAAAAGAATTCAATATGGCATCTGTATGTTATTCGTATTTTGACAGGGCAGTGATGCTTTTAATTTTTTTTATTAGTAACTTATTGATGTTACGATTTAAAAGATCTGTTAATTTTAGACCTAGGTCCAACAACCTAGGTTTAGAATTAACATATATCTTACTAGATAAATTAATTTTCTAATAATTTTAAAGCGTTTTTTGATATATGGGCATTTGAAAATATTTCATAAATGTATTATACACATAATGACTCGGGCATTGAAAATTCTATAATTTTATTAAAAATATTGGTTGTCTGTAAAGTCGATTTACGGAAGATAATTTTACGTGATAACGTTATAAGAAAACAGTGGAAGAGAAATAGATGCGTCACAAGCCGAACAATTAGGCCGATCGTGCCTCTCTATCGCTTGTTCCGCGCTCTCGCTTGCACGCTCGGCTTAGGCGGAACGTGACAATGGCTCATGCTTTTTTGGCGTGCAGCCGGCTTCATCGATTTATAAAACGTTTTCACGTCAAAAACTAGGTATTTTTACATATAATAGTATTTTTTATACATCCAAAAAAAAGTTAGTTTGGTAGATAGTAGTTTGATACTTTAGATTATTATTTTGGAGTACGTTCAGTCGTCCTACATTGTTATTAGAAAATAGTTTTGTAAACAAGATAAAACCATTATAACCATTTAGTTTTTTTACAAAATTTTTAATCCAAATATCTTATATTGTATGGAAACAACTTAATTTTTGTATGGAAATTACTGTACGAGAAGGGACGTACACACACATGATAGAGGGCAAGCTTCTTGCCGACAACCGGGAACATTGGGAATTAAAGATGGGAAAATTGGGAGTATATTAAAAGGGAAAGGTAGGTAACAAAGGAAGGCAATGGAAGGGTTGGGATATTACTTATACGGATGGATTGGAGCGTGTAAGCAATAGAGAAGAATCGAAAAGAATAGAGAAGAATAGAGAAGGTCAGGGTCGCATATCCGTCACTCGAACTGGCTTTTGGCTTTCTAACTTCAATTAATCTAATATTGATATGCTAATATGTATCTTGTTATATACCATTAAGGTTCTCTCATGCTTTAAATAATGGGTAAGTCCATTACGTGGCACGAACGCGGTAAGTTAAGGCTTTGTTCTTATATGTACCTACCGCTGTAAGTACACCAAAACATACAAAAATTAATCAATTATTAAAACAAAATTTTAATTATTAACTTGTGAAACAATTAAAAGGAGTAAGGAATTAAATTACAATTGTTATATCCGTAATAAAAAAGAAGTAAATGCATTTGTTAAATAAATATCAACAGAAATGTTTTCTTCCTTCTCTTTGTTAATTACTCAACAACCGAGCTAGTCTACTAGGGATTTCCTCTCGAGGTTTCACCTGAGGCCCCGGGTAGAAGAGCCAGTGACGGAACACCGTGTGCTTTTAGTCGGCTCGACCGAATCCTCCCTATTTACTGGCCCGAGAAAATCTCCAACGAACAGCTGATCAACCGTCGCAAATGGAACTGGATTGACCACACTCCTCGAAGGGACCCCCCCGATCACATGCCCAAGCACGCACTGGATTGAAATCCCCTCCCTTTTTCAGTATAGTCTCCAAGTAAGTTTTTTACGTATAAAACACAACCAATACTTTATTTTTAATATTGCAAAGTTAATAATTGTCAGTCTTAAACTAAAAAAAAATTCAAAATCCTAGTCCTAGCGGCCTCTCATCACAAGACGGCCACACGGGTACGCGACCATGGCCTCTTCGTGCTTCCCGTCCGTCTTCCCGTTTTCCCATTCGTGACTTTCGGTATCCCTTTTACCTTACCTTTTGTGTCCCGTCTGAAAACGATTGAATTCCCAAGGAAGGTTGGTGTCAGGCGGGCGGCCCTCCATAAAAGAAACCAGCGAAAACTCTATGCAATGTCAAACATTGCGCCAACCTCAAATAAAATTGGGAAAAGGGCAGGAAGATGAGAGGTGATGAGATGATGATGATGATGATATAAATGTCCTAATCCGAAATTTCATACTCATAACTCCCCTTCTAAAAATGAGTACATAGTGCAAATTACTGTACGTAAGTTGTTGCGAGATATTTAGTAGCATATTTTAATTATTATCTCACAAGTTATGCTAATACAATATTGAAGTTTTAGTTTCATTCATTTTTGTATTGCGAACACTAATCTCAAAGGTCATCGTATTAGATTACTCTGTCTGTGACAGAATTAATTGCTTTGTGACTAAGAATAATGAAACTTATGCTACTAGCGATGCCCGCGGCTTCGCCTGCGTTTTTCACTTTTACTAAAATAAAATACAGCCTCCGGTACTTCTAGATAAAGTAGCTTTCTAATAGTGACAAAAATATCAAAATGGGGTCAGTATTTTCAGAGCCTATAGCCTAAAACTAACAAATCTTTCCTCTTTATAACTGTAGTATAGATGAAGTTGAAAAATTATGCCAAATACATATACATACAATTTACATATTACCTATGTTCCAGGGCTCGGACAGTTCGAGTGACAGGTATGCACCCTGGCCTGCTTCGGCTCCCCGATTGATATCCGTTTCCTTCCACTGACTTCATTTCTTAAATTTATTTCCCTTTCAATGTACTTCCATTTTTTCTATATTTAATTCCCAAAGTAACCGACTGATGGCAATAGGATCGCCCCCTATTACATGAATGGGATCGAATTATAGTTGGGAAAATGTGAATGTTTATACCGGAGGCCCTAACCCTTCCCTCTTCCCCTCTTCCCCCCTTCCCCTACACCCACATCAAAGGCCGGCAACGCACTTGTGACTATTGAGTTGCAGGTGCCCATGGTAGGTGTGGGTCGTTACGTAAATTTCACGAAACGTAACGTGTCTAGTTCCTTCAAAGGCGGCACTAGTTGTGAGTACGCGTGATTTTTGTAACTAGTTTTATCTCAGTGTGCGGCTACTTACTTAGTACGGCTACGCTACGCACGGAGTATAATAATAGGTAGAGTATAATAAGAGGTAATAAATACATATTTAGTATTCTTATATCAACGGAACGTAGTCATGTCGTAACTCGTAACGTCTCAAGTCGAAGCTACAGTTTTGTAGTTATAGTTATATCAGCAAACGTCTAACTTAAATGAACTTCTCTTCATAATTTATTCAGGCTTAGGACTGACTGCATTAAATGAATGGTCTATTTATTTGTTTGTTTAACTATAATTATTATAAAAATATTAATACTGGGATATTTACAAGTTCGTATATATTTAAAATATCCATATATTTTACCCTTATTTTGTATTTTTTATATATATTATTTGTTGTTTTTATTTGTTTGGGAGTTTCTGTTTATATTGTCAAAGTATTTATTTGAAAACATTTATTGGTTTACAGAACTGCTGAGACATGTTTTTTCAAAAAATATAAATAAAACCAGCCCATACTAATATCTCAAAAAATCTTAATTATTAATACCATTCATTAATGAAACAAAATAAATATTTGTGTTTAACACGATTCATCTAACAGAGGCGTTGAAATTAATTTAAAATTGACTGGCCTGTTGGCCTAGTGGTTAGTGACCCTGACTGCTATGCCATAGGCCGTGGGTTCGATTCCCACCCGAGTCTGGGTGTTCTTTGTGTCCGTTCTTTGTATGTTTGTAAAGTCCCCCGGGACACAGGAGTAATTCCTAATGCGGGAGTTGTCTTTTATAAAAAAAAAAAGAAGAAAATCTCTAAAATCAAAGATATATGCATCAAAATTATATGCATTGCAGTAAAACTTACGCTGTTTTTCTCTCGGCTCGTGCATCTGTCCGGACGGGGCACATGTGTGAGTGTGTAGAGGTAATGCATATACTAATTATACATGAGTGTAAAAGAAACAGCATGCGTATAGCGCTACGAGTTCTCATTGTAACGTACCTTAGTTAACTCAAAACTCCGTATGTATGACGCATCAACAAAACGACGTCTCAACTTGTAATAGTTACTAGGATCGTGTGTGTTGTAGCGAAAATAACGTAGCCACAAAAATCACTGGTGTCTTATTTGGCTCGAGACTAGTTATGCGGTTACATGTTACGTAGCTAGCTACTGTAGCTAGTTACGTGAAATAACGCCCACACCTAGCCCATGGGCGGCGGTAGTAATTTACCATCAGGTGACCCGTCTGCTCGTTTGCAAATCTCATATAAAAAAAATGCAAACACGCTTTCTCTTTGTTTAAGGCTTGTCGATACATCGTTGTCGGGTTCCAGGTGTTAATCCAGGTCTCCAGCTATCTACATACCAAGTTTCAACGCAATTGGTTCAGTAGTTTTTGCGTGAAAGAGTAACAAACATCCATTCATCCTCACAAACTTTCACGTTTATAATATTAAGTACCTCTATAGGTAATTTATCTAAGGTGCTATGTGACGTAACAGATTGGCCAAGCGATCGACGTTTACAACACAACTGTGAGAACTGTAACACACTACTTACCACAATGTATTGTGGATAGTAAATCACACGTTTCATGTTTTGTGTTGTATTGTTTAACCATTTACTATTTAGTTTGAATGGAGCAATGTATGTTCAGTTTATTGATTGGACCGTTTCGTGTTATGACATGTATTCTGTGGTTATGATATGATGTCATTTGTGTGTTATCAAGTCAGTGACGATAGGAAAACCGTTAAGCAAGCTACAGACCTTCAGTTTTAACTACACAGTTTTAACTAAATAGTCTGACTGGTCAGTTAAAACGTATGTGTGTAGGCAAAACTGAGAGCTGTACAGATGAACTGACAATCTAATCAAAATATCAAAATTGAGGGTGAGTAGCAAAAAACTGCACAGTTGTCAGTTTTGCCATAGCTTCCATAGAGTGAGCACGAGTTTCCCACTGCGTTCTAGTTTTAAATAAACATAAATAATCATGCCAAATCAATGTGAATGGTTAGAAGAATTTATAGAAATATATAATTATGAATCTTGTTTGTAGAAAGTTAAAGCTAAAGAGTGCCCATGAGAGCCCACGACCGGGGCAAAAAAGATGCAGCCTACGGGAAGTTGTTGGCGAAACTTCAAGAGATTGAACCAACGAGTGACAAAGAATGAGTAGTAAAAAAAAAATTACGTTGTGCTTATAAGAAAAAGCACAAAAAGGTCGTTAATTCAACAAAATCAGGTTCAAGCGCTGAAGATTTATACTGATCAACACTATGGTATTACGTTCTTTTGAGATTCTTGAACTATCAAAATATACCACGACAGTCACGTTCGAATTTTGATGACGATGTAATAAAACTAATATTTATGATTCATAAAAATACAGTTTTTATTTTTAATTTAACTAAAATTATTTTGCAATGAGACTTGACCTTCATTGTTACATTGTACATTTATTCATAAATCGTAATGAAAAAAGCGTCATCCGATGAAGCCATGTGATTCCATGAACGTGTTACTTCAAGCGAAAAGGGATAACAACTGAAAAAACTCAACATGTGTAGACACTAGGGATCTCAGTTGTAACTGAACAGTCAGACTGTTCAGTTAAAACTGGAGGTCTGTAGTCCGCTTAGTTACTGTTTCGACTACTCTTAAATTGACTTTTGAAAGCACGAATAAAACAAAACATCTAGAAGTCATACACGGTGCTGTTTGAGACCCATTTATGAACTGTAAAAAATATTGATTGTAAAACAATACCTAGGTAAAGACTTCTCCATTTCTACGTAGGTACATATAAAATTTAGATAATTAATCAGTTTGTTGTTTGGCTCCAACTCAAAATAAGTTTATAAAAATTTGATAGTTTATCTAAATAAGCTCAATACTCGAGACTTAAAAGGTACATTTATTTTTGGCATTTTAATTATTTTCGTCGGTTGTTAAAAAGATTTTTATAAAACATTTTTTACACCACAAAGTTGTTATTGTTATAACCCGTTCATAAAGCGTTAAAATTTCGAACAACAAATTCACCACTAAGACGGCAAAAATATAAGTTTTATAACTTTATAAGCCAAAATAAAAACATTTTTGTATGATACTTGGTTTTAAATGAGTATCGATTGCAATCCATTTGATTGATAATACTGTAGTCCCTATTAGGCCTGAGACCCTAGGCCATCAGCGTAACCCTCCCCGCTACCCCTTCTACTGTTATAGTTTTGTTGCTAGTATAAAGATTTTTTTTATCATATCCTGAGTTTACAAAGTCCAAACAGCATGAGAGCTTTAAAATACTAAACACGGAAAAATACATCTGAACACGGAACACCTATTGTATAATAATGTATAAATGGAGTTAATATCTGGCGTGTGAGAAAATCATATTAAGAAACAACAATGGCTGTTTTTCAGTTGCTAATAGTCACAATTGTGTTAATTAATTGTATTTACACCAGTAAAGTGCATTAAGGGGAACCCTGGTACATATTTGAGCGGTTTATGATGTTCTTGCACATACTCTGCTTGGTTTTGTTGCCGCATTCAGACTCATTGACGGGCCATTATGCGTTCAGATAAGGCTGGTTAGTTGAGCCAGCCTAACTCTTTCTAGAAGCACAGAAGCCTCCTGCGACCTCATACTTGCTCGTTGTGTGGTTACTCCCTCGCACTCCAGGATAACGTGGGCGGGCTTTTTCTCCGCGAGACATCCTCTGCATAAAGGACTGTCTGTCGCTTTGATGCCATGGTGAATAGCAGGTGACCCGTAATGGTTCCTACAACTATCCTGATGTCGAGTCGGTTGAGACTAAGCAGTCTGCAAGTTAAACGTGGTGAGACCTCCGTCATCACCAGTTAGGTATGTTTGCAGGTAGGTATGTCGGCCCATATCTGGACCCAAACTGAACATAACTTTTACTGTTGGTTGGAACACGGATGAGCATACTCAGATACATTATTTTAGTTAATAAATATTTATTATACATAGATAAACCTGTTCATGAATTCAAATACATATTTGCACTGACCGGGAATCGAACCCACGACCTCCGGCGCTGCACTCGAATACACTACCGCCAAAGGAGTTATCAAAATAGGGAGTATGTATTGTTGTAATGTATTTACAACAAAGGTTGGGAATTACTTTGCAGCTTCCTATTTATCCTAAATAATAATAATAATAAGTTCACACACATCTCACACACGGTCGTCTGATCCCAAACTAGGCAGAGCCTGTACTATGGTAACCAGACTGCTGATCAACATACTTATATACTGTATATTACTGAATACATACACATTATAGATAAATAACATCCAGACTCAGAACAAAAATGATCGTGCTCATCACACGATTAAATTATTTGTCCTGGTGGGAATTGAACCCACGGGTAAACCAACTCTTTTAACTCAAACGAACTACTACTAACTCTTTCAACTTAAACTCAACAAGTTAATGACGTAAGTAATAAAAGTTATTCCCAAGCTGCTCAACGAAACGGAACGTAAATAATCTTGAAGATACGTCAAACAAACTTGAAATGCATTTTTTTTATTAATATCTATGTACTCTAAATATATAACAATTGTTAGAGGACTCGCACTTCCCGGCATTAGCCGGGACCTGCTCGAGCTATTGCGTACACTCCCTAATCCATCTGTATAAGCAATATCCCTTGCTTTCCACTACGTAGGCAATACCTACCTTTCCCCATCAATATACACCCAATTTTCCCATTTCATTCCCAAAGTGCCCCGTTGACGGCAATAGGCTTGCCCCATATTACCTAAGTGGGACATTAGTCCCAATTACGTAATATAGGGCAAGCCTATTGCCGACTATATATTAATATATTCGGCAAAATGTGGGCATTTAATAGGAGAGAATACTAGACGAGACTTACGTAGTAACTACTCAGTAATCTGTGACAAAACTAAGGATCGGCAATATTATGTATTGTATTTTTGAGATAAAATGTATATCTGACAACTATCCGGTATCCGGCCTAAATTTACTATCCTAAACAAGTATCCGGCCGAATACCGGATTTTAAGTTTAGGTACTTTAATTAAGCCGCATAACAAGTATAATCGCTATATTTGCATTTACAACAATATTAATGGTAGGTATATGTACTTGGGTAAATTATGTTAAATGAATACCATTTCTCTGCATTAAGAAGAAACAAACAGTTTCGCTTGTCCTCATAGACAAGGCTAGCTTTAAAAAAAAGTGTTCCACTATATACATTACTGTTGGGTATGTAAAACACATTGCACCTATTCCAACTTAATTTGAGATAAGGGTAGGATGATAATGACACTACTGTTGGGTGCATCTTTCATTTAAATTCTGACAAACTCGGATATTGTACAGCATTATTAGGTGGAGACAAAGGTGAACACAAAACTTCACAAAAGATATTAACATTGGTGGACACAAAGATAAATGTAGATATTCGAGTGCAGAGTGGTTAGATAGGAGACGAAGTGGCGAAAATTTATAAGTGTTTGCTAAGATGATTTGGACACGAAGAAAGAATGAGAGTAGAACGAATGACAATACAAGTATATAAGGTAAACATTAGAGGGAACGCCGGTATGGGTCGAGCACGCAGAACTTACTATGATCAAATTTGTAATGTTCTGAAAAAAGGGCGGGCTTGTATAAAAAGATTAAATGAAAGTAAAGGAAGGTCTTGATGTATGTAAGAGTAGAAGAAGTAGCGGGCAGACTCAACTTCAAATGAAATTGCATTATTTGCTTGATCGTGAGACTTATTACTATTGTTTCCATTTACTATGTCATTAAAGCAATCGCAGAACGTGGCGTCGTCAAAGATTATTGTTATCAGAGGATTTGTCGCAAAATATTATGATAAATTTCAATAAAAACGTCTCTCAAGTATAATTGGTTTTAAATCAGGCGTCGAGTAGTAAGACTGATTTAAGGAGTTGATATGATTTCCTAATTCAGCTTTCAACGAGGCCTTCGTAATTGGTAGATCAGGAGAACTTTGCTCAGTTTCATTTTTATCTTTTTTTAAAATCCAAATATTGCCAAATATCCAGTGTCCGGATATCCGGGTATCCGGCGTCGAGGTTGACCGGATACAGGATATCCGAACAGCTATCCGTTTCATTTCTATTTTTATGATTGCTTTCAATGTACTTTGTTATTTTTAAAATTATAATATTTTTAATTTAATTAATTTTTCTTACGTCTCGCTAGTTTGCGAGAATAACGACATAACTAAAAATTATTGATTTTAGAGAATGGCAGTATTTTGTGATTTCCGCTAGAGTATTTTGTTCTAAATATATAATGAACTTGTCGCTTTCTAACGAACGTTAGCACAAAATCGGCGTTGCATCTCTGTTCACCATAAAATATCAAAGATTTATGATCGTGTGGCATACTTAGTTCAATTCGACTGAATTTTGAGTTACGTCGATATTCTCGCAAACCAGCGGTCAGTAGTTTTAATTAAAATAAAAATATATTAAATAGCAAAAAGTATCGTAAAACACATTACTTATTACAAAATACAATAAATTGACTGGCCTGTTGGTCTAGTGGTTAGTGACCCTGACTGCTAAGCCAGAGGTCGTGGGTTCGATTCCCACCCAGGACAAATAATTGTGTGATGAGCATGATCATTTGTTCTGTGTCTGGGTGTAATTTATCTAAAATATGTATGTATTTAGAAATATATAAGTATGTTTATCAGCAGTCTGGTTACCATAGTACAGGCTCTGCCTAGTTTGGGATCAGACGGCCATGTGTGAAATGTGTCAAGTTATTATTATTATTATTATAATAGACAAATTAAATCATACAAAATAGACCATTCTATTATTATTATTATAATATATTCTACTATTTTGTTGTTGAACCATTCGGTTCAACAACACTACAGATTTGCTTACCTTCCATCCGTCATTTTACATAGATAATAACATGCCTTCCTTATGCGGGTACATTAGCAGACCTTTACAGGAAAACGTAGTTTTTTATCTACTATCATAGCCCGCATCATTTCTGTTGTGATATGAAATTATTGACTATGATGTCGTTCATATTGTCTCGACTGTGAGTCGTGTGACAGTCTATTTATAGATAGCAGGTTAGATTCGTCATTAACCTGTACTTAGATGCAATGAAGCCGGAAATATCGAATTTACGAGTCTCCATGAACTACAAGTTGTTCTCAAAGAAGAATGCGGAGTAATAAAGCGAGAGCTTTTATACCTGTTCTTCCCAGACGTTTGTTGGTAGCTGGTGATTGCTAGCCTTGGCTTTCACTTACTACGACCGCCGAAGTGTGGAATGAGCTGTCTGTCTATTTTTCCAGTCAATTATAATCCTTGAACGTTCAAGTGTATAGTGAATAGGATTCGCTTAGATAGGCGTGTACTATCTTCGTCTTATGGTCAGATGAGTTGGAAGAAACGCCTACGCCATTACAAAATAAAAAAAAGTGTGTGTGCATTTCACACACGGGAGAAGTGAAACTTCAGAAAAGTAGAATAAATTTAATTTTACATAATTTATAGAAAAGTTATTGGTCAAATTAACACAGATGTAAATGCACAAAAATGTTACACGTGAATGATACACCACACCACGACAGCGATAAAGTCATGCCTTTCAGTGATTTTAATACATGAGGTATTTAAATCACTGAAAGAAATCACTGAAAATATTTTTGTAACTACATAATAAAGTCATGCCTTTATTATGTAGTTACAAAAATATTTTTTGGAAAAAAACTATCCGTTCAAAAGTTATGACCGTTTCAATTTCCAGATAGGTATTATCACCCCCGTTTCTCATATAATTCTTTAAAAAAAAACCGACTTCAACAAAAAAAACTATTCCATAAAAGACGTATATATGGTTTTCTCATGGATGCCATTGTCAGAACTGGACCAATTGAAATGGGACCACACGGGAAACACCAGCTTTCAAATACAAAAAGAATCATCAAAATCGGTTCACCCAGTCGAAAGTTCTGAGGTAACAAACATAAAAAAAAACACAGTCGAATTGAGAACCTCCTCCTTTTTTGAAGTCGGTTAAAAAGGAGGTGGAATGTATAAAGTTAAAGATTTTAAATCAAACATATTATTATTTTGAAATTATTCAATTTGTTAGTGAGAAAATCCATAAAAACTAAGTTCAAAAATTATGCATTTCAGCCTAAAAGCTTGCTTTTTTAGTTTAATGAAATTCCCAAAGCCGCAAACATTTTTCAAACACCCCCAGAGGGTGCCTGTAGTCCGACAGGCGGCCAAAGCCTGCCAAAGCTCCCAGGGTTTCTAAATTCTACACACAGCCCAATAGAAATACCCGTGGTAAACAAAACTTATTGTGTTCATTCAAGAATAAGATTGCGATTATGCAACATTAATGGCTGGCGCTCACCAGTACCACCGCCCGGTACAGGGCTTCGTAAGTGTAAATGATTTTAAACCTTATTTTAAAATGCATAGCTCTCATTGTCGGAGTCAGAGCATACTTCGGCATTCGGCTTTAGCATGCACTGGCAGGCTGCGGTATCAACGAAATGTGAATTGTGCGGAGAAGTTTCTAAATCATTTGCACTCGCGTAAAACGTTTGCAATGCCATGTTGTAAGTGGGTCCATTAATAGTATGTGCACTACATAAATGTAGTAATAATACCATACGATGCATATCATAGGTAAATCTACATATTATACAACGGTTATCATCAATCGACAATATTATGTATGAAATTCATGCAAAATGCTTGCTTAAAGTACGTGCAATTCGTGCAAATTTATGAATATTGCAATGTTTGTTGTTCAATAGTGTTAAAATAAATAATGTAGGCAAATAGGTACGAAATTCAAGTTCTGTTGTTGATTTAGACGAATATAAACCTGTTTAAAACATTTTTATGTTATTTCAGTATGTTTTTTCTTATTTATATATTATTTTATTATGGACTCTATCCCGCGCAAGAATCAGCGCAGGAATTCCGCCAATGTCAAGTGTTTTATAATTATACAAGACGTTTATTCGTCCATCTTGAAAAATTGAACGGACACACAGAATCGGATTAGGTTGATTGTCAAGTCAAGTCAAATCAGTACCTCTTAACTGAACGTGAAAACGACAAGTTCGGTACATTTTTGTGCGAAATAACAAGGTCAACGCACGTCGTCAACGATGTTAACCTTTCTGTAGTCAAATCATTCACTTTAAACGTTGACTTGGCAATTATGAAATAAAAGTAAATCAATTTTACAGTATTTTAATATGTTATACAATAAGTTATACCTATCGCCTGACTATAAAGGCAATATATTATATTTTGAACCGAGAAATTTACACAATTGTTCGGAGTCTTCAATAGACCATCTTGACACATTTGGTATATCAATTTCGGATAAGCTTTTATTAACACCTCTGCTACAGCTTATTTTTTTACAATAATTGTGTAGGTAGCCTTGTTCTTTAAATATACTTACATATAAAATCGGTTCATTAGTATAGAAGTTCATCGCAAAACATTTGCAAATCTGTCTTAAACTTCTAAATAAACTATATTAAGATTATTTCATCAGGACATTGCGTGCAACTCTGGGTATCCATTAGTGCCAACACAATAGTCATAATAAGTATTATGAAAACATCTGACCATATTTACCTGGTGTCAAACACTGGACAATCGTTGTTGCTTTGTTTATGGTCAGTGAGTACCGTGTCTTAAAGATGACATTCTGTATTGAAGACTTGACGTTTTGTAATGAACACAATATAAATGTTGCCATTTAGATCCAATATTTATGTTGCCATTTAGATCTTTATCCATACTAAAGTAATAAAAGTGAAGACTTTATATTTTTGGTTAAACGCGATCTAACAGGTTAGAAGAATTCTTTTAGCAGTTGATTAATGAAATTAAGAAATGCTTTATCGCTAAGGGGCCATCCATAAATTACGTCACACGAATTTCATGACTTTTGGATCCCCCCCATCCTTATCACAGGTGGTCACATTTATAGGACCTCCACCCTTCCGGTGACTTCCATATTGTGCAATTTTACACCCAGAACTGAATAAATGAAAACGACAGTTCCAAAATTATATATTTTTTTAAATGGAATAACATCAAATTAAACATTCTAGAAAATAATAAAATAAAAGTATTTTTTTAGGTAGGTTTTTTGTTTACGGGTAATGTTTTGTGTTTGAATACTTTACATTTTCACATGTGACGTCGCGAAGCTTATGACCCCCGTCCCTTGTCACATTAAGTCACACTTCGTTAACTCCTGCCCCCTTAACGTATGACGTAGTTTATGGATGGTCCCTAATTGGACAAGCGTGGCTCAACATTGTAAGATACATACTTACTGTAACATGTGCCATTCATTGGCCAGGCTGTGTTATGAATGACTGAGAAATGGTTTATAGATAAAAGATAAATATTATTGGTCTTGAAATTGTGAGAAACGTTTCTATTTAAGCTAGCCGAAATGTGTTTACAAATTATATTTAGGACTAATATACTAATAAATAATCAATCAATCAACAAAAATATTTTTTTTTAGTTTTTTTATTTGGTTGAACTTGCTAATCTCAAAAACTGCCGGACGGATTTAAAAAAATCTTTTTGATTTTGATAGATCAATTCTTGAGGAAGATTAAAGGTTATTTAACATCACGCTATAAACCTTAGGAGCGAAGCAGTGACCATGAACGCAGTTGAAACTGCCAGAAACGGCTAGTACATTAACATGTAATATGGACTTTTCTACGAGTTTATTTGTTATATTCTTATTAGTTGACATGATGATGGGGTTGTAATAATATCCAAAAAAGAAAATCACTATTACCAGCTAAGGAACCCAAAATAGTGTGGCTATCGGATAAGGTTTTCAGAGTGTAAGGAATGTTTCAGATTGCTGAGAGGTAAGTGTTGGGTTCGAAGACTGGCTTTGATGAGAAGTAGTAAGTAAAGTTCTTAAATATTACAAATAGCAGGGGTGCCCCCCTAGGCGTTGTTAACTCTATCTACTCTCATTAAGATTAAGGTTACTTGAAGGGGTTAACATAACAAGGGATTAACAAAAGCCGTTGGTTGGGGCTGATCATCTCCGGAATGCTAGGTATTACTTAAATATGTATAGTAGTAATTAGCGCGTCTATTTATATTTTAGAATAATAGGTATGTTACATTGTCCTCACATTTCATTTACGCTTATAAGCAATGTAACCAGAAATTTGCAAAAAACATTTTGAAAAAGAGTGTCCTTGGAGTTTCTTGCCTGTTCTTCTCCATAGGATCTACGTTTTGGAACAGGCAACTAGCTTCATGACCGACTTATACTGACTGACTCCTCCTGACAATTCAAAAATACCTACAATGAGTTTACTTGAAATAAATAATTTTGATTTTTTTGATTTTACTATCGTCCATATGGACTTCAGTGGAAAGATCTGGGTTAAAGATCGTAAGGACCCGTTCGCTTGTCAACTCTTTAATTAAATTTTATTTTTCAAATTAAAAATTAATAAAATCAATATTTTGTAGACACATATCATATGTATATAATATTAATATGATACGTACGCGTACGGTACCTACTAATAATTATGTCATTTAAGAGATTGTAACGACTGTATTTGATTGCAGAATGGCCTTCAGATAATCTATTTCTTTAAGCAAAAATAACTGTATGTATAAACAGTAGATGTCAAGCAAATATTGCATTTGTATAGGAACTTCTTGGTTCACAAAGCCGAGACGGCTCACCTGAAGATTAGCGGTTTACGGTGTCTGTAAATTCTATAAAGATAAACACAATGTAACACTGCAGATCCCTTCACCCCATGACAAAGAGCCCTCGTCGGGCCCAAAACCTAGTGCAACCGAAATGCATATGTTAAATAAAACCCTATATTTTTAATTTAAAAAAAAACAAAAATATATGACATAAAACTAGTACCTACTGACTCGCGCCTTCCTCAGCTTCATAAAAGATAACTCTATCTTTCAATAAACCATCTCTAAAATTATTTTATTTTATTGATTAGTTCATAGATTTTAAATATGATATTCTGTTGTTGCATGGACTTTAGACTTCACTTACTTAGACTGTAATAAATTGAGTCTGAAATTATTTATTTATTTATTAAAACTTTAAGCACAAAAATGTACAATGGCGGACTTAATGCCAAAGGCATTCTCTACTAGTCTACCCTGGGATGGTGCAGAAATGGGTGAAGTAGATGCACTAAATTCATATCATTATCTTTAGAACAAATGAAAGAAAAATAAATACCAAAACAAAAAAGAAACGAGGATTAAAATATGGGAATATATAAATATATGCACATAAACATACAAAGATACATACAAATTTAAAAAGATAAATACATGCATATATACATACACATTACTAAGTTTAATTGAGATTGTGCCTTCTTGCTTCGATGACATTAATTTTTAGTTAGATGTATTTTCTTATTTCAGATAATTTTAGATGTTTAATATAGTAACACCAAGAAGACAGTTATGGACAAAGTTGATTAACTAAACCAATTTTAGTTCTTTTAGGTTTTCGGAATACGTAATGGTATATAACGCAAACATGTTTAAGTCTCAATTAAAAGCATTCTTGTTAGACAACTGTCTTTATTGTAGGTATAGCTGATCTGGGAGGCGAATGACGATAAAATTTAATTAATAAAAGCTGAATTTGAATTTAATGGCATTTGCCACATCCAATTATTCGCTTGACATTTAATTAAAACAATTGTGTAATTAATTATATCTCACCAAGTATGAGTTCATTTATATATATAATTTATCTCTTGCCTTGAATGTGAATTAATGTGTGTATTCCTAATGTTACTGTGTTTCAAACACAATGTAAATTGTATATGAAATAAATAAATCAAATCAAAATCCAATGACCAAAATATATATTAATTCTTAGGTTAGCATAGGGAACTTTGTAAGCACTGAATGAACACAAAAAACATTTTATAGTGCTTAAAGTTTTGCTCATTTTTTACCAATCACAACTGAGCGCTTTCTTCAACGTTTCACCATCATCATCAGCCTACAGCCGTCCACTGCTGCACGACAATAATTAATCAATTTCAACATAACGGTTTTTAATTTTAGGAAATGGGGAAATCCATTTTGTTGAACTCTTACATATTAGAGTTTTTTTTACGTTTATCTCCACCCTAATTTTGTGCGATATTACCAGCATAAATAGCATGCTGCCAACTCTTTGTTTCCATAAATTAGGGATAAATAAGTGGTGCCTAGTTTTAGTAAGTCGAATATTTTATTACGTCAAGTTAAAGAAAGAAATGTTCCACACACTAACATACATTGACTCACGCCTATATTCCCGAAGAGGTAGGCTTAGGTGTATTAAACACCCACAGTTTGACTGATATTAGGTTTATATGTATGTATAACATATACATACATATATACATAACATAAATCTAATATCAGTCTATTGCTGAGAAAGAAAATAACTCTAGATTCTCCTCTTAAAAATGTTTAAAGAAGAGCTGTCGCGTATTGAATGGGCAAGGGAATTCCACGACCATATCGCAGAAACAGTAAAAGAGTTATCATAGCGAGCTGAACTATGATAAGGAGTTCGAAGGAGAAGAGAAGATGAAGTGCGACAACTTTGCTCCTTGGGACAAGGAAGTCGAAGCGCTCACGGAGCAGTATACGAGAGGTAGGATCGGAAAGAACCGAATACAGTAATGAAAGTATATGGACATCTTGACGCCGCCGAATAGGTAACTATTTAAGTGGTTTTCGGAAATCTGAGACTTTAGAAATAAAAGATGGGCAAATTGGGAGTCTATTGAAAGGCCGAAAGGGAAGGTAGTTAAGATGGGAAGACAATGGAAGGAAATGGATACGGCTTATACGGATGGATTGGGCGGTGTGAGCAATAGCACGAGCAGGCCAGGGTCGCATATAGAATAAATAGAAAGAAATACATTTATTCATAACCGCTTGACAGCGACATGTTTGATAAAAACTTCTTCTAAACCGTAGTTATAGGCGGATCCATTAATAATACTAGCGTTTTCGAAGGTTTTGGGGGGGACTGTCAGTTCAAGAGATGACAACACTGGTAGATAGTTTATTTAGCCGTCAATAAAAGATGTTAAACCGCAGAATGTTTATTGTATTTGTATTGTAAGCCGTGAACAACATAAGGAACAGACAAACCACAAAACCGCAAGTTGACACCAAACACTTTTACTTAGTGATAAGTTATTCATATTTCTTAGTAGTTGCAGTACTATTATGTATTCTGTGGTAGTTGTAAATTAAATGATATTCTGGGCGTATTACACAACCTTATCCAGTCCCAAACTAAGCATAGCTGATAGGCAGTGGTGTAGCGTGGCTTGGACGGGGCCCTGTATCAAAATTAGTTGGGGGGCCCAAATGAAGGGTAAAGAATTCTCACAAAAGAAACAAAAATGCTTTAAACGGGGGAATCCCTCAATAACCGATGTATGATGTTGCTAACTTTTGGAGGCACGCTTAACCCGGGAAAAAAAACAGATTGCTTTTTTTTGACTTTTGTCATTTCTGAAGTGAAAACTCTATAGGCACGTATGACAGTTTTTTATGTTCTTTTCCCGGGAAGCACGAGATTAAGTGACATTGTGGATAACATTTCACTAATTTTTGCTACACACGTTAGGGGCCTCCATAGCCCGGGGGCCCCGTATCATTGATACGGCTGATACGGCGGTAGCTACGCCCGTGCTGATAGGGTCGATCGATCGATTGAGGGTTTGTTTTGGGACAAGATGACGAACGACTCAGATATAGGTAGTAGTATAGGCTCTAGAACATATATATACATAATATATTATACAAGGGGACCCAGACCAATGCTCTGACGTTGCTGTCGACTGCTACAGCGGTGCCACAGAGGGTTGTATTTTTTAACCCCGGAGGCAAAAAGGAGTGGTGTTATAAGTAACGTGGGTGTATGTATGCCTATCTGTGGCATCATAGCTCCTGAATATATTAACCGACTTTGATTTAGCTTTGTTGTGTATAATGTAACGAGTCTAGGTTCGGGACTAGATAGGAACACCAATTTATTTAAATATTTAATTAGCCAAACAGAAAAACAATTATTCTTATTAGTAGAACATTCTTATTGATAGATTATTAGTTCCATTATTCGTCAAAAGATGGCGTACGTCCCAATTTAGTCTATGATTTCCTCTACTCATCGATAAATGGCACCCACGGGTCAATTTAGGCTTCCGTACCAAAAATTTTACTTGATCGAGAGTTGCTATAATAAAAAAACAGTTCACACGTTTCAAGATCATCAGCTCTTTTCTAATTGTTAAAGGGATTTTCGAGTTGGGGGTATTTAATTTAAAATTTCTAATTGTTTTATACGTAACTTTGATTTATTTTTTCAATTTCCCCAAAGGGGTAGACAGAGGTCTATACAACAATACTTTTTCCGGCTATGTTTATGGTTATACGGAACAGGGGACCAGACTCTGCTGTTATTTTTTTTTTTTTTAAATGATTAAAAATGTAATAACAGACAACCTCAAAAACAATTTTTAAATCTTAGAATTGAATGAACTATTAATTTTTGCCCGTGGCTTCGTTTGCATTACCCTGTCTTTTTTTGTACCTTCGGTGTGTTTGCAAAGTTGCACGATGATTGGTTAAGAACTTAATGTTTACCAACTTTGTATAAAAACCTGTTCTATAATTATAGAATGTCGAAACATTAAACATTTAAATAAGTACCAAAAGTGTCCAATATATCATAATTTCATATCATAACACATCGATAATCTTATTCTCTCCTTGACCCACGTTATGTAATAGATTGTACGAAAACATGGACTTGCATAATATGTACGAGTATACCAGTAATCGCCGTGAGGTCCACATTTGAGAGTAATTCATTAAATCTTTATTATTATAATAATTGTCTGTCTGTTACATTTTCACGCCTCATCTGCTTAACCAATTTCGATGAATTGGATATAGAGATAGAGTTGACCGCAGAATTCTAAACATCCTCAGTTCTGTGGAGGGGATCTTAAGTTCCCTATCCATATGAGTTCCACTATCCATCATCTGGCTCCATCATCAGATCAGTTGTCATCCAAACTACATATACATATACTTACAAAGTATAAATTCGATACGACAATTAGAAGTATATTAAATTTTACTTCCAAGATTTGTTTATCAAGTTATTTCCAAGTGAAGATAAAAGCGTGTAAATAGGAGAAGAAAAGAGGGTTAAAAAGTATGATTCTTACTCTATGGAATGCAAAACTACACAACCCTCAAATCTGTAGTGTAATTATGAACCTAAGTTTTTTTTCATAAAGAGAAGAAATATAGTGATAGCTATGGATTAGAATAAAAAGAGCGTTGCTGTGAGTATGGCGCCTAACGACCGAACCGACAAGTTGCTTTACCCCTTGTTACAGGACCCCTTCGCATCCAAAACTAGTCAGGTGTCCCCGAAATACACAGGTGAGTAAAACCGTATTTCTTTATTACATATTTCAGTTAGTTTGACGACATGCAATTCAACATCGATAATCCGATTTAAAAGAATATCAAGGTTTCCGATGCACTGGTTAAATAAATATCGATTCGTTTATTAATTTGAAAGATTACATGGCCAATTTGAGTACGTACATATCAATTTCTTGAAAGAGTAGTTTATGTCAAGGTCACGAAGGTAACGCGAGGCTGTCATTATCCACGGATGTATGCGAGATGTTATTACAACAATGATGATTTACTTTAATTGGCCGACCATCCGACCAACTTCCGAAGGCCGAGACGATCCAACAAATAATATATCGTGATACTTTATAATTATATTGCTCATCATTCAATCATAAAATGTCTCAACTGCGCTTAGGGAAATTTAGGAATTGAATTTACGTAAGCTGTCTTTGGGAAAGACCAGAACGATATCTGAATGAAAAAAAAACTAATAAGCCTTGAGTTGTCCGTTGATATGACATGACATGACATGTATATTTAGGTTTTTAAAATAAAAAATACTTGCAACGTGGGTTACATATTACTAGTATTCTTGTTAACCCCTCCAGCTAAGTTAAATGCTTGTGTTAGGGTTGGGTTCACGTCGGTAGTGCACTGGGTGGGGTTCGAACCCACTTGATCGCAAGTCTGACGCCTTAGCCATTCCCTATGCTGATAATACCGGTACCAACGGATCATCAACTTTTGGGGTTAATCATGTGATAGCACACTTAAACTAAAAGAAGACGCAGCCTGTGCTTATACAAGTACACAAGTAAAAAAAGTATGAGCTGAGAATCTAACTCGGCGAAATCCAGCAAAGACAAGACTAGGGTACGTAATTATAAATTCTGTATCGCGCAATAAAAGTTTTCACACGTAATTATGTATATACAACTTCGCACCTAGTCTGGTCGAAGGATCTTGGAAGGAAATTATAGCTCCACTATAGGAATGTTTATTTCTGCTGATGTTTTCATTAAAGCTAGACTCGGATAGTTCGACAATATTGAATAGTTCATTTATACAAGTAGGTAACTGTCTCAACTCCCAAGACAGACACATCTGATCCATAAAAGGTGTTCATTTATTTTGCAAACTGGAGCAATCTTTAAATGGAATCACATAATATCATATTGCGCAACTCCGCATAATTATTTTATAAGTATTATTGTTTTATCAAACAGTTACCGGTGAAATTATATGTATGGGTACGCGAGTACGAAAATGTTTGCACGTCTTTCTATTAGTTCGGTTGTTAGTTACTTCGTAACTATTATCTTAGTGAAAAAACTTTTAATTTTAATCGAGTAGACCATAGGGACTACTAGACGAAATAAATTATTTTAATTATAGAATTATAATAATTTATTTCGCTTGAATCAGGCAATGTAACATCTTAAAGTGCTGCAAAATGATGTCTTCTTTTTAATAATAATGCTGAAGATTTTGCTTTTTGGTTGAAAGCGCTAATCCCTGGAACTTCTTTTTTTTTTCTCCGGGCCTTTTCCATACTGAGTTGGGGTCGACTTTCATTTTGACTACGAACCGGACCTCCACAACCCAAGTACTAGGCGATATCGAAGTTCTGTAGTTAGACCAGGTTGTCAACTTTTTTTAGGGGTCCACCTACCCATAACGAACGCTACAGATGTTCGTATGGCAACTTCGTATGATAAAATCTGTTTGTATTTAAAATCCTAGCTATTGAGGAAACTGGGTCGTTCGTCATCTCGCCCCAAAACAAACTAATTGGGACGAGTTGACAAATTTCAAAATTTATATTTCTTTTCATTCGCGATCTCGTCCCATTCTTAAAATTCTTTAAAATTTTAGTTAATTTAGTACAGTCAAGAAGAAAAAGTTTCAAGGTATTATATAACCAAGACTGGGACGAGATGACGAATGAAAATAACTTTAATTTTGAAATTCGTTAACTCGTGCCAATTGGCCGTCTTTGTTTTGGGGCGAGATGACGAACGACCCAAGAAAATTATGGGCTATTATTTAATATTATGCTATGACCTACAGGAGTGGAAGGGTGACCTATGACCTACAGGAGTGGAGGGGTGTGAAGAAGTGAACGGCTCGATTATTTTATCATTTTTCATACAAAGACGTACTAAACTTACTATTTTGACGTTTAGTAAAAAGATAGTGATTTGACTTGGCCAGTCACCTACCCTATGACGAGCCTGTGATCCTGACTGCTGAGCCAGAGGTCGTGGGTTCGATTCCCACCCAGGACAAATAATTGTGTAACGAGCACGATCATTTGTTCTGTTAAGTGTAATTTATCTATAGTAAGTGTGTATTTAGTAATATATAAGTATATTTATCAGCAGTCTGGTTACCATAGTACAGGCTCTGCCTAGTTTGGGATCAGACGGCCGTGTGTGAGATGTCTCAAATTATTATTACCTACTGTTTGTAATATTATAACGTCAACGAAAAGACAGCTTCGTCACATTTTGCATCGGACAATTTATATATTTCATCTCACTCCAACGAAGTGACGTATTTGATGTCGATATTATCTCTTGCTACTCCAAGTTTTATTTATGTCTTATACGAGTTATACGTTCTAAATCTGAAGCGAAGGTACATCATTTTTTATTAAATATGAATTCAAACATCGACTTTAATGAGGCAATCAATAACATACAAAAAATAAACGGATTTAGGTTTTCTTACGTCACTGGTATTATGTATGTGTATGAAATAACAACCATACCGACACTCTAAATAGCAGTTTTTTATCATCTATTCTAAACAATTTCTATGTTATATTTGTGTTATGAATATGGGTTTATATTTGTCTAAAGTCTATATACATATAAATGGATGTCAGTAGGCATACATAATGTAGGTATATGAGTTCAGTATAGGCACAGAATACATAATAGTACCAGTGTAAAGGTCAAACCGTTTGACCGATCACTAGGAAATGTGATCCATGCCGAGTTCTGTTAATTTAATATTTTTGTACAATATCATTGATTTAATACTATTAATGACTAACTGTTGCCCGCGACTTCGTTGACGTGGAAATTTTGGTAAAATCTATCCGACGGGAACCATCAATATTTCCGGGATAAGCCGTTTTATGTGAAAGAGTATGAAACAAAATTCATTCAACATAAAATGAAATGTCGATCATGTTTAGTTCAGTTCCGTGACGTTACACTGACATGATTTATGAAATGAAGTAAACCTTCTTTAGAATCGTTGTGATTTAAAATTCGGTGAAACGCACGAAAAACTCACAATAAAAAGAGACAAACATTCATAAATAGGATTTAGCCTGCGAGAAAATGAGATAGAATACAAGTATACAGTGTTTCCTATAATCTTTGAAAAGAGACAAACATATTCATAAACAGGATTTAGCGTGCGAGAGAATGAGATAGAATACAAGTATACAGTGTTTCCAATAATTTTTGTCTTTGCGCCTGCGTACTACGAAGCTTTAAGTGACACTAAAAAGAGACAAACACAATACAATAAGACTTAGCCTGCGAGAGAATGAGATAGAATACAAGTATACAGTGTTTCCTATAATCTTAATATGCTAGCATGTGTCTATGCGCCTGCGTACTACGAAGCCTTCATGTGTCATTCACATTTATCATTTTTGTAGATTTGCGTATTAAAATTCGTTGGTTAATTAATTTAGAAGTTTCAATTCTGCCGTGTGTCAATTGCACACACACACTTTTTTATACTGAAGTGGCAAGTAAGGATACTATCGTTGTCGTCCCTAAATAGGGCCTGGTCTGCCTACAATTAAGTTGCCGTCATTTATTACGTGAGTGTTTAACGGGGGTGTTTTAAATTTTGAATTTATGATTATGATTTATGATTATAGATGATATATATATATTTTCTTTTCCATTTTAGAGCAATATTAATTTATGTTACATTGTCCTCACATTAAATTGCGCTTATAAGTAATGTAACAAATAACTTTGTAAAAAAAACATGTTGGAAAAGAGTGTCCTTGAAGTTTCTTGCCTGTTCTTCTCCACAGGATCTACGTTTTGGAACAGGCAACTAGCTTCACGACCTACTTATACTGACTGACTCCTCCTGACAATTCAAAAATACCTACAATGGGTTTACTTGAAATAAATAATTTTGATTTTGACTTTATATCTATGCTACAAAATAGATAATCAACCATTCAGTATGTATAGTACTTTATTATTTTGTATTATGATTTGCAAGTGCAGGTTGCAGTATTTGAAGTTACTTCTTGTTTCGTGACCGGCCCCGCTGATGTCCCGTCTGTAGTTTCTAACTCCCAGAAACTAGACCAGGTAAAAGATAAATATCTATGAAGTAAAGTAATTAATTTTTGAAGTCACTTCTTTTGGCGCGTTAGGGAAAAATGATGAGAGTAAATTTTTACGATGCGCGCGCACACCGTCACAAAAAACCGACACCCTGAAGTTAGCTAGTTAACATTTTAGTTTTTCAAAAAAAGTTACCAACTTTACGATATTTATTCAAGTGTTTCTGAACCTACAACACGTGTTTTGTATCAGCCCGAATAATATATATATAAATATATATATTTTCAAATAATATATCGTGGTGACTGACATTTATTAACAATTTATTGATTTAAAGATAATTTACTGTGATTATAAGTGATAAAAATGGTTTTTACATATTACTTTGAGTACGTTTGTAGAATTTGAGGTTAGTTGACGGTGTGTATTATTTATTATGATATTTAAATAAACTTTATTTAACTAGATAAAAGTATGACTTCCTACGTGCGTACATAAGTACACACACACTTTATTGTTTTTGTCAGTTTTAATATGCCCACTAAAATGTATAGTGGTACGTAATTGCCTGGCTTGGCTTACCTGCGGCTGCCTAAAATCGAATTACGCGCCAAACAGCCGCCACATTGATTTTTTTCAAAAAAATTGTAGCCAGTGTCACTCAGGATGTTTTTTTTTTTTTTTGGTATAGGGGGCAAACAAGCAGACGGGTCACCTGAAATGACTACCGCCGCCCATGGGCACTTGTAACTCGAGAGTCACAAGTGCGTTGCCGCCCTTTAAGGTGGGAGTAGGAGAAAAGGGGGAAGGTATGGAAGAGTAGGAAAAGGAGAGAGGGGAAGGATGTGAATATGGGAGAGGGAAGGGTTAGGGCCTCCGGTAACCTCACTCACGCGGCGAAATGCAATGCAAGCATTGCTTCACTACCGGTTTTCTGTGAGGCCGTGGTATCGAGCGGAGTCGAGCCGGCCCATACGTGCCGAAGCATGGCTCTCCCACATACATGATGTAAGGATTCTAGCGATACCCCCAAACATATGTACGTACTAGAACGTTGAAAACATTACACCCGTTTATTGAGTTGAGCAGTCAGACGGGGCACTTTTTAAAAAAGAGGGATGTTCTAAGTTTGACGTCGCATCGATGTCTGTGTGTGCGTCTGTCTGTAGCATCGTAGCTCTCAAACGGATGGACCGATTTCAATTATTTTTGCGGTTTTTTTTTATTTGAAAGCCAGTTTCCTTGCGGTAGTTCTTAGCTGTGTTTGGTTAATATCGGTCCAGCAGCGTAAGAGTATCAGCTCTTTTCCAAAATGATGTAAGGCATTTTGTAATCGTTGAAGGGATTTTCGAGTCGGGGGTGTTTTAAATTTTAATAATATAATTTTTTATGATCATTACCCGACTGCCTTGCACTTCTACATAATTTGGAAACATAAAACGCGATCCAAAGTTCGGAGTAAGCTTAAAACAAAATTAAATTATCTACACGCTGTTAAAGATTATTTCTGGCTTTGTTTTTATCAAAAGATAAATTAGCTTCTCTGTCTCACAACAACAAAACTACCGGCAGTAATATTATATGCAAATAATATTCAATGGCTGCCGGTAAGTAAGAAAATTGCCGTCTGCGTCACGGTTCTTGATGTCAACTCAGATGTCATATATTATTTGACGACTTAGTATGGGGTCGTCCATTAATCACGTGAGGCTCGAAAGACGGGGAGGCAAATTGGAAAAATTACTGAATATCACAAGGGGAAGTAAACTCGCGTCAGGACACGTGACCCTGATGTCCGAATGTCCGCTGTCCTCTGTCCTGTTCTCCGGTCTCCATCAAAAATTCGTACGACGGAGCCGAGTTTCTTATATTTACATGTACAGCATCAGAGAGACATGGAGAGGGAGGGACAGGGACAGGGAGAGAGAGAGAGAGAGACAGAACTGAACTAGTGACCGTCACGCTAATAAAACATATATAGATCCACTAGAGCTCTTTATTAATTAATGTCGCCAACCTGTTAATGTGACGTCTTAAGTTCGTAGTTACGTTTAAGTTTTCACTTCTGTCGGCAGTCCCATGACTGCCTATTTTTTTGTTGAACGCGTGATTTCTAAACCGAAAAGCGGCGCGTGACCGTAACTTGCAGTTGGCACGCAATGATTTCCGCGTCCGCCGCTTATCAGTCGCCAGTAAGTCTGTGATTATCACCTAAGTACACCTTTCCTTTAATATTTTTATGCCAGTCAGAAACAATCTTCAACTGTATTGTCTGTCTGGACATTTTTATCACGGTGCTTAATTTTCCAACATTAGATTATATCTTTATTTAAAGATAATATTCTAAAAATGTTTAAGATACTTAGTACTGAAAAAAATACACGTGACTTTGGGTAGGTGGGGTGGGGTTAGTCTAAAACATCACCACGTATCACCAGGGGGAGGGGGAGTCCAAAAACATGCTAAAAACATCACGTGATTAATGGACGACCCCTGTGTGGCGAAGCGGTAGAGCGTTTCACTGTCAGATTGCAGCTTCGATTCTTGCTTAGTGCAAATAGCTTTTGCTCTCGGCTACGCTGCTGTTAATGTACATTTTGTCAATCAGTTCACACAATTCCACAGAATACATAACAGTATAAGTACACAAGTCCCACTCCGCCAAATCATTTAAATAAATAACGACTCTTGTGCCCACACAATAAAGTCGCAATTTAAGTTACACAGCGCTAATTACCTGTAGGTAATTAGCGCTGTGTTTCGTGTGACCCCGCCGTGTACTTGTAGCTTTAAACCTACACTGTGGAGTGGCCCTGTCTGGTAAAACTAAAAAGGAAAAAAGAGTTGCACTATCCACCTCGAGGCTCCATCATCAGATCAGCTCCAAGATCCCAAATTATATAGCCCAAGAGCTCATAACGAATCTTGAGAAAGTATTTAAGGGCGTTAGGTATTATAAACAGTAAAATAAACAGGAAGAAATGGTACACGCATGATGTTAATTACCGCAAAATTTTAGAGCCAAATTTTTGATGTTTATGAGACATGGAGAAATATAAAGTAGTCCTATTATTTGACATAAAAATAAAATTGTCCGACATTTCACTTTGTCTGATATAAGACTCTGGACCTAGACGTTACTGGAGAAACTAAGCTACAGAAGAAACTGCAATGCATTCTTTGCTTTTGTGGCCCACTAATGCGGCACCGAAGTATTAATCTAGGGTTGCACATTATGCAACCGCAGGAAATACAAACAATCACCGCCGGTAAGATCTGGAGGTTTCTTGAAGCCATAAGTCTGAGCAGGGAACTGTAAATCAAGAGTGCGCTACAAAAGACCAGAAATGGTCGAGCTAGCACTAGGCACTTAAAAAATTATTATAATTAACGATAACTTCTTAGCGATAATTATAAGAATTAAAATTTTTATGAGAAATAAAATACTTTATTACCAAGTTCAAGGGTCATTATTAGTTATACAAGTATATAATATAGACCTTGGGTCTTACGTTAATGCGTGCCGTGTGCTTCCTTGCCAAATAACCATTAGTCGTTTTAAATAAATAATTACAACAGTGGTTATAACAAGTATTAATTCTCTAAGCGCATTAAACTTTAGTTAAAATATTATACATGATATTTGTTTGTGCTCAAGATCCGTGACGAATGTTTTATTATAAACATATGGAGTTATTGTTCAAGACAAATGTATTTATTACACGCTATGTACTTAGGTGTTCAGTATAACTAACCTGCCTCCACAACCTGCGAGCCTTGAAATTATATACGACAGTTAATAAGCTAAGAGGGAGTACCTCTGTCTAATATAAGAGGAGTATCAAACTACAATATCACAAAAACATAACAAGCATACAAAAGAGTTTAAAAACATGAAAATAAAGAAATAAAAATATCTTAATACTAGCCGCTTTCTGCAGTTTCAACCGCGTTTATAGTCACTCACTGCCCTGTTCCTTAGTATCGTAGCGCGATGTTACATAACCTACGATCTTACTCAATCAATGCTCTATCCAGTACTAAAACTATTTTTCAAACCCGACTTGCAGTTTAGAAGAAAACAAAAGAAAGAACAATTCTTCAACTTTTTCACGCCTAAGCTACTCAACCTGTCGTCATAAAAATTTTGCGTCAGGAGTACAGAAAATGATACTTTCATTAAAAATTCTTCTCCCGAGGAATGCCTGAATTGTACGACAGAATCTATTCGAACATAAACTTTCGTCAATGGTATTCATAATTAATTAAGGATATAAGCCTGCAGCCGACGCGTCAGCACGCTTCACCCCTTGATAAAGAGCCCCTATCGGGTCCGGAACTCATCGGGCATCCATGAAATATACACGTGAGTCAAACCGACCCTATATCTATAGAAAATATGACAGAATATACAATAACGGGAGCGAAGCCGCTGATAAGAGTTGGTCAAAAATATCTGCGTTCCTTGCAACTCACGCACTAAACTGAAAAAAACGTATAAACCATACAAGAGATTTTTGTAGTTTTATCAATACTAATATTATAAAACTGAAGAGTTTGTTTGCTTGTTTACTTGAACGCGCTAATCTCAGGAACTACTGGTTCGAATTGAAAAAAAAATTTGTGTTAAATAGCCACGCTACGACCAATAGGAGCGGAAAAGTAACCATAAACGCAGGTGAAACTGCGGGAACGGCTAGTGAGAAATAAAATTCTTTAAATCTAAGTCAATGATCTCTTGTTTCCTCAAATTAAACCTCTTTCGGTCCATGCAGGCTGGAGGTTGAATGCTATTCTTATCATCCATTCTCCTTTCAGAAACATCGCATCGTTGAAGAGGTTGGACAGTCAGAGAAAAAAGTTTGGTGTCTTAAAGAATATATTATGTATGAAAGTAATAAATTACATAATAATTGCTTAATATTAATATGTATTTATTGTACATCTTCTTAATAAAATACGCAACCGTCTCTCACTCGACGAAAAATATTATTATTTGGCTAACAGTCTAAAAATTACCATTTATACACTACATTAAAATTTAATACATAATTTGGAAACATATCTTATATTTAAATATGTGCATGTTACATGCAGTTACTTATCTAAGCTTGATATGAATGGAATTGCTTAATATCGAGTTAACAAGTTCCTTCAGACAAAATACTGAGTGTCAAATATAATTACACTAGCAGCGCCCCGCGGTTTCACCCGCGTAAGTCCCGATCCCGTGGGAATATCGGGATAAAAAGTAGCCTATGCGTTAATCCAGGTCTCCAACTATCTACATACCAAGTTTCATCGCAATCGGTTCTGTGGTTTTTGCGTGAAAGAGTAACAAACAAACATCCATCCATCCATCCATCCAAACTTTTGAATTTATAATATTAGTGGGATTACATAGAGAACAAGAGAGAAACTAAAGATATTGTAGTTTGTTTTTCTTTGTTCAACTACCCCTCGGATTTAAATGATTCCTTTTGCAATTGACAACAGAATTTGATCGGATAGAAATAGCCGAAAATCGTTCAAAAATGGGTCAATTTCACCCATTTTTGATAGTCGGTCAAAAATATTTGTTAGTAAACATTTAAAAATGTGGTTTATATGATATTCCGCGAAGACGCATTCGAAGGAACACAATGAGGATCCGTAACGTTTTTAGTTGAGAATACAGATTTATAGAGCTAAGAAATCTTTAACATACAGTGCAAAAATTTTTGTTCTACGATAAAAATTGACGAAGTTATGACCAAATTACTAGCGAAGTTCACTAAGTGGCCGAAGCGGTGGCTGTGACGTCACTGTGACGGTCGCCGCTAACAGCGATGTGTGCGCAGTGTTTTGTTTGGTTAATTGTGACTTTGAAACAAATTAAGTGTCCGATTTGTGTCTAATTCACTTTTTTAACTATGTATGAATATTGTAGAGTGCCGAAATGTACAAAAACTTCTTTTAAAACGCCAGAAAAACAATTTTTTAACGTACCGAAGTACCCAAAACTTCGTAAGAAATGGTTTTCCGTTGTAAAAAGAGATGACAAAACTCCACCCTCTGCTCAGCTGATCTAGTCCAGTCGGGATAGACATAAAAATAGCCTTAAATAGAAAAAATTAGGGGACGCGATTTTTTTAACTTCGGGGGATTTTCGGGGCAAGCCCGCCATTGGATTCGGCTGAAATAGCTCGTTAATTTGCAACTTTAGAGCAAAAATGGTAGTTTCCAAAGTTGTTGGAAATTTAATTTCCCACAAGTTTGGTCATTATCATTTTTACGTTAGCATCAAATCGAAATGTAGACTTACGACCATCACCCCCGTTTAAAAAAAAAAATCGCGTTCCCTCATTTTTCTATTTAAATGTCTATCTCGACTGGACTAATCTGATATTTACTATAAGAGGTCTTTTTTTTGATATTTTGACCTGTGTTCCTTGAGAAAAGTTGTCCAGTTTCATGGGCCCGTTGACCTCTTTGAGCTGAGATAGATATTTTTAGAGCACCTTATATATTTTTATGCTTTATATTCTAGTCATCCTACCTAAGTATTTACTTTACGAATGATTTGTAACAATAAGCGAGATGGCAAAAAAAAACAGCCGTTGTTGTCCAATCAATATTAAGGTTTCTGTCATAGATCGACAAGTGTAGGGAACCATGCACTAAATAAAGCTCAATTAGACTAAAAAGCCATCCGCAAAATGATATACATATGAATGAACTAAAACAACATTCGTCGATCAAGATACTACAAATACTTTATTCATAAGTTCTGAATACGTCCCTGTGCCTATACTTTACATTCATTCTTTCTTACATCTACCTACCACTAACAGCTTAGACCTAAAGATTACTAATAAGTCCCTACGTACGTAGATATGCAGCAACCAATCCGTAGTTTCCAACCATGGATTTCAGAGCTGGTGAACTTAGAATCATTACCTAAGTAATCAAATACCGTGAAACAATCCACTTTTGGAAGTTTATCTGTTTGAACTTGCATAATTAAACCTGCTTCTACTTTATTAGTACTCATATTATGTACATTTTATACTTAAATACACTTAAACACTTTATGTAAATAAATTGGCAAATATAGTGACCAACCGCGTCGCCGCTCCGCGTGAAAAACAGTCGGTACCGTCACAGTGACATCACACGCACCCGCGTACATTGATTTTACCGGCAGGATCGGCATATGTTTATTACTTAATATCTTCGTAAGTAATGGTCCGATTTGTATAATTCAAAATGATGTATAATTCTTAAATCATAAAGAATAATGTGGATACTAGTTCTATTGAATTTGCTAAAACCTTACTGATCCTCATTGTTAAGTAGATAGAGCATAGCGGATTGCAGCTCGAATAGGAACCGCCCGATTGAATCCCGATCCCGATGCCCGATCGAAAAAATAATTAAAAAGTATATTCCTGTTATGCTTTTGAACAATCCTTGATTTAATAAGCCATGATGAATGTTGAAATAGGCAACAAACCATTTTTCACTAAATAGAGTGCATATTTAGTTAAATATTATATTATTCTGTTTAAAAATGACCTTAAAATTGTATTAAATGACCTCGGTAAAGTTTGAAAACAACTGAAATAATTAATAAAACTAAATAGACATTTAAATGCATTCCCTTGAACAAATTATGCTTCTGAAATGATTTACTGGGAAAAATCATCCTAGAATTACAATTTGAATCCATTCTTATCCTATTCCCAGTCTCATCTAGGATGAATATACTAAGGGTTATTAATTCTATTAAAAAAAAATTAAATGTTAATGTCTTTGCAAGGTGCAGATGTATAAATAATCCCACTAATACTGGAACAACACACAAACAAACTGGAAATATTTAAATCCTTGTCATTATGACACGCTGGATAATAATACAGTATTTTAGGACAACTAAACGATTAATTATATTTCTGCAAGAGAACAATGAAGCAGCACAATTAAGAATTTAAAAGAAGGAATATATCATCATTCATATGGGGGATCGACTAAGGCTGAAGTTGGATATTAATGTAACAATGCTCTCGGGTCCCTGACAGTTGATAAAGAATGACCTACTAATATTATAAACGTGAAAGTTTGTGAGGATGTATGGATGTATGGATGTTTGTGACTCTTTCACGCAAAAACTTTGAACCGATTGCGATGAAACTCGGTATGTAGATAGCTGGAGACCTGGATTAACGCATAGGCGACTTTTTATCCCGATATTCTGACGGGATCGGGACTTACGCGGGTGAAACCGCGGGGTGCTGCTAGTAATAAATATGTGTCACAAATTAAAGCCAGACAATGAGAAAGAGTTAAAAAAATGTTCGCGTGAACCCGCAGAAACGTTTTACAGTCAAAAATTTTTAGCAACACTCAAATTTTTTAAGCATAACTAATTTCTATATTTATGGCTACTAGTTCTACTCACTCGGTTAGAGTGAGTTCATATTTTAAATTGGTTAAATCGTAAACATAAAAAAAACTGCCGTTTAATAGATAATGATGTATTTTTTACACCATCACATTAATTAGTCAAAAATAAAATAAACAATATGATAGTAGAGTCAAAACTGTATATTCGGTAGATTTATGTGTGAAACATCTCGGCAACGTCACTTCTAGTGTTGTCAAATCGTTTACTTTTTATATTTGATGACTAGCAGCACCCCGCGGTTTCTCCCGCGTAACTCCCGATCCCGTGGAAATATCGGGATAAAAAGTAGCCTATATTTTAATCCAGGTCTCCAGCTATCTACATACCAAGTTTCATCGCAATCGGTTCAGTGGTTTTGGCGTGACAGAGTAACAAACATCCATACATACATACATACATCCTCACAAACTTTCACGTTTATAACATTAGTAGGATAATAAAATAAATCAAAAACGTTAAAATAAATACTGTTATTCGTTTAGGAATAGTTTTTACATGTTACATTGCCTGACTGTAGTGAAATAATTAATTTTGAACATAGGAGTTTACCCATATGTACAGATTTATTTCACTATTCGCTAAATATCCTTAAATCGTTATTATTAATATTTGGTGATAGTTTTCACAGTTAAACAATGAACAGTTAAACTGTGAATTATTTTCGTTTCGGCTTTGATTTTAATACTAGCAGCGCCCCACGGTTCCACCCGCGTAAGTCCCGATCCCATGGGAATATCGAGATAAAAAGTAGCCTATGCGTTAATCCAGGTCTCCAGTTATCTACATACCAAGTTTCATGGCAATCGGTTCAGTGGTTTTGGCGTGAAAGAGTAACAAACATCCATCCATCCAAATTTTCACATTTATAATATTATCCTATTATGTATTCTGTGATATTAGTGGGATTGTTGTGCCATCGAAACAAACTTAGGTTAATTTCTGCACTAAATTTGATTCCGACATTAATTATTATATACTGAGGTCAATGAAGATTATGCAGACTGTACTTTCAGTTGACGTTTTCTATTTTAGACGATTTTAATGGAATACCAAAAACCAATTATGCAGGTGAAGTAATTTAACCAATTTAATTTGTGTCCAACTAAAACAGGATTATTCATACGTTTTCAGAACATGAAAGGAACGAACTAAATCTTAGTGATTTATAGTCGAGTTTTTTTTTATGGGATAGGGGGCAAACGAGCAGACGTGTCACCTGATGGTAAGCGACTACCTCCGCCCATGGGCACCTGCAACTCAAGAGTCACAAATGCGTTGCTGGCCTTTAAGGTGGGAGTAGGGGAAGGGGAGGAAGAGGGGGAGAGGGAGACTGCGGGTAGGGGGAGAAGAGGGAAAGAGGGGGAGAGGGAAGGGCTAGGGCCTCCGGTAACCTCATTTACTCGGCAAAAAGCATTTCATTTCTTCACTGCCGGTTTTCTGGTGTTTGTATTACTCCGGTCGAGCCAGCCTATACGTGCCGTAGCATGGCTCTCCCACAGTGAAAAGGTAGAAACAGTAGAAGGAGTATTTTTAGCATAATCAATAACCAATATAAAGTCATCTTTAACAATAGTCAGCCTCGAGACAGATAAATATCATTCGATTGAGCTAACCGGTTTATATTTGTGATTAAAGAAATGCAATAATATAACATAAACTAACAAGTTTATCCTATTATTATGACTAAGAGAATAATATAGGTACTTTTATATTATAATAATTGTTTTACACATAATAAGACCTGTTTCTAGAATACCATACACTATAAACAATATAATTATCTATGGTAACTATTCTTTAAAAACCATAGAGATAATATAAATAGAGGCGGCTAACCGTATGTTAGCCTGTATGTGGAATCGTATCGCCTCTTTACTGATGGGCTGTTACATTCAACAACAAACGCAATAAACGAACACAAAAATGGGAGAGCCATGCTTCGGCACGTATGGGCCGGCTCGACTCCGCTCGATAACACGGCTTCGCAGAAAACCTGCAGTGAAGCAATGCTTGCATTGCATTTCGCCGCGTGAGTGAAGTTACCGGAGGCCCTAACCCTTCCCTTTCCCTTAATCCCGTCTTTCTCCTCCCCCCCCCCCTATCCTCTTCCCACCTTAAAGGGCGGCAACGCACTTGTGACTCTCGAGTTACAGGTGCCCATGTGCGGCGGTAGTCATTTACCATTAGGTGACCCGTCTGCTCGTTTGCCCTTATACCATAAAAAAAAAATTAATGATTTACAGTCATTAGTTTGATTTTGCGGTACGGTGAATGACCTTAAACGTAAAATGATTGTACTGTCTACTCATTGTGACATCACTTTTAAGCAAAAAAATGTAAAACAAAAATAAAAAATCAGAAGAAAATTGCAATAATTTTCTACTCAGAATGATGGTCTGAATCTACTATGTCAAGATTCGGCAGGCTGTTCCTTAGACCCGTTATATAATACATCAGTAACGAATTGTATAAGTAGGCAATGGAAAAGAGAGGTCGACTTCTTTCTTAATCTTTGCTAAGAGAACTGCACGTGCGAAAGAGACGGGTTACTGTTCTTCTCTAACCAACAGTCAATTTTATGATAGTTCATAATTAGCTTGTATTTATTAACAGGAATAAATCGTTTGCATTTTGCTCCGCTACCAAATGTCATAGCGTAGCCTCGTAACTTTCCTCAAGAATTGACCTATCAAATGCAATAAAAAAAACAAAAAAAAAACCAACTCTTCAGGTTTATTACATGCGTGATTCTTTGCTCTCTTTCGTTCCGGGTCATTGATCGTAACACAAAAATCATCGGAATTTTAATTATCGTCTTTAAACAAACTGGAAATATTTAAATCCTTGTCATTATGACACGCTGGATAATAAATAATAATTAAATTTAATGGAATTAAAAAGAAGGAATATTCATCATTCATATGGGGGATCGACTAAGGCTGAAGTTGGGCATTAATGTAACAATAAAATGCTCTCGGGTCCCTGACAGTAGATAAAGAATATCCTATTATATTATTATAACGTGATGAAAGTTTGTGGGGATGTGTGGATATATGGAAGTTTGTTACTCTTTCACGCAAAAACTCTGAACCGATTGCGATGAAACTCGGTATGTAGATAGCTGGAGACCTGGATTAACACATAGGCTTTTAACTTTTTATACTGATATTCCCACGGCATCGGGACTTATGCGGGTGAAACTGTAGGGCGCAGCTACTTAATAATGATAAGGTTGTTGAAGAAAAATGATTTTTTTTTTTATGAATTTTAAAACTTTATCATAAATTATACTAATAGTCGATGCAACAAAACTATTTTTTTTAAATTAATTATAATCAATTCAAAATTGATAACATTTTAAAAAGAATCACTTGCCTCCGAACTCACCACGATAAGTCGCCATGTTTATGACGTTAAAGGAATTTCACGATAGTAGGTACATTGTCAACGTCTTATACACTGTCAAAACCATAAAACACATCATCAGCTGTGTCCTACGATGAGTAGAAATTAAAATTATGACGTCACAGGCGCTCGGTTTTGTTCCGGAACTGTCGGCATGTTTTCGGAACTTGGGTTAAAACATTAAAATTAGATATAACTTTTTATTTATAACGAGAAAAAAAATCGAAGCATGGTTTTTTTATTAAACTTAAATATATAGGTAGGTATCTTTTCACTTATTACAAAAAAAAAAATTGTTCAAAAACCCGATTGTTCTGATTGGTAGAAATCTTACACCACAGTTCACATAAGCGTGGTTTGTATGAATATTTAAATGTAAATGTGATACTTTTCCATTTACTGATGTATGGAAAACAAGTAGTCGAACGGACGTCCACTGTTGAACACAGGCCTCCCTTAATGTTTTCCAAGAAGCCCGATTGGAAGAGGCCTGCATTCACAAACGGCCTGCAATTTTTACTAGGTCGTCTGTCCACCTGGTAGATGGACGTCCTACGCTGCGCTTTCCAGTTCGTGGTCCCGTCTACGTGCTATGTGCCCTGCCCATTGTCATTTCAATTTGCTAACCCGGTCGGCTATGTCGGTAACCTGCGTTCGTCTGCGTATCTCCTCATTTCTGATTCGATTCCGCAGAGAAACACCAAGCATAGCCCTCTCCTTAGCTCGTTGAGCGACTCTGAATTTTGGACCTAGATAAGATAAGATATTTATTCGCCACCACCTCCAATCCACCACCACCTCTCAATTGTAAATTATAACAAGAAATACGCTTCTGTTATTTGTAGAACGTAAATAGGTAATTATCTACAAATATACTTATATATTACATATACTATTTTTTAAATTGTAATTTGAGCATATATACATTTCATTTATTCTAATATGACTAATAATTTTAACCACCGACTGATTTAACGTGTGTATCTGTGTGTATTTGTGTCTGTTTGTGGCACGTTAACCGACGGACCGGTTTTGATTTAGTTTTTTATTGTTTGAAAGGTGACTTGATCGAGAGTGTTCTTAGCTATAATTCAACAAAATCTGTTCAGCCGTTCGAAGATCATCAGCTCTTTTCTAATCATTGAAGGGATTTTTGAGTAGGGGTATTTTAAATTTTTCACTTGTACTTGTTAATAAGCTAAAAAAAATTCTTAAACTCTTTAAAACGAGCTACACACCACGTTATAGGTCGAAGATTTTATTATAAAATTTAACATAAATAATGCATTTAAAATTGACATTTGAAGTTTGCGAAATGCATTTTTTTATTTTATTTATTTCAACTTTTTGCACATTTGGTACATAGGCGGCATTCTCTACCAGTCAACCTTCGGGTGATGCGGAGAAAAGAAATAGTAGGTGCATTAAATATCACGTTGAAAAATGTAAACTAAAAGAGATAAAACTAAAATTTGACAACATAATACACAAATATACGAAACTTGTACACTAATATATACATATAGATATAATATATACATATACATAGCTATATAATACATACATATTTTGCCAATGTCTTCGTTATAACGAGGTACCTACCTAAGTAACGTTTGGCCTTAAGTTTTTTTATTTCTGACAACCGAATTAAAAAATCGTTAAAGATTTTATTTTGCCCCTGAAGCATGCAAGTGCTATGTTATGTAATAGTTTTAAGTATGTTTAATATAAGTATATATACTTTTGTGTTTTTATTTCATTATCATGTCATGTTTATTATTGAGGTACATACTTGCTAAATTATTTTCTGGTTAAAGTCGTAAAATTAATTCAGGTATAATAATAATAGGCTGACACATCTCACACGCGGCCGTCTGATCCCAACCTAGGCAGAGCCTGTACTATGGTAACCAGACTGCTGATAAACATACTTATATATTTCTAAATACATACATATTATTGATGAATTACACCCAGACAAAACAAATGATCATGCTCATCACACAATTATTTGCCCTGGGTGGGAATTTAACCCACGACCTCTGGCTCAGCAGCCAGGATTACTAACCACTAGACCAAACGTCAGTCAACAACCATTGGGAACATTATTTACGTACTTTTTCTGGATGAAACTTCTGACAACGTGCGGGCGAAATTACATGATAATTGGTTATGTATGGTGTGAAAGTGTAATAAACACACAAAAAAACACACATTCGCATTTATAATATTAAGATAAGATACGATAGAATTTAAAATGCGGTAACGATGTTGCATAACTAAAGATGCATGTATTTTTTATATGCAGAAATATAAACTTCATATTTCGAAATTCAACAGCACGATCTATCGTAAGCATTCCAAGGTTCGCGATGCAATTTTGCGAATTATTCAAACCGATAACTGAAGATGTTAAATATATTTTATTCGATTGCCATTAAGCTCAATGAGTTCAAAGGTATCTTATTATTGTATTAATTTATGACACCATTAAAGCCTATCGTGCATAAACAACTATTTACATCTTAAGTCCAGCCATCGCAAAGCAGTGGGCATAGCCCTTTAGACGTTAATTATGATCTTCTGGAAAATACCTACAACAAGAAATAAAAAGGTCTTTTTATCCCGTAATCGTCAATAAATCATGATCATAATTCAAGGTAAATCACGACATAATTTGATCACAATCATAATCGTAATTACAACTGCTCACTGAAAGTCACCCTGCATTAAAAAAATAAACGACTTATGGTACTTACACACACAATCTGACTTGTTAAAAACTTGTTCTGTATCACTTCACAACGCAACACTTGAATTAATTTTGTAATTTATTATTAAGGGTTTTGTTACGAAACACTCGCGGCTTAATTGCATCGGGTGCAAGTGACATGCACCTACCTCGAGATTCACTCACCGACTGACAAAAATCGCAACTCGTGGAGGCTCGATGCGTATGCGCAAAGGTTCTAATATAAGCTGGGATTAATGTTGCGCTAGACAATATTTTTTGCATACAAACTTTGTTGTGATTACTATACTTAACTGTCTGAGATTGTACGTTCACAGTTATAGTATATGTTGTTATAAGTATATGTTTGGAAGCAGAATATTTAAATTAAAGTGATTTAAGTAAGGACCTACTCAAAAGTTATAAGGGTAGAAAAATCTGTTATTCAACACCAATTTAAAAGCAGCCTCTAGTGAAATTAATCATTCAGTTTTTTATGAGAAGCTTTGGACTGAACTGAAGTCTGATTTATTGTTTTCTATTCTCTTGTTTTACCACAAATTCAAAAGCATTTCATTCAATGTGAGTGCAGCTAAGATAGAATACATTATTTATTAGATTATATTACCCACTTCCAGTGATGAGTTGGAAGTGACTTCATCCAAAGTGTATTATTGTCACTATACATTATAAAACAAGTCCCCGATACCACGGCAGCACAAACAACCGACAGTGAATTAACGTTTGTGTTGTGTTTCGCCGAGTGAGTGAGATTACCGGAGGCCCAAAACACCCTCCCCCTTCCCTTACTTCTACTCTTCCCCAATTCCCAACTTATCTCTTGTCACTCATGCGGTTTTCACAAATAGATAGAATGATTCATGAGGAAGGTTTAGGTATTTAATTTGTTAAGATTTTGTGTAAATTGGTTGAAATATGATGATGACTATTGAAGATGTCTCTGCTACCCGTGCGAAGCCGGTGCGGGTTGCTAGTAGTTTTAAAAAAAATCACTTATCTAAAAACATCGATACGGATGATATCAGGTCAAATCTTTTTCATACCACTAAAATGCGGCCGGTTTAATGGCAGTTACTATTGCCAATAAACAATTGTTATACAATACATATATCACTAGGGCTTTGATGGCCCTGTTCACTATTCCAAGAAGTTTTGACGATCATACGCAATAGCAAAAATACAGAAAAATGCAAGTAGTTAGTAGTACGTTTTACATAGTCGGCAACGCGTGTTTGACATCCTTGGTATTGCAAATTTCCAATTGCTTAGGTGACCGCCTACCTCTGACACCATAGAGGTGTCTTTTCCAGAGACCTCGTCTCAATATTACGGGGAAATACCCTTTTGTCCCATTTCTTAAAGGAATAAACCCATCTAAGGCGTTCGACCTTTCAAAAGGGTCTTCCAAATGACATAAGATGTTAGTTCACTCAAAATTCGTACTGAAAAATTTAGGTATTCCACAAGGGAATGAGCTAGGACCTCTTTTGTAGTGCACTAGCCTTTGATTGCGGTTTCGCTCGCGTTAATGTAGATTTTGTCAGTCAATTCAGTTCTCCATTTGGAAATTTCTGGATTCAAGGTATCCTATGGCTTTTTCTATATCTCTGGCAACGTCTATGCAAAATTTCATGATGATGGTACAGTAATTAAGATAAAAAAGCGTAACAAACAAACAAACTTACATTCATATTTATAATATTACTAGATTTAGCCCGCGGCACCGCTCGCGTATAAGTTATTCTGTCTTGTACATCACTTTTTTACGGTGAAAAGTACCGTATGTCCTTTTTTGTATCCTTGACAACTGCAAAATGTCATGGTGACAGGATCAGTAGTTAAGACGTGCAGGCGTAACAAATAAACGAACAAACAAACTCACTCTCGCGTTTATAATATTAGGTATTATTAGATAAGTTATAAAGTTAGTATAGAACGACGTCCCTCACATAACACATGCGTAATGTTCTTTCTATGATGTAAGTATCAGTAAAACTATAAACTCACTGACACAATAGTTCAATCATTTAACGTAATTTAATCTCGCAATATAGATCCAAATCTAGACACACGTGAAATAAAATCGTAACAAAGTAAAGATGGCGTTAATGTCGAATAAGCTTACAAGATTATACACCGTCAACACCATCTAGCGCCAAAGTAATGCACCACTTTTTACTTAGTTGATGCCATTTTATAAGATTGCCTTTGTAAATTTTCCCCGTTTTTGCAACATTTTACATTGATGCTCCGCTCTTATTGGTTGGGTTAAAATGGGCTATCCAACACTAAAATAATTTTTCAATTCGAACCAGTAGTACCTGAGATTAGATAAGAGAATTGCCTGTGTAGTTGGTAGCCAATAGTACTTTTTCAAATAGTATTCAAACAATGTGTTAGAACTACAAATCACAAAGGTAGCCCCTTATGTCTAAAAGAATATACCTACTGATAGTATCAATTTTAAACTTAATTTCTTTTTTAATTGTACTTTCTCACTTTTCTGGTGCGGTGTATAATATGTGCGACTGTCAAGCCTAGGTCCTGGTTTCGATGATATGGGCTGCGCTGTGTTTTTTGGCTGAGAGCCTCTGAGAACTATATTGGCAGTTCTGGAGTTTAGAATGTTACCATTATTTCATTAGGTACGACACCCATTATGTGAGACCTTAGCTAAGCTGACAAAAGTTGTCTGTCACTCTCTGCTTACCTCCTTAGGTAAAACAGACGTATACACATGTTATTTCATGTGCGTACCTAAAGGTACACTCATGAAACCTTGTTACCCGACTACAAAAAAAGGAAGAGGTTCTCAGTTGAATGTATGATGGATTGCTTTTTTGTTTGAATTCTAGCTATGCTAGCTAGTAAGATGGTCCCATAAAAGTATGGTTTAAACCTTTTGATGAAGTTCAGGACGGTATTAGACTGTCAAGTCAACTCAGTTCCTCCTTAGAAGATTTCCTGTAATAATATTGTAAATGTATGTAAATAAATAAACAAAATAAAAAAAATATTAAACGTTGAACTATACATTCTGTAGAAATTTTATGAAATAATGAGTTATAGCGTCATAACTAACCATTGCCAAATCATTTACTTTAATATTTGTTTTAAAAATAAAAAAATAATAAGAAACTTGAACATTAATGAATATAGCTTTTCAGTCTTATATTATACTTACATAAAACTGAAAAACTATATTCGTTACCGTTCAATACTGTCATACTTAATTGTATGAGGACTGTCAAACAATTTATTTTAATCATTGGAAACTAGCCTATTATAGACTAACCTGACTAAATGATGATTGAAGGTGTTACCCACCGATACTTGGCACTTTGGAGCATTAATTACGTCAGATCAAAACGCGGGAAAGTGGTCAAGTATAATCTAATTTAAGATGAGGGGGTTAGAATTGAAAATCTCCCGTAAACTGTTAAAGAATATTAGCACAATGAATTTTTATGCGTTATGAAAATATAATTAATCTATCACAAGTTCTTATTTCATACAAGTTTTTAACATGTACAGTTCTGACAATCAACTAGTAATAATATTTAGTAATCAATATTTATGTATATTTTCTAGCAGAAATTTGATGCTGGTATTATCTGACCTTCCCAAAATTATTGAAAGAATTGATCAGGACGCCTTGACCCACAATTCGACAAGTCGGATTAGGTGTAGCCAGTATTTGCACGGCGCTTATCAGCTCCATACAACGCCCCGTATCGTGTATCAACTGATAGTGATAAGAGATACCATGATTCATTCTCACAGAGGCAGAACAATGTTATAATAGTTTTGGCCTTTATACGCGTAAAAAGGTTTATTAAAGCATTTTATTTGAAAAAATACATTAAGAAGTATTTTTGAAATATCAGGGTTTGGCAGCCAGTGTGTATTTTCTTTTGTTATGGTGTGTTTATAATGTAATGTTATGAAATTTCCAATTTTCGGGAATTCGTTTTATCAGTAGCAGTGTGGCATTGATTGAAGTGTTTGTGAACGTATTTCTTTATTGATATTTCTTTACACATTTATCGTTTTATGTATTATTGGATAAATTACTTTAAACAGGTTAGTATTGATTCATATTTTGATTACTTCTTAAAATATTCCGTAGTGATATTTCTGCAAAATTTTATATTAATAATACGACTGAAATTTTTATTAGCGTCAGCAATATGAGTGCAACAATATGTGTTAATCATGAATGTGCTGTTGCTCAATCTACACTAAAGAAATGCCAGCTACGTTAAACCTTATACTTAAGTACTACATACTCGTACGTAATTATGTGAAAACCATCCATCATACCTTAAAAGAACAGCTATAAGTACCGTGGGTCACACATTACCAGTACTTTTGCTAACTCCTACAGCTAAGCTAAATGCTTGTTAGGAGTGGGTTCACGCGGTAGTACATTGGATGGGGTTCAAACCCGCAACCAATTGATAGCAAATCCGTTCATAAAACTCTGAACCGAATGTAATAATGTCAGGCACTTCTAGTACAGACTGGTAATCTGAGATACAGTAATATTATAAAGAAAAAGAAAGAGGGTCGCATTCCGGAGTTAAGCGACATGTTGTGTTGTTCACTCAAACTAGTTTTAACATGCTAGTATAGTATACTTTTCTAGTAATTTACAAGTTAAGCTATCACTTGTTAGTAACTACGTATCTAAACAAAAGTAATTTTTAACCTACTTCCAATTGTCGTATCGAAATGAAATTTTGTAAGTATATGTAGTTTGGATGACAATACTATAATTTGGCATCTTGGAGCTGATCTGATGATGGAGCCAGGAGGTGGATGGTGAAACTCTTCAGTGGCTACTAGTAAACCCCTCGAGTTTGGACTCATATGATTCGCTTTGACGAGTACAACAGATTGGGCTTAGTAAGGATGTCTGATGATGGAGCCAGGAAGTGGATAATGGAATTATTTTTTACTTTTTAATTTTGCTCGCTATTAAAGCGTGTTGTTTTAGTTTTTCTGAACTATATTTATTTTTTAATTGTAGTCGGTACAATAGCTATTTAAGTCCACTTATAGTAACTGTCTCTGTAGGTACCTATGTTTTATCTCATAAACACTACTCTTTTCCCGCCATGATGCAGTGGGTGTTAGTGTTGTGTTCTGTTTACCCGTAAACAGAAATTCCCCTTGCACCCACCAGTGGGAGAAGTTGGTTGGTGAACGGGTCGCGGTGGCTTATCACTATCACTACATCACTACATATTATAAAACAAAGTCCCCCGCTGCGTCTGTCTGTCTGTCTGTTCGCGATAAACGGAAAAACTACTGAACGGATTTTCATGCGGTTTTCACTAATAGACATTGTTGAAGATATCTCTGCTACCCCTGCGAAGCCGGGACGTGTTGCTAGTAGATAACTAAAAAAACTTGTAAATGTACAAAAATAATGCTCTATTAAATGAAACAAAAACTTTAATAACAAGGGTAGGTGTTGCTTTCTCGTATTTCCACACTACAGACAAACACACAAGATAATTAGTTGTGTTCCTTGTCTGCAAGGCTTTTCTTTGCTATATCAGTTTAGGTTTTTACTGGAAATGTGTGTCGTAACCCGTGTTGCAAGCTCACAACCACCAGACACTGGGCATTCTTGTTCGACACGTTAATAATATACCCAGCGGTAGAGAAAACATAGCATGGCACTTTAGACCTTATTAATATTTGATTTTTAGATGAAGATTTGATTTGATAAACAAAAAATGTTAAACACCCCCGACTCAGAAATCCATTTAAGGATTAGAAAAAAGCTGACCTTTAAACGGATGAACAGATTTTTTTTGAATTATAGTTTAAAACACTCTCGATCAAGTTAACTTTCAAACAAAAAACACTAAATCAAAATCAGTCCATCCGTTTAGGACACCCAAATATACACGTTACGCTTATCCTTACACCTACGTTACACCTCTCCGTTCTGCGTCGGGAGTTAAAAAGAAGTAAATTGCCTCTTCTTCACTGTTTCCGTTACAAATAAACATCAATGAACTCCTCATTTTTATTTCAGTACTCTTTCAGTACGCCGACTCAAAATAAGATTATAAAATTTTTATAGTTATTTATTTTTCGCTTTTTAGTTCTTTTCGTCGGTTTAATTTTTTGTTAAAAAGATTTTTATTTGATGATTTTTTTTCATCATCAGCTCAGCTAATATCTGAACGCAAATACCTGATAAAGTAATGAAAAGTAAACAGAAACACTATTCGTTCTTACAATTTTCGAAGGTTTCTTTCAATTTTATCAGGATCCCATCATCAGATCCTGACTACCTTGACATGGGACCACCCTTGAGGTATACCCTATCTAACAAAAAAAGAATAATCAAAATCGGTTCATAAATAACGGAGAGAGGGCTGAACAAACCTAAAAATATATATATATATATATATATATATATATATATATATATATATATATATATACGGTCGAATTGAGAACCTCCTTTTTTTTTCGTCGGTTAAAAACTAATAAGTAATTAAGTTTCAGTAAAAGCTAATAGTCTTAATGGTTAACAACAAACCTAACCAATTTAAAATACACTCGTTATTTGTTATCAGTTCTCGTAATTATCTAATATCTAACTTTACTTGTTTGCAGGTAGTATGGAAGGTATAAATTAGAAAAAAGGGAAGATTTACTACTGAAGCCTAATCTAAAATAGCAAAATGAGCTTGAATAAGCTGATGCGGCCGTCCGAGGTGCTCGTCAACAAGGGCCCGAAAGACAGCCCCTGTTACTTCTGCAACGAACTGTTCGAAATGGGACAACTGCAGGTATCTCACCCTATTGTCTAACGCCATCTTAATAATATAAATGGGAATATGAATTTTTGAAAGTGAAAACTTCTTAAAGCGGCGTTGTGCACTTTTTGGGATGGGTAAAAAATGTTAAACTCGCGTCAGGACACGTGACCTGATCGAAAATTCGTACGCCACGCCACGCCATCTGTGGATTCTGCGCGATACTACTGTAGTTTGATATATACTTATGTATTATATGGTATAGATCCACTAGAGGGCACTAATCTAAACATTGAGTTTTGTCAGCTCCTTATTAATTATTAATCTTAAAAAAAATGGGTTTTCACTTCTGACGTGCAGTCCTACGACTGACATTTTTTTTTATTACGCTTTGCGTGAAAGTGTAATTACTTAACCGATCACCATGAAATGTTGTAAACACGTATTCAGGAGTGCAGAAAATGCCAATGAAATGAAAATAAGAAAAATTATTGTTTCCGAGGTATGTCTGAATTGGTTGACACAATTTATATTAACGTCAGCGAAGCCGGAGATAAAAGCTTGTTTTTAGAACTTGTCTTGTTTTCTTTGTGACATTAACAAATCACTTTATTTATATAGATAATACTTTATTTTTATATCAAGGTTTTACAGAGAATATGAGACATGATATGTGTAGCATTGATAATGCACGAAGGGACACTTTATCGCTTAAGCAATGTATTCCAAACCACACATATTCATATTATTATGATAAATTGGAACGATTTAAACACTTTTATTAGCTTCAATTTTAACCTACTTCTAATTGTCGTATGGAAATGAAACTTTGTATGTAGTCATATGTAGTTTGTGTGTATATAGTAGATAGTGGATTTCTTTTTTAACCCACGACGTAAAAACGACGGGGTGTTATAAGTTTGACGTGTCTGTGTATGTGTCTGTCTGTGGCATCGTAGCTCCCGAACGGATGAACCGATTTTGATTTTTTTTTGTTTGAAAAGTAAATTAGTCGGGAGTGGTCTTAGCTATGTTTGATGAAAATCGGTCGTAGATGGCCGCCGCCACAAAATGGCGGATTACATATTTTAACTCCCTCAATATGGGTATCAAATGAAAGGGCTTGACTAGTAAAATACACTATGATAAATTTCAAATCCAAGATGGCCGTACATACTATTTTTATTATTTTGAGTCGGGAGTTTTTTAAATTTTTAATTTATAGTTATCACTTTTTAATTCAGTTCGCCTTTTAAGAGTGTTTTTTTTAGTTTCACTAAACTGTCATTATTAATAAAATAATAGGTGGTAAGCTAAAAGCTTGACATAGCATATTATCTATATTAAATATTATATTATATAGAGGAAAGATTTGTTTATTAGCAGCCGATAAACTCTGAGACTACTGAACCGATTTTAATGATTCGTTCCGGGAACCGTAAACGCGAGAAAATCCGCAAGTATATAGTCTATGATGGACGTACAAATACAAATTTACTTAATAGTTACGGCAAAATACTTTGCAGGTCTTGTGGTTTAATATTTCTTTTTTTATTTAAGTACGCTAATTTATCTTCCGAAGCATAGACAGAGGTGATACACTTCATTGCGCCAGCTTATACATATAAGTAATTAGAGGAAGCTCCTGTAGTCTACCAATTACGTCTTAGAAAAGTTGCCTATTAGAAAAAAAAATTGCATTATCTTGGAAATAAACTTAAGACCTCGCGATTGCAACCAATTACAAGCCGAAAAATTATAGCATGGTCCAACGAGCCAGTCTATTGTATAACCAAATTAATTTCAAAATGATAATCAAATACATTTGAAGTACATATAAACTGTTGTGCTCACGTAAAACAGAGAAAGAAAACATTTTAAATATAATTTGTAAGTACCTACATTCATTGTCGATGAAATTCTTGAGATAAGATCTTTAAAACAAAATTGTTATCGCGATTTACTGGTGAATCGATTTCCCTCGAATCCTAACTAATATTATGAATGCGGATGGGAGTTTGTTTGTTTGATACCCTTAGGGGTCGGATACGTAGTGAGGTTTTAGATTAACCCCACCCCCCTAGTCAAAATCACGTGTATTTTTTTAAGTTCAAAATAATAATTATTTTTTAAACATTGTCTTGAAATACAGATATAACCGCGAGTTCTCCCCCCTTGTGATATTACGTGATTTTTTCCGAGCCCCCTCCCCCGTCTTTTGAGCCTCCCATGATTAATGGACAATCCCTGAACTATCATTATGAAATTTTACAAAAAGGCTAAAGCTAGCTTAATTAATAACAATATGAAACTGAATCTCATGCTCGTGTTAATATTATATATTTTCCCTAGATGGCGCTGTATAGTATAGTACCATAGATATGACCCAGAATATTATTATTTGTTAATTGCGAGAAAAGCTGGAAAAAGACGTATCTAGTAAGCGGTAATGATGATTCTGGTGATGAAAATACAACACGAAATAATTCCATTATCTTAAAGACTCATATATATTAGGTAATCTGATTATTCAAAATGCTTAATCTAAAAGAAAACATGAAATGATATTTTTTAAACAATCCCCTGTTTGTAAAATATCATCGAAATGTTTTGGTTTAACTACGCATTAGATAAATAATGTGTATTTTGGAAATAAGATATGATATATTTACTGATATGGGTATTGTATCGCGAAACGATGCCATCAAAAATATCCATTATTTAGGTAATTACTTAGATTGACATACTGCATTGATATTTCTACCTCAAGAATAGATAGATGTCTGAATTCATAATTATCACATGTCATTCATGTTCCTCTGACGACATTACACACAATCTCAATAGAAATTTATTAACAGTTATTCTTCAGGTAAGAATTACGCGTTTGAAGGCTTAATGTCTTCAAATGACTTAAGAAATGCGGATGCTATTTACATGTTCTTAAATGATCGAAGTTAGTTACTAAAGAATAACTAAATGTAAACAAGAATACACCACAATCATTACTAATAGTATAAATGACAATGTGAGTTTGTTTGTCAACGAATCGTCATGAAATTTTCTAGACTGGTCAGGTCTACAGGAAAGGAGAGCAAGAACCTTTAATCCAGAAAAAAAAACTGTTTCCGAAGGATAGTGAATTGATTGACAAAAGCTACATTTACACGAGCAAAGCTGCGGACGAAAGTTAATCTATTATAGAATAAACAATTTATCATACAAAACGCGGTCCTAATGACATACTTCGTTTTTTCAGAACCACCTGAAATTATGCGGCAGTATTTTGGAGCAATGCCCGCTGCGTTGTGGTGCCTGGATCCAGAGGAAACACAAGGAGACGCATGTCAAGGACTGTCCCAAAATGGAGAAGGTTCGTATACCAAGAATTATGTTAGAGGACTGCCCAACAGGAGCCAGTTCTAGTTACAGGACTGCGACACTGGCCTGCTTGAGGTATTGAGCGTACACTCCTCACTCCATCCGTATACCTTAACAAAGCCCCTTTCCTTCAATGGCCTTCCCTTCTTAACTACCTTTCCTTTTCAATATACTCCCATTTTACCCATCTTTAGTTTCCAAAGTTGCCGGTTGACGACAATAGGCTTAACCAGCACGTATGGGTCGGCTCGACCGGAGTGATGCTACGGCCTCACAGAAAACCGGCAGCAAAGCAATGCTTGCATTGCTTTTCCCCGAGTGAGTGAGGTTACCAGAGGCCCTAACTCTTCCCCCTCCCTCCCTCTTCCCCTAATCTGACCTTAAAGGGCCGGCAACGCACTTATGACTCTTGAGTTGTAAGTACCCATGGGCGGCGGTAGTCATTTACCATCAGGTGACCCGTCTGCTCGTTTGCCCCCTAACTAGTGGTCAAAGGTTTTAGGTCAAAAATGTCCATCGTGTGTTTTCATTCAAAATTTCGTTTTTTTTTTAACAGACTCGTAATTCATCAAGCCACGTGAGCGTACCACCACCGGTGCCACCAACCGTCTCCGAACACACCTGGACCCCGAGGAATGTGAACCTCGATGATTGCGTCTCTTACTTGGAAAAAGAGGTCGCTACCATCAAGTAAGCAAATTTAACAAAAAATACATATTTAAATCAATATCAAAGGCTTTTTTATGTCAATCTAAGTGGAGTAAGTGTGATTTCTGTGTTTTATTTAACAATTGCATTTGCCCGCGCTTCGCTCGTGTATAAGTTATTTTAGCAAACCCTTAGGAACTGCACCTTTATCGGGATGAAAGGTACCCTATGTCCTTTTCTGAATCCCTGATAACGTGTGTACAACGCTGATAAGGTACGAACGCGAAACATCTTGTTTGATGTTTTGCAATCAAAATCACAATCGTAGTTTTAATATTAGTAAGGATACATAAAACTATTAAATTCCAGGTTGGTCCTCACAGAAGAAAGCAGCCGCCGCGAGGTCCAGTCCACCGAACTCGAAACTATTCGCTCGAAAATAATCCTGGTAGAAGAACGCAGTCAGCACTTTCTATCTACCCTCGTGTCTCTCAGAGCCGCTGTTGATGACGAGGCGGAACGCTCAGCCAACTGGGCGGCACAGTTCAAGCATGACCTGGCCAATGTTCAGATGGCATTACAGGTCTGTAGGACTTACATTTCCATCAAGAAGTGACATAGGTTCTTCGTTACAAAGCGAGGATCCTCCGACCCGGTTAGGTGGTCGTGTCTTAAAGATCCCGGCTCCACGAATAATGTTGGAAAGTTGTATATGTATACTTATCGGCATGAGAACTTTCCTTGTGCAGGATCAGATACCTTTTCAAAGTCAAAGGACAAAAAGACGGATATAAAAGAAGTTTCCTATTGTTAAAATAAATTACTTAGTACAAATTTATGATTCGTTACTATGTTTCAGGTTTGCTATTATTTTTTAATTATCACATCATCCTCCGCGCCTTTTCCCAACTAAGTTGGGGTCGGCTTTCAGTCTAACTACGATACGGCCGAACTTCGATATTTTACGTGAAGCGACTGCCATCAGACCTCCACAACACAAGTACTAGGCGATATCGAAGTTCTGTAGTTAGACCAGGTTGTCGGACTTTTTAGAGCTCCGACTACCCCTAACGAATGACACAATGTTTGTATGGCACTCGGGACCGACGGTTTAACGTGCTCTCCGAGGCACGGAGGGGTCTCAATGTGTTAAGAATGGTCACCATGTTAAGAGTCTGACCTGGCTAGTATTACTTAACTTAACTTTGTAATGTGCTGACGCACATTACAAAGTTAAGTAATACACAGTACACAGTACTCGGTTACCACTTAGCCACAAGCCCCCTCTTTTTTAATTATCAAACCTAACATTAAAAGATTAGAAGACCATACCATAATATGACGTCACAAGTTCTTATTTCAAACAAGTTTCTACATAAAAGAGATACAGATTCGACATGACAGATATTAAGTATAATGCTAAAAGTATAATTTAAATATGTTATTGTCAGGAACTACAAAGTCAGCAGCTTTCAACAGTGATGAGATTGGAGAGTACTGTGAGCAGCCTGGTGCACGAGCAAAATGAAAGGGAACTGTTGGAGCAGGCGCTCACGCAACACGACAATAAAATACGAACTGTTAATAAATTAGGTAAGAATATTTTTGAATACAGCTCAGTTTCCAGCGAATATGCGGATCGTCCGATGGTAAGAAGTCACCGGTATCCAAAAACCCGAGGAATTGTTGCCCCTCGGGTGTGGTCAACTGAAGGTCTACCGACCCTTCTCACTGGCATAAATCCAAAATTACGTGGAAAAAGGAAGCCCTTTTAAATCATATATTCAAATTAAGTATTTTTTAAATCATCCAAAAAGTACCATGGACATAAAGAACTAAAACTCTTTACTGATTTGTTTATTAAAGCTGTAGACATTGGGCTGCGATTTTCTGTTGGTTTTTCAAACCTCATCTACCAACACTTACTAATAATTTGTAATGTATATTTTTAGAGGAAGTAATTGGGTACATCAAGCAAACAGTGGAAGAAGAACGCGAGAGAAACGCGCACAACCGTGAACTCTTAGAGACGGAGCTCGTTGAAGCAAGGAGATCGTCAGAGCAGCTGGCACAGCTGTCTGCTTTGAATGCGCAGCTGCAAGCCACCAACTATAATGGCGAGAGACCTGTAAGTAGAGAGAATTTTGATATAACTTTTGGTATTTCGAGACCTTCTTCGGTGCGCAAGGCAGGATCGACATCTTGGAACTTGGCACTTCTTTTGTAATGCTCAGGATACACAATAACAATTGTGGAACTGTTCTGGATTAATACCGTACTGTACAGTAGTCGTTGACTATATAAATCACAATATAGACTAAGAGACCTTGAAATACATAATTATCTGATCAACGACCTATTTGGCGCGGTGGTAGAACATTCGACTGAAGCTTCAGGAGTCTTGGGTTTGACTCCCGCTCAGCGCAAATATTGGTATGCATGAATATATCTATATTCATCTGGGTGTTCTTATGTATGCATTTATCTTTATCCATGTCCTAGAACCCATAGTACAATGCTTAGTTTGGGTCCAAAAAGAACTGCGCAAGTGCATGTCAAGTAACATTATTTTTATAAAAATTTCTTTTATATTTTCAACCTTTGGTATCTTCTTTAACGTGGTAGTGATTTTTTTTTAATTCTGCCGATTCTTTAGAAAGCTGGCTAACGACAAGAACTGTGTCAGTAACTTAGAGGAAGGAACCTGTTTCATGAAGTCCTCTTTGTGATAAAGAGGACTTCATGAAAAATACACAATGATGCCGTACTTTCAGATGATGGATAGACTAGCTGTGCTCGAAGTAGCTACAGCAGACGTACGTGCTGAAATAGCAGAGCATTCTGCGAAAGTGGACGCTGTGTTAAGGGACCTCCGAGCGCTGACCAAATCATACCACAAGCTCAGAACTGAACTAGCGGACTTCCAGGCCAGGGTTACCTTCGATCGGCAATCGATGGGCACGGATGACGGTTTGTATTTAACACTTTGTCTAGAAATTCTTTTAATAAACATATTGCAGTATGTTTAAGCATTAAAAGAAAAAAACACAAAACTTTCCTTATTACTAACTTATACCTAGACCATGCAAATATACATATTTGGTGCGTCACATGATGCGCCATGGTTGACAAAGCCAGGATTAGTTTTCTACTAGTACCCCAAGGACTCCATTTGAAGACTAACACTGACACTTCCTGTGACACATGGAAGCGGAAAGTTCTGTGTTCATTCAGTGTATTTCTTTTGCATTATGTAGTAGCTATTGTAAATACAAGTGGCACCGTAAATTATAAACCTAGGTGTGTGAGGAAACACGGCTAATTTGAATGGCTGAAGTCTTTGATATTGTTGTAATGTAGGTAGTTTGAGGTCTTTTAAAGATCGATCTCCAATCCAATACCAACACTTTTTGTTATAAAGAATTCCTTCTATTACTGTTATCATCTAGGCATTCGAGAAGGTCCCATCTTCTAGTAAATGCATTACGTTTTGCTTATAAATTGTGCGAGTTAAAATGTCCATTTCATTAAATTTGTTTCATAGATATCGGTTTTGATACAGATTTTTGATTCTTTTATTGCAGGTCATTTCATATGGAGGATAGATAACTTCGCTGCGAGGATGAAGGAGGCAAAGGAAAAAGACACAGTGCTTAGCAGCCCCTTGTTCAGAACTGCTAAATATGGATACACGTTGAAGGTACAGAAATATCGTTAAAATCTATAAGCTAGAATATACCAAAGAGTATACAAACACTAGAATATACCTTCAAAGTGACAGATTTTGCATCACGCGTTGGAGAAGTTCTAATTAGTTACAACATTATGAATTACATCCCTCACATTCAGCTTCGCGTTCAGGATCTTGAACAATCAAATTGTGCATTTTCTGCTAAATAAGTTAACAAAACAGTCATTCATACTGAAGAATGTTGATGAAATAACCGGATTTTTTTGGAAAAATAAAACTATTGAATTAACATAATAATCCTCAAAAGGAGTAGGTTCTCAATTCGACTTTTTTTTTGTGTTGATATCTTCGCCATTTGTGAACCGATTTCAATAATTATTTTTTAAAGAAATTGGTTGTACTCGAGGTTGGTCCCATTTTTTTAGAAAAATATTCCAACTGTAAGGGTGGAAAATTAAGGGATGAAGACTACAGCTTATTACAATTTACGCGCATTGAAGTCAGTGGTACTTTTTTTTGCAAGTAAATTATTTTTAAATACAGTTCTTATGACACTAACTCAACTACTTATCCGTTATACATAACGATCGACTTTATCGAACCTGATAAAATCTGTTGTCTAAAGTCAATCTTGAATATTCTAGGCTGAAATCAACCTGAACGGTATCGGCAAGTGGAAGGGCCGACATATTACTTCGACGGTGCGGCTGGTGGCTGGGCCCTATGACGCGCTGTTGGACTGGCCCTGTGACCTTACTATCAACATCGTGCTTAAAGACCAACCATCTAACAGGAGTCAGGTGAGGCAGATATCATCATCATTTTACCCTTTTCTCAATTTTATTTGCGGTCTACACGATGTTTTCTTCTTCTAATCTGCTATATCTTCTTTCACGCAGTCTATCCATCTTTTCTTTGATCGTCCTCTACCCTTGTACCCGCCAACTTCCATACATCCAACGAATCTCTGGAACAAATTGTCGCCTGCGGTATTTCCGGACCGATACGACCTTCAAACCTTCAAGAAAAGAGCGTACTCCTATCTCAAAGGCCGGCAACGCACTTGTGACTCTTGAGTTGCAGGTGTCCATGGGCGACGGTAGTCACTTACCATCAGGTGACCGTTCGATCGATCGTTTGCCCCCTATAATATAAAAAAAAAACAAAGCTCTCTTTACCATATTTCGCTTGTTACTCCGCATCACATCTGGACGTCATCAGGCGATTAAGTTAGAATGTCAATGGGTATTCATAACTAATAAATCATGACTGTCCATACGTATTAATTAAAATACTTATTAAACATGACTACATAGTCATTTTTATACAAATAGGCACACGCGGTTATCGGTTCTTATAATTTTTTTTTTTTTGTGTGAAGACAACTCTCGCACTAGGAATAATCCTGTCAAAGGGTCACAAACATTTAAACAATGGTAACATTCACAAAGAACAACCAGACTCGGGACAACTATTTGGGGATCGCACATTTTTTTTGTCCCGTGTGGGATTTTAACCTCCAACACTCAGCGCGACATATAACCGAGGTTACCACTTAAACAATTACGTCATCCGTGCAATACTTGCAAAATGATCTGCCAATGGAGCTTCCATGGCCCTGCTACCAGATAATGCGCAGCATTACTCTAGCACTACTGTCTCACATAAGGTCTTCTGTAGGGTGAAGATATTCGACCAGTCAGATGCCTTCAGCACCGTTCAACTTCACTCCTTGAAATTTTCAAGGAGTGAAGTTAAACCGTGCTTAAAACACTCGCACAAACCAGATGTGTCATTGTCTTGCCATCCCTTTCCCCATATGAAGGTCTGGCAACCCAACTCAGCAGCAAAGTTAAGTATGACCTACGCTGATAAACCGTGATCTTCTATTCAGTGGCAGTACTTCTTCAATTAGTATATAGTTGAAAAAAAATAAGCTATTTTCACTAAAAGTACCTATTTGGATTGTTTAGCGAGAAAATGATCCGAAATCCATCTTGTCCCATGAAGTGCTCTTTCTTAATTTAAAAAATACATTTTTTAAGTGCCTAAAGTAATACTATTCTTTTGTCTAGAAACAATAGGCTAGCTACTGTTTTTAAATGATTTTACACCATGGACAATATACACCGCGGAAGGACGCGTTATATGCGATAGATGAATAAAAAGAAAACGCTGCCATAAGTGGTCCCTCTGTCTCTTTTTAGCCGCGATTGCGCAGCGTATGCATCAGCACACACACGCCACGCAAGTACACGCCCTAGACAAGGATAGAGGGACCACGTATAGCAGCGTTCTCTTTTTATCGAGCTATCGGATCCATTTACACAATATTCCCATTACTAGGGCGGTCTATGCTTTACACACTTTAATGTAAAAAGTATTCCTCTACCAATACTAAATCCGTATCTGTAAGTCCGCATAATACTTTCTCTCTCTCTCCCTCTTTCTCTATCTCAATAGGGATTCCGAAAAAAAATCCTGTAAACCCTGAATGAATATAACTAATTTAAATCCCCAGGCAATGGACATAGTAAAATCATTGGAAGTTCGCCGCAAGTCATCATCTAAACGTCACGATAACGACGAGGCCGAGGTCGAGAAGACCAAGTCTACCGAAGCCCTGGACAAGTCCGTCGTTCAGGTCAAAAAGCAGTACATCTTCATACCTCACACGAGTTTAGATAAGCTTGAATATGTCAAGAATGATGTGATGTTCGTCGAGTTTATCGTTAATCATTAGTTATAGATGTTGGTCTATTTTAAGGATTTTGTGGTTGGTCATGTTTTAGGGTATTGAATTATACTAACTTTTAAACTTGGCCGTTCCATGGTGATAATAATAATGTATATATGCGGGAATTAACGTGATCACGAAATAGGTATTACACACCTCTGAATTGCCAGATGTTTCGACGAGGTTGCACTGGCCGTGGTCACAGGCTGACTGGCTCAGCGGTGCACGTCTTCGTGTCCGTGAGGTAGAAGTTTTTCAACCACCCGCACATTTCGATATTTTTGTTTCGCCAGTTCCGTCACATACTATACTAATTGTGTACTTATTTTTAACAGACTTCAAAAAAGGAGGTTCTATGTTCCACTGTTTATATATATATATATATATATATTTTATTATATATAAATTAAGTATGTGCACCGATTACTCAAAGATGCCTGGACCGATTTTGTTTGCTTCCCAGGTGGTCCCATGGTCATCAGGTCAGGATCTGATGATGGTATCCTGGAGAAATCGAGGGAACTCTACAAATTGTATAGGCACACTTGAAGCGATTTGGGTATTTCGAGGCGCATTGAAGTCGGTGACACCTTTTTAAAAGATAATTATGTAAGACACATTTGCTTACCTAAGTGCGACCGGGTCGAAACGTCAGGCAATTCTGTGAATGCAATACATATTTCGTGATATTTTTTTAATTTTGTTTTCAAAACCCATTTATTTTAAGCTAAATGTACTAATCTGACTACAGCTTTCTGTAAGATTCTGTATATTTTTAAAATAAACCGCGGCCCTCTAATTTAATTAGACGTTAGATAAGGTACTTATAAGGTATATTTAGGTATTTACCTAACTACCTAAACCCTAAACCTTTGGCAACCCTAATTAGGGTATAATACGAAATCAAATCAATCAATTCATATAAGGTGGGTACTCATTAATAAGACGTAACTGTAACGAAGCAGTCATAGTAATGTTGCAGTCAAAACTCTTATGGTTGGGCAGACAGCAGGCGGGGCGGGATGGCGCTGTTGTGTCGAGTCGGTCGGCTGCCTTTAATATGTTTGGTGGACGACGGCTGGTACGTGCGTCATGCTCGTGAATGAGTGCCATTGGTCGGGGCTGGTCATCTCCGAACTGCTATTATTTATATATACATTGTCCGCACACTTCATTTGCATTTATAAGCAATGTAACCAGACTCTTAAAAACATGTTAAAAAGGGTGTCCTTGAAGTTTCTTGCCTGTTCTTCTCCACAGGATCTACGTATTGGAACAGGCAACTAGCTTCACGACTGACTTAGTCTGACTAACTACTACTCCTGACTGATTTTGATTTGATTGACATCTTCTATATTAACTGGTACCTTACAACCATGTGCTGTGATGGTAAAGATGATACCAGACCAGTACCAGACAATAATCATACTCGGTCAGTCGCAACCCTCGGTCAAAGAAATAAGGTCTGTTTTAAAGCTCAATTTTGAAAAAGCATTTCGCTTAACAGGGTTACCAAATTCAAGCTTAGAAATAAAACACGTAGATGAAAATCATACGGAGTTTTGAAATTTTTATACCACATAAAAGTAAAATAAAATTAATATCACGACGTTATCCAAAAGTGTAGGCAGAGTAGAACCACCCTCCTTTTGACAGCTTAAATATGTTCCCATGTAATAACTAGTAACACTAATAACATGGCATTTATCAGGCACATTTCCAAACTCCGTAACTACATAACCTTGGAATACAATACTTGGTATTTGAACCCAAGACTTTAGAACAGCGGTCGTTTATACTTGACACTGTGCCACCGAGGCATTAGATAAATAAGGATACGTATAGGTACACGAATTATATACATTACATTTATTATAATTATTAACATTATGTAAGTAAAATGTTTGTTACGAACAAGAATTTGTAAAACCAAAGGTGAATTATTAACTCTCTAAAATTGTACAAAAGTATATATTAATTAAAGTAATAATAAAAACATCATTTACGACAGAAAGCTTTATTTCATCCTCAAACTAAGTATTTTATACTTATTAGATAAACATGAATTATTTGAGTAAATACGAGTTCATATATAGCAGTATATAAGCCTTGAAGACTAGACATAATAAAGTATCCCATTGTTATTTGGCACTCTCTTGATTACACAGGTCGTCCAGGTGGAACCAGGATTCCTTCAATGTAGCTGATCAGCTGCTAATATGTAAGGAACAGCCCATCCGAGGTTTGGTTGTCCTTGGTCTCAGACGCTTTACTCTCGCCCAGTATTTCATGGGAACAGTCCTTTTTTAAGATGAAAGGTACCCGTGTCCTTTCTCTGTACTAAGTACAACTGATCATCATGACATTGGGCATAAACGTTGTCAGGTTGCCAAAGGATATGGGTACCTTTCATCCAGAATGAAAGTTCACGTGGTTCAAATTATTGATAAAATCTATCCCACTAATATTATAAATGTGAAAGTTTGGATGGATGGATGGATGGGTGTTTGTTACTCTTTCACGCAAAAACCACTGAGCTGATTGCGACGAAACTTGGTATGTAGATAGCTGGAGATCTGGATTAACGCATAGGCTACTTTTTATCCCGATATTCCTACGGGATCGGGACTTACGCGGGTGAAACCGCGGCGCGATTCTAGTTTTATGTAAATTCAAATTTTGTCATTGCCAGCAAAGATGCCGGCAATGACAAAGTTTGGAGATTTTAAGAAGGGTTTTGACAGAGTTAAAATTTTGACTATATATGCACAACTATGGGTGATAGAGTATGTACATATTGGGCAGCTGAATGACGCTTCTTTTAAGGAATTCTGAATATTAATTAACGGTCACAATTCATCCCAAAAACAAAAATGCATTTTGGACGTATTTTACTGTGCGTAATGGTACTTGGGCATTGGGCAATACAGATATAACAGGACAGTAGACTGCTAGGCCAGTGCAAATGGTTTTTGGTAAAAAAAAATAATAACAGTATAATGGTTGGTCACGATTTCCAGCGAAACTAGACCTCATATCGAACGACGACCTCTAGTTCGCTGGAAAAAACATTTTCCACAAATAAAAATTCACCCCATTGCACCGTCGTAACTTGTATTGACTTTATTTTTTCTGTTGGTTGCGCTATATTTCTTTTCTTTCCAATAGTTTAATGCTGTTATTATTTTTATGTTTTGCCTTTTTTAAAGGTAACTGACACTGGCCTATTTGGAATTTGTAATTATTTTTTAAATGTTTGCTTTAATGCTTTTATTGAATGATTTGACAATAGCGGGGTATGACGTCATAAACCGTTATTTTATACAAGTGTCTACAGAACGTTTCGTTTAGTTCCTTTAAAGAGAAAGTGATTTGGATTGACAGTCTACTAACGGTGTTTTTTTATTCAGTTAAATAAAAAAAAATTATTGTTCAGTCTGAATTTACCAAAATTAGACTGTATTGGACACAAAATACGAGTCAAATTTAAAAACTACCGTCTGCTTTGCAGTCGGGTAAAAGCTATGCTCAAGAAATTATCCCATACATTCGTCTGTCTGTCTGTATAAGTATTGGAGTTATGTCAAAAATTACAATTTATTTATAATGTATACAATAAATGGACAGTTCATTACCCTGATCTCCTAAAATATATGTCCAAGGTATTAAAATGAGTATACACGTCGTTATTATACATTCTAAAAGTACATATTAAGTATGTTACAATAAAAAACTCTCGTGAGTGATATTTTTTATTAGAAACTATACGTATACACGCTTTGAAGTGTGATGCCTGACACCGTCGCGGCAGGACGCTTCACTCCCTGAAAAAGGGCCCCCGTCTGGTCCGAAACTAGTCGGGCATCCCCGAAATACAAATGTGAGTAAAACCGTATAGTTTCTAATAAACATATTAAGTACATATAATCTAAGGAATATGCTTTAAATATATAACTGTTCGTAGTTACACAGACAGTAAAAATAATTATTTTGTTGTAGTCTTTAGAATCATGTTAAAACGATTCACATTTAGAAATTCAAAGCACAAGTTATCTAAGTCTACAGAGTCTACAAGTCGATGTCGTAGCTTGGCTGCTACTACTGAACTACTTATTTGTTTACTACACACATGCTAACACTAACTGTGTACACATACAATATTAAAAAAAACATATAGTATGGTAGAGTTCTTATATGTAAACGTGGACCTTTTTAAAACCGGAGACTATAAAAGGCATACACAGTATAAATATATATTAATTATTAGATTGAAATTATAACAATTTTGAATATAATAAGGGTGTTGAACAAAAAAACAGTCAGTCGTAGGACGGCACGTCAGAAGTGAAAACATAACTTCATAATGTATTTGCATATACATACACACACACATCTGTATATATATAATTAGGTTGAAAATAAAAAGTAGGTAATAACATATCTAAATGCATACACAGGGTACACTGGAAGTTCTGCGCTCCTGGCCGCTCATAAATGTTTGAATTTCAAATGTTATATTTTTTTAAATATAAGAAACTCGGCTCCGTCTTACGAATTTTCGACCAGGTCACGTGTCCTGACGCGAGTTTAACATTTTTTACCCATCCCAAAAAGTGCACAACGCCGCTAAAGAAGTTTTCACTTCAAAATTATTGCTAGCATTTCAATGAAAAAGTTAAATGCAAGATATCGTGAGATTAATGTTGTGTAAACGCACGATGTACATTCTTCCTTCGCTTCGCTTGGAAACAAATCTGGTTTTAGTAAATTCGATTCCCACGTCATCGTTTCTTGGGTTGATACTTGAAGGTTTCCACATTGAAAACAATAGGGAAATCACGTACGCGTTGACGACTAAAATCTCGTTAAAATCTTTTATCCACAAAATGTTGTTAGTTTTTTGTTATATACGTAAGAGATATCACTACATATCATATAATAAAGCCCCCCGTCGCGTCTGTCTGTTTATCTGACAGCGATAAACTCAATAACTACCTACCGAACGGATTTTCATACGATTCATGAGGAAGGTTTAGTTGTATCATTAGAGTGTTGTGTTATATGGCTGAAATATGTTAACGAATATTAAAGATGTCGGAACAAAAATCAATAAGTATATGCTTTGATACCCGAGTGAAGCCGGGGCGTGTTGCTAGTATATAGTCGTGAGCACAAATTTTCAAAAATAAATTAGTTAAAATGTTATCGCTAAAATTGCACTCAAGTATACGATAGCCGAATGATATGTGCGCACCCAATAGAAGACGAGCATCGACTGACGAACCAATCAGGTGCCGTGTCACACTGACACGTGTCAGTCAACGTCATGTCGACCAATGAAAAGTGTGCTCACGACTCGTGCCCGTAACTATACAGTGATAAGAAGAATATATCAATGGCACATGCTTGTATTCTTCTGTTGTTATTAAATTACAACAGTGACTTGTACTGCTGTAAGAATTCTTCTTCTTCGATGAGAGAGGTGTCCAAGTAGTCATCCTCTTCTGTCTTGATGGTTGACGTCAAGCGACGGAGGGCCTGCTCCCTCTCTTTCCTTTAAAGAAGAAAGAAAATTTATTCTTCTCTTCTCTCTTCTGTTATAAAATATTTTGGGAAACTGGTTTTTCCGTTCGCGTTAATGGTAGATTTGGTCAATCAATTCAAGTATCCTAAAATGACTTGGGGCAAACGAGCAGACGGGTTACCTGATGGTAAATAACTAAAGCCACCCATGGGCACCTGTAACTTAAGAGTCACAAGTGCGTTGCCGGCCTTTAAGGTGGAAGTAGGGGAAGAGGGGAGGGGAGAGGGGGCAAGAGAGGGAGGGAAGGGTTAGCGCCTCCGGTAACCTCACTCACTCGGCGAAAAGTAATGCCACACACAAACTGTATGTAGGTATTCCGAATTTTACATTTCTGTTTGTGCGCTTTTGTTTAAAAAATGCGGACAAATAATTAAAAAAATACCAGCGGCGATAGCGTAATGGGTAAGGCGTCGGACTTGCCATCAAGTGGTTGCGGGTTCGAACCCCACCCAGTGCACTACCTACGTGAAGCCACTCCTTTTTTTTTTTTTTTGTGCGTGTGGAAACCCCCTCGGGCCGTCACCCCGCCGGGGTTTTCGGTGGGGCGGTGTGTCGGAATCGAACCGACTAAAACCACACGTGTGCCGTACTGCGCCTTAAGTAGGAGGGATCCGGGAACAGCGTTATTAAGACATCCGGAACCACGTGAAGCCACTCCTAACACAAGCATTTAGCTTAGCTGGAGGGGTTAACAAGAATACCAGTAATGTGTGACTGCCAAAAGAAGAAAGAAAAACACTGGTGAATCTCGGCTTGAAACGAATTAATATAATTCGAGAAGGTCTCAAAATATTCTAAAAGACTTGCCTTTCATGAACATTTCTAGGCGCTAGAAAAGTAAAATCGATTAGATTACAAAACGACCGAAATAGAAAGCATACCTTTTATTTCTCTTGTGACTCTTCTGTTTCCTCCTAGCGGCTGCACCTGCGCTCGTGGATGGGTTACCCGTGTCTTCGTCTACGATACAAAATTGTACTTTTGAATAAAAAAACCTTCAATGTTTACGGAGAATTATACTCTCTTAGTAAAACTAATTAAATTAATATAATACCTCATCATTGCCATTATTTATTTAAATAATTAGTAATTAACACATTTACTAGTCATTTCTACTGTTCGCTATACTCCGCACTTGTTAACTCGTAGTATCGCTCAACTAGAACTGAATGTCAGTACCGCCATGCAATTTTCTTATATAGTTCGAAAAACATTTCGACACAACGGCGAGTTAATTTAGGCTTCCGTAACATTATTAAAAAAACACAAAACACTGTTTAATAGAGTAAAAATAATTATAGTTTAAAAAACTAAAAAACACGCGTTGTCATCGGTCTTTGACACGTGTGCAAAATTTGAATGAAATCTGGCCGTTTAAAGTGGGTCAAAATCGCGCCCAAAGGAGTCGGTTACAAACATACAAACAAACATACAAGTGAAGCTAATATAAAGCGTGTAAGAACATACGGTTCTTGACTTCAGCCAGCGTAAATAAGAAACGCACAGCAGGCTTAGACAAGTGTCAAGCATATCTTAGCGTTTGAATTTCTAAAAACGTAGACGCCATTACGAAGAGCCACGTGTGTACTCACCGTCGCTGACGTGTCCGTGTCCGGCGACGAGGCGGTCGACGGCGCCACTGACGTGGTTGCGCGACAGGCGCAGCGCGGCGCGCGCCTGTCGCGTCTCGTAGCCCATCGCTTCTAGCTGCAAGTCAAGTACAATGTCAACTCTAAATCCACCAGAAAGGAATACTAGCATCATCTGACGGGTCCACTTTTTATGTGGACGCCGGCGCCATCACTAGACTAGAATAATGTTAAGGACAGCCGACAAACAAAAATGTGCTCGCGAAAGGTACCGTCACCGCGTCCGGTGGAAACCAACCAAAACACTACCTTTTGACAGTACAAATAAACTTTTCTGTGGCATAGCACTCCACAGTCGACAGGAATTTAAAAAAAAAAAAAAAAATATTGACTAAATGCCATCGATAGCCGTGTTGCGGCTTCGCTTCACCTTCAATGCGGGGCGCGGGGGCGCTCGTCCCCATTCACCGGTCGCCGGTTCAATCAATCGTGCCTTACTAGTCATCTCGGGTCGTGTGCGCGATACACATTAATTATTGTATCTAGTAATTTATTATACAATTGTTACCAATCCCATACTTTCGTTATTTCAACACCCCTTGAACCAGCTATCGAATCCAACAAGCCGTAAATCCCTGTTGACTAAGTACGAAAAAAACTTCATCATTATTTTCTTATAAAGAGACGGCGCAAGATAAGAAACCTTTTTATAAGATGCACCGGTGGTATGATGCAGATCTTATCCTTACGGCGTTTGGTTATTTGGCTAAATGTTGTTTTACGATGTTGTAGTAACATTGTATGAAGAATATATTGTATTAAAAACGTTGCAAGCTTTATAAAGATCGGCTGAAAAGTTGCGACTTTTAAAATGACTCTATGAGCAATTTCTAGTGGCTTTTGCCGCACCACCGCGATACAAAATGCAGTATATGAGATTGGCATAATATACGTTTTGAATGATTTTATGGTTAGCTACCTGGCGTAGGGTTTTAAATACAAATATATATATTTTTTCTTTTTTTAAAAAGACAACTCCCGCGTTAGGAATTACTCCTGTGTCGCGGGGGACTTCACAAACATAGAAATAACGGACACAAAGAACACCCAGACTCAGGTGGGAATTGAACCCACGACCTATAAGCATAGCGGTCAGGGTCACTAACCACTAGACCAACAGGCCAGTCAAATTAATTTACGAATACGGCCTGAAAGAGTGTTAATATGGGATCTGAAATTTAGGTACTTATCTAAAATTATACCCAGATATTATTATCATCTTTTTATTTACTTTTGGAGAAAGTGATGAAGGTTATCTTGCATGCATTTAGTGTCAGAGTTTGAGTTCTCGATTTTCGTAATGAAATAACCTCAAAAAGTAAAAATGTTAATTTTGTTTTTTGTGGCCTTCTCAAACAAAAAATCTTAGTAATTACGTTAAGGCAAACGAAAGCCGAAACGGTTTTAATATTTTTCCTCCATAGACGCTTCAAGTTGATATCACGTAAAATGATGGCAGGGAACTTGCCAATGTTTTTTAAGAGAATTTATATTTAAATAAAATTAAGAAAAATGAAAATACACGTTTTACTAGCGAACAAAATAAAAAAGTAAAAAATCGTTTCAATATCCACCTCCGGGCTCTATCATCATCATCTTTACTAAGCCAACTCTGTTAGACTCATCAAAATGAATCATATCAGCCCAAAGTCAAATTTCTTTAATTCATAAAATTCAAAAAGACGATTCAAGAACGACGTTTTCAAACAAAAAATTGTTTGAAAACGTCTTTTTTTAACTAAAATTTAAAAATTATGGGTCAACATAATGTCACCGCAACTATCAGTTGCTTTGTGAAAAGTAAAAAATAGGTAAGATCGCTCTATCTGCCAATGTCGATCTATAACCGCCCGTTACCAAGTAGGTGAGCCTTTTGAGAAGAAATCGGGCAATACACAAACTCACAGCCACTCTTTTATATCACCAGATAGTTTAACAACACATATCTAGTGAAATAATATATTACAACAGTTTTATCGTGCGCTATTATGTTGTCCAGATTAAAAATAAATAAACTAAAATTAAGCATTGAAAGCATGGATACTGAAAACTAAACAAGATAATATTGAAATATGAAAGAAATATACAAAAAACGTATTAGCTCACATTACATTTGTATTAAGTATTTGAAATAGCCTGTGAATCTAAAATGAAATTGGTCCCAAGCGTTTTTATCCTGCATATAATCCACTACTGAGAGGATTGATACTGATTATTACTCTTACCATTCAGGCATAGTTGTCGTTTTTCTGTGGATTTAAATTTGTTCAGACTTAAAGTGTGTACATTATTTGGGATTTTATTATAAAATTGCACATATTGACCCCGAAACGACTTGTTAACTTTTTTGGGCCTAGAGGGGTTTATTAGTAACTAGAAGAGTTCCACTATCCACCTGCTGGCTCCAACATCAGATCAGTTCCAAGATGCTAAATTATAGTATTGTCACCCGAACTACATACATATACAACATTTCATTCGATTCGATTCGATCTAAATTGACGTTCAAGATTTGTTTCGAGTGAAACTAATAAAGGCGTATTAATAAATGACGCTGATCTACGAAATGTACGGTTTCATATATCATCTCGGAGGGTCTTACCTCAGCCACCAGCTTGTTATCAGGCTCAACTAATGATTCCTCTGAGCTAGGTGAATCAGTTTCCTCGGACGATTCATCTGTATCTTTCAGCTGTAACAAAATATTGATACATGTGGAATTAATTTATAAACAATTAGGTTAAGGTAATGTTATTTGAAAATTTGCATGGTGTTTTCGGCGGGAGGTATTTGTCGAATTTAATCTGGAAATTACAGCCCCTTCGATCAACTCCTCGCCAGGCGGTGAAGTGGTATATCACAATGTAACCTATTAAAACTATACAGATTCGGCCTAAGCCCTGAAAACAACTGCAAAATTTGGCCGCCTCTAGGACGACAAAAAAGATATTTAAATTAACAGTATAATTCAAAGATGAAAACAAGATAGAAAAAGTAAAAAAAAATATATAAAAGAAAGTTAAAAGCAACGTTATGGGTGATGAAGACGCGGCGGTGTAAATTGCCACTTAGCCTACATTCGTACGTTACGTTTAGATAAAGATAGAGAAGGAAGTTGTCTCACCAATTCTGGTTGCTCTTGAATAAGTCTGACAGCCTCAGCGACATGATTGTTAGAGTTCCTTAACGCCACTGCAGCCAGACTTCTCATGTAGCCCATCCCGACGAGAGCTTCGACCAGTTGTTGGTTCACCGCTGACCCATCCATGCACACGCCAAGAAGCCGACGCTGTCTGTGTTATGTAAATATTTTCAGTCTGATCTCACTAAATAATCTAATAAATAATAAATTGATGTAAAATATGAATGTTAAAAAAACTGAAACTAAAAACAAACAGTGTTGTGATACTCATGTTGTCGAAAGTAAAATAGATCGAAGAATATTTCTAAGGCTTTTAATAGAGTTGAACACATTAAATTTTTGCTAGAAATCAAGTGTTATGATGTCAGAGGCAATTCATTCGACTTATATTTACATATTTTACATATTCAGGATATATAAAATCAAATATATAAAGTTAATGCACGATAATTTTCTAATATAAAATTCTTTCGTTTCGATTCTGTCATAATAGGAGTGCCACAGGGATATAGTCTGGGAGTCCATGCTTTTATATCCGTGGCTGGCGTGAATACATTGACATGTCGACTTGCATGTTTTTTTTATTGGTGTAATACCTCCTACGCATTAGGAATTCATATGAAAAAAAATTACAGTTTCAAATATACATAAACTTTGGAGAAATCGACTTTGGAAACATTTGACATTTCGCATTTTAACGTGTCTAACTTGACAAAACCTCATGTCAAATTAACGATTCACATGATTTTGTGAATGAACATTGATATTTTCTTATATCAACTTACACTCGGTCACCAAAAAAGTATTCGTTACTTGAAATCTCAACATTTACATATAACCTCAAAACTTAAAAATGGCCACCCTGAAAAATAGCAATTTTAGACATGTCAACATATTCACGCCAGCCAGAAATATGATAATATTTGCCGCGATTTAGAATTAGTTTAGTAGTAGATATATATAACAATGAAGCACTTCATAAAATAAAGTTTATGGATTATATCATAATCTCAAAGTAAAGTTATTTCGAAGTCGACTTTACGATGTACACCACGTTTACATCTAAAAGACGTTTTAACAATTGCAAAACTCATAAGAAACATACAATAAGCCCCAAGGACATTTGACTAGTTTTGTGTAATTACTATTTTGATTTAACCACTTATGAAGCAGCTATATCAAAATAATTGGGTAAAACAAATAAGGCAAAAACACTGGAAACAAACGGTAAAAGCACTCCATTTCTATTGGGTGTATAAATCGTAACTATAATAGATTACAATCTGTGTGTACCTTTCTTGTCGATGTGCTTCGCGCGCCTTGTCTCGGGCAGCTTTCTTCTGGGCGAGGTAGTGGTGGGCGCTTTCCGCACAACCTGTCGCACGAAGTCCCGCCCGCGCTGCGCCCCGCGACCAGCCCAGCTCCATTAGCACCAGCACCGCGCTTTCGTCCACCTGCAACACACAGAGCTGTTCATGTGCCGAGACACCTAGCGAGGCTAGTCGCGCAGCCCGCCCCCGACCAGGCCAGCTTCATTAGCTTTGCTCCACCCCAACCCTAGTCAGTTAGAATTAGTGTAAATCTAAAAAAGAGTCTTGAGCATGTTTCTAAAATATTTAATCATAAGTATGTATAAATAAACTTACCCTCAAAGCATTTAACTCGTTTTCTGCTCTTTCTAGAAGCAGCTTTGCTTCAGCTCTATTGTTTTGGTGATACGCCACGATGCCTTGCAGTAAATGTAAGCGCATTATAAGCACTCTTTCATTTGCTAAAACAAAAAAAAAGAATACCTTAAAATATTGTTTGAACTACTATAAAAATATTTACTATATTACTACAAAAGAATTATTTATTTACCATTCAACAAATTTATCAGTTGTTACCCTCATAAAATACTATTATTAGTTACTGCAGTTAAACATAATGTAGACCAAGAAAATATTGCAGTTAGTGTTTTAAACAGTTTGGTACACTATGTCACAATATTCTATTAAAGAATCTAGCAAATTTTAATGCTACTATACGATAAAGACCTCCTTTGCCTTCGTCTCATATCCTAGTAACAGAGGTCTAATTGTGAAAACAATAATAAAAATTCAGGAATCCTTCTGAATTTTTAATTGGAGTATCACAAGGTACCTTGCTTGGCCCCAAGTTTTTCAATGTCTGATAATAATGTTCCAAAGATAAAAGTGTTGGATTTTTCGAATCACAAAGCCCAGGTTACAAAAATATTTAGCGACATATATCCAAATATTGTTAACAACTGACCGTTTTAAGATTCAATTGTTAGAAAATGTGGGACATATTCTGTAAGACGAAGTATTTTTACAAAAAGTTTTTTTTTGTATATAGGCGCAAACTCTATGACTATTTCTCACCTGCACTGCCTTTTAAGGCAATAAGTCTTTGATGATCTTCCCCATAGGTATCTTTGAAAGCGGCATCCGCATTGGCCAGCCTGGCTGCAGCATCTCCAGCATGAGGCAGACTTTGGAGACAAAGGTAACACCAGGACACATCCAGCTGGAGGACTGCCCAATTGTCCACTGTCTTTAGGATTGAAGACCTGCATTCACTGTAAAGAAAGGTTTATTAATATGGATTTATCTCGTCTAACATACGACCGCGGTCAAAATTACTTTCAAGGTAAATTTGCCATTATATCAATGTATAAAAAAAAAATATTTGATTATACAGGTTCTACAGAGTTCATAAATACCATCCATCAGAAATTGGATATTTTTGGGATAGCAAATAAATTGTTTGTCTTTTTCAATATCTAGCAAATTTCTATACAAAATTTCGCTCTCTAAATGAAGTCAACTGAGAATTCGTGAATTGGAATTCGAGCTTTTGATGCCCTTTTGCGTTCTGTATTATCAACTTTTAATTTTAAGGACGGATGTGATTCGATACATAACAAACTGTGTTTACTAATGGAAAATAACTGTTTCTTGCAACTTACTTTTGTTTAGCGTGTGCTTCGAGATCCTATATTTATTTTAGTCTATATAAATGATTTAGGTTTCTGTACCCAACTACAGTAAAACCCGTTTAAGAAGATTTCAAGGGTCTGGAAGGAAGCGACTGCACAGAGAACACAAAATTTATTGAGAATGAGATCTTCACTACAAGCTGTTCTTGAAGCACGATTCAACTTTAATGATAATTATGAATATCTGGTTGCCACTTTTTTTGACCCGCGTTTCAAAACTAGTTTCCTGGGAGAAGTTCGAACACAAACAGCAAAACAAAAAATTAATTTAGATGCTCTGAAAAAAAGTTGTGATGAGTCTAGTAGCACCAATGATGATTCATCTCCACTTGGAAAGACAAAACCATTGAGATACGATATTTTTTGAAATTGTTTCTGCAAAAAATGTATCGTATTATGCGTGGCAACATGCCTCAAGTTGCAGGGGCTGACGTAAAAATCATATTAAACGGGAAATCGTGTTAAGCATGATACTTTCCATGTCTTATGTATTTAATTGTGACACTCAATTTACTGTTAACTTTTGCACAAAAATAACGATGCGCACGTGTACCTACGGCCATTACCTGAACTGTCTGTCAGCCTCCAACAGCAGTACCAAAGCGAGTGCGTAGTCGTGCTGCTTGGCTGCAGCTCTCCCTCTCTCGTGAAGAGCTAGCCCGACAAGGAGCGATCGTTTCTCTGCGGGAGGGAGTTCTACGGCCTTCCCCGATTGATCCTCCAACTAGAAAAGACAGCAAGACTTGGGACTTCCGACCAAGTTATGCCGCTCGAATGCCCGTGGCCACAGGCTGACTGCTACTGCGGGTATATGAATAAGTTTCCACCTCATGCAAACCACTACCAGTCTGCCTGTGACCATGGTCAGGGTAAACTAGTCGAAACGTCAGGTTCAATAATATGTATGAATACCCAAACTGGACGATATATTATGATTATATGACATTCAAACTCAGAATCAGTCAAAAGTATTTTCGACTGAAAGTCATTGGTGTTAAGTTAGTTGGTAATTATTGGTTAGTGATTTTGACTGTTTTGCTGGCTGACCATCCTAGTCAAAATAACTTTTTAACATGTAAAAAAATTATTTATTTATATAAATATATAATACTTTGAAGTACTATAGCATCAGTTAAATTTCGTTTTTAGCTTGTGATAATGTAAATAAAAATATCTAACCTAATCTAATAATAATTTTAACCAGTTCCATTGGGCAAAACTACTTTTGACTTTAATTTCAGTCAAAAGCACGTTAGTAACCGATTTCCATAAGTGCATGTGTCTCTGCTCTTATTTGTATATCTGGTGACCTCTAAACACCTACGAAAAGTGATCTAAATCAGATTCAACAAAATCTTATCTCCATTCGTCTTACACACTTTATTATTAAGAATATTATAAGGACATACCCTCATATACTCGTCATCATCTGCCAACTCGTCGGCATATTCTGAGAGCAGCATCGCATCATCACGGACCGTCTTCATCTCCATATACATGGTGTCTTCTTTCTTCACCTCTTCAGGGCTCTCTGTCAATTGCAACATTTGAAACATATTTCTTTTATATTCTGTATGTTGTTGATTTTGTCAAATTAATTTTATTTTAGAGTAAGTGTGGGGGTTTCAGGGGCTTCGCTCGCGTGTATGTAGTGGATTGAAGCTACTTTAGTTTATTATTTTTTTGGCAGTGAAAATAGCGCTAAAATCTGTCTAGTTACTTCAGACATTAGCAGGAAAAAACAGACAAACATTTAAAAATGGGTGAATGTTTACATAGTACTTACCATGTAAACATCCATTCATTTAGCAAAAAACTGTTATTTTGACATTATAAACAGGTAGTTTAATTTTATTTAAAATAATAAATACTTCATACTGTATATCAACTTATCATAAGATGTATCAGTATTTTTTTTCAACAAGTACCATATTAATTCGAAATATCATTATGACCAAAAAGGATTAATATCTGGTCATAATGAGTTTTTTTATGGGATAGGGCATATGAGCAGACGGGTCACCTGATGGTAAGTGACTACAGCCACCCATGGGTACCTGCAACTCAATAATCACAAGTGCGTTGCCTGCCTGTAAGGTGGGAGTAGGTAAAGGGGGGAAGAGGGGGAATGGTGGAGGGAAGAGGAGGAGAGGGGAGGCTTAGGGCCTCCTGTAACCTCACTCACTCATCGAAATACAACACAAGCGTTGCTTTACTGCCGGTTTTCTGTGAGGCCGTGGTTTCACTCCGGTTGAGACGGCCCATACATGCAGAAGTATGGCTCTACAATTTAAACACAACAAACAAACAGACGCGGCGGGGGACTTTGTTTTATAATATGTAGTGATTAATATCCTGTATAATATTGTCATTAAGATACAGACCTGCCATCACTAGTGCCATAATCATTGCACCATTTTTCACCCCTTGCTCCTCCAGGTTTGCGGTTGGGTTTATCACTTTACCATTTACTATTAACTTAACTCTGAAAAATAGTACAAGATTTATTTAAACAATGTTTTATTTATACAAAAAAATTATGTGTCTAAATATTGAACAACAATTGAAATAATTTAATCATAGCTTTGAAATAATAACAATACTAGTGAATATACCTACATATCTGTAGAAAAAAAATTGTTTATGAAATTCTCAACATAAAAAGTTAACATATTAAATTATAAACATTTATATTTATTTATTTTTTTGGATATTCCTTAAAGAAATTTGGTTATTACAGCTAAGAAACTGGACTTCAAGTGTTACAGTTGTGAATGTTCTGTATGTAAGTCCTAAAATGTGTTTCTGTGTAATAAATTGTTTTTTTATTGATAATTCCTAATGAAATCTTTTTATAAATTGTTATATTCACACATACACATTACTTAGTTGTAACAGACATCATTGTTACAAATATACATAAAATAAATATATTTCTTTTTTAATTTTTGGACCTGCCCTGAAGGTACAAGACAACAAATAAGAAATATTCATTAATATCAGTTTCCAAACTGCTACCGCATATATCAGTTAAAAAATATAAATATCATTAAACAAATATCAGCTAAAATTATATGCGTTCCCTGCAACTGTATTTGCGTTGAAATTTTTTTTAGTCAGTTAAAAGGAATCTCGTAAAATGTGTTATACCTATTACCCGCAACTCCTATCTCACTAGCAACGGCTGCTATGAGCTCACTACCCAAGACTTGTAACTTCTTCTGAATCTTCAACATCCTTGGTTTCACGCCCGGGACAGTTGCTTTCACTCTGAAGGTTGCACATCCTGTCTCTTTGAACTCTTCATTGGCCTTTGATCTTTCAATGGAGTGTTGTTGTAATTCACGTAACGCTTGCATCACAACTTCATTGTCCAACGCAAGGTCATTTGAATATTTTTTTGAGAGATCCTGTAAGTTTTTGTATGTTATTGTTTACTTCTAGATTATAAATCTTAAGACTTTTACAGATTTTTCTAGAATAATTGTTAGTTTCTTGTTGGCAATTTTTAAGTTCCGATAACTCTATTCCCTAGGTAAACGAGGGGAAGAATTCTGATGCTTAACCACAAACCACAGTGTGAAGTGCTTCCTACCCTATTTGCCTACCTTACCCTATATTTTATGTGATACTAGACTACTAATTCTATTTTAACCATAGCCTGCTATGGTTGTGCTCCTCTAGTGGGATTACTCTAATTCTGGCAAAAAAAAATCCTGTATCATACAGGAAGTATGATACAGACTTTTTACAACACAAAAAAATCTTTAATGCAAAAATTATTTTTGTGTTATGAGACTTCACAAATAGACAAAGAGTATACCTAGAATCAGAACAATTGTTGGCAAATCACAAAAGCGATTATCACATACATGAAGAGAGCTCATAGCAGATTGCACCCACAAAAAACTGGTAGTTGAAAAGGTAGATAAAATAGTTTACCATCAACTGATATGGTTTTATTAAATAATTTTGATATTATCTCTATCCTAAGGTTGTCTGTCTGGTAGGGATCGCTTTTAGCGATAAGACCGTCCATTGTACTCTGATTTGAAAGATAATAACTTTTTCAACTGTATTTTTATTAATGGTGTACAATAAATAATGTTCTATCTATCTTTAAAATCATGAGCAATATCCATATAGTCCTGACAAAAGATTAATCTGCAAGTCATCTGTATTTAGAAAAGAGAATAAATAGACAATGCAAAACATTATAATGTAAAGAAAATTCATAGCTTATGTACAGTGGATATATAGTTATGTCACATGGACATGCTGAAATGTTGAGTTGAACATTTGATTACAATAATAAATATAAAATGTTTATATAATTTATAAATCACATTTTACGCGGGTGCCCTTTCTTAATTGTCAAATGTTAATACGAAATCCACAATGAAATAATATAAAGTAAAGGTTTAAAAAGTAACAAAAATATATGTATTCTGATATAGGTACCTACCTTGAGACTTTGGGAAATGTCGTTTTCTAAATTGTATGGTGATTCCCATAGCTTTATCTTTTCTTCGTTTAGTTTAGCCCGCAATTTTATAAGTAAATCTTCGTGCTGAAGATTGGTCTCCATTGTTGTTTTTCGTCAATGATGTTAAACCGGAATGACTTGTAAAACAAACAAAATATTTTTTCAACAACAAGTACAAGTATGACTCTTTTGACAGATTGATAAGACAGATGAAATTTGTGTGGGTTCGTTTCACGCATAATTTTCATTTTTTTAAAGTGAAAACTTCATTAGGCACGTTGGGCACTTTTCGTATGGGGAAAAAGCACTCAACTCGCGTGACCGTCACGCTCAGATGACAAATCACAGATGTGTCAGTTATGTTTTCACTTCTGACGTGTAGTGACTACAACTGACAGTTTTTTTTAAATTATAGGGGCAAACGAGCAGACGGGTCACCTGAGGGTACTTAAGTGAGTACCTTCGCCCGTGGACACTTGCAACTCAAGAGTCACAAGTGCGTTGTCAACCTTTGAGATGGGAGTACGCTCTTTTCTTGAAGGTTTAAAGGTCGTATCGGTCCGAAAACACCGCAGCAGGTGCCAATTTGTTCCGGAGATTGGTTGTGCGAGGCAAAAAAATTCTGGAGAACTGCACAGTGGTGGATTGCTATGTGATGGGGATGAATGTTTTGTCTCGTTATAAGTCGCCGGTATAAGTCTAAACAATTCCTTGGAGCACTCCCCATGATACAGGCGATGGAGAATGCAGAGTGAAACTACATCTCTACGCAATGCTAAGGGGTCAAGCCGATCTGAAATATCCTGGCAATCGACGTTTCGAGTCGCTCTCGGTTGAATGCGGTCACCTGTGTCTTCGTTGGGTTAAGTTGGACTATTAAGTCGAAACTCGCAGAAATTTGCAGCATATCATTGGTATACAGAAGAAACAGCGTGGGTGATAGCACACAGCCTTGTGGGACACCATCATTCACAGACTCGAAGTCGGAGCATGCACCGTCGACAACGACCTTGATGCTTCTGTTTGCGAGAAAACTGGTGATCCAGTTGCATAATTTCTTGGGAAGCCCATAGGAATTAAGCTTCGAGAGAAGCGCTTTGTGCCAGTCTCTAAACTGACTGACAGGGGAGGCAGTCCTCCCCCTTGGTCTCGATCGCCTGTGCCCACCGGTGAGTCAGGTATACGAAAAGGTCACAAGCTGAACAACCCTGATGGAAACCGTATTGTCGGTCATTGAGTAGCTGGTGGTCTTCTAAGTACCTTAACATATAAATATTGATAAGGCCTGTAGTTCATTCATAGAATATCGGCTGACTTTAGCTCGAAACTGGGATTCTGATGTGAAACTGCTCTGTTGTGAATGGATTTAAAAGTAAAACTAAGTACAAATTATTTTATTTTTAATCTACTAAGAGTGCAAACCAAACACGACGCCATGCATAACAAACCGAAGATTACTAGACCTACTTTACAATACATTACGTAATATTACACTGATGCGCGTTTTTAGGATATAGTTATTGGGTTTTTATGGTAGAGAGATGGATGCAAACATCAATCCTTCGATATTTCGAGAAAGAATATGGTTAATTTACATTGAATTCTTAAGAAAGCTTTGGCGATCAATTCGAAACATCTGCAACTTAAGTGAAGTCAATAAAGATCCTGTCGAACTCCTTAAATTAGACAGTTCTCTGGACGAGCTACAGTCTGTTGATAAAACAAATAGCCACTTTTCTACTGTTGGAAAATCCTTAGCTAACCTGACACTTGCTAGGATTAATAAAAATGAGAAAGACCTTGCACGCGCAGTTCGACTCAATCAATCTCCAGTCGATTCGTTTTTCATGTATCCTACTGACCTCGTCGAAGTTGGAAACATAATTACTGGCCTACAAAACGGCAAGGCCGCTGGGATTGACGGTCTTAGTAACTCCCTCATTAAGCACCTTAAACATGAAATTGTGCCTCCGCTTACACATATATTAAACCTCAGTCTTTCACAAGGAATCTTTCCACGGAAGTGGAAAACTGCTTTGGTTTGTCCAATACACAAAGGTGGACCGAAAGACATCCTCAATAACTACAGACCGATTTCCCTTCTAGGAGCCTTTTTTAAAATCTTGAAAGACTAGTCAATAGGCGCCTTATAATATAGGAGTACTGAAGATGCTGTCAAGCGACTAACATCGTTGGTGTCTTCACATTTAGACAGGAAGTAATGCTGTGTTGGTATATTTTTTGACCTGGCTAAGGCCTTCGACACTGTCTCCGTCCCTATACTTCTAAAAAAGCTGGAAGCCCTGAGAGTCAGAGGCACCGCCCTAGATTGGTTCAGGAGTTACTTGACGGAGCGGAGACAGTGTGTAAGGATTGGCAGTACTGTGAGCGGCCCACAAAACATTAATTACGGTGTACCACAAGGAAGTATACTCGGACCAACATTATTCATACTATATATTAACGATATCCACGAAGTTCCAATAAAAAATGCCGACATGCTGTGCTATGCAGACGACACTGCCATAATTTTTCACGGTCCCACGTGGCCGACAGTGTGTTCTTTAACCGAAAATAGGATGTCGTAAGTATAACATTGGCTGCAACAAAACCTACTGACTCTAAATACCAAGAAGACGATGTACCTATGTTTCCATATAAACGCTGTCTCAGCCCCGAGTACCGAAACGAATATAAAAATCCATAATGTGACGTGCAGTGAATCTTCCTGCTCTTGTGACGCGCTTACACGCGTTAATGTAATTAAGTACCTCGGCGTACATATCGATGAAAACCTATCGTTCAAGACACACATTAGGATCCACTCAGCTCGTTTGCGCAAAGTCATAAAAGTCATGTGAAAGTTACGTGACGTAGCATGTATAGGTACCCTCAGAACAGTATACTACGCGTTATGTCAATCTTTAATAATATACTGCATCACATGCTGGGGTAGCGCTGCTAAAACTTTTATGATTCAGGCTGAAATGGCTCAAAATCGGTCCTAAAAGTGATGCTAAAAAAGCCTTTCAGATACCCTACCATACAACTTTTCAAGGACGCCGGGGTACTAAGTGTGCGCCTACTTTTTATACTCAGAACATCACTTTCTGTGCACAGGTCTACTATTACATCAATGAATTACAATTCACTCATAAAGCGTGGAGTTTATAGATTGACCTCTCCATCTGTTAACACAAGATTTGCTCAGCGTTTCGGTCAGTTCATAGGCGCCCATGTTTACAACAGGGTCACCCGGTATTGTGATATAAAAAATAAAACTACGGCTGAGGCCAGGAATATTATTTATAAATGGTTACAAACCCTAGATTATGACACTTCTGATTTTTTTTTTAAATTAATTGTTAGTAGGTATATACCTATTTTTATTTCAGTTCGTTTTTTTATTTATTTTGTTGTTTTATATACATTTAGGCTTTAACTAACCCAGTTAATTTGCTAAGACATGAGCAAATACTTTAAGAATCCAGGTTTCCTCGATACAGGCTCGCTTAGTGAGGAAACCAATGGAAAACCTAGTTCTCAATTAATACGCTCTCTGTAAAATGTTTGTCACTAGATTAAGTCATCTGATTGTTATTAGGTACCTTAAAATGTAACTTTTTGCAGTAATAAATTATTTTATTATAATATTATTCTCTTTATTAACATTTATAAAACATATGAATTACATTTTTAAACACATTATTATATAAAAAAAAATATATTTAAAAATATAAAAAATAATGTCCCACCGGTATCGAGTACAGGAACCAAGCTACCGGTGGTTAGGGTTCCAGAGACAGAAATCTGTGCCGTGTCAAGAAGGACCGCCTTCTGCATCAGGCCCTGAATCCAGCTGCCTAACGTGAGCCTGTGAAGGTGTTGGTCGAGGCTCTTCGCTATCAACCCATGGGCTGATATGACTATCGGCACAATGATTGCCGTATCCATATCCCACATGTCGACCACCTCGTGGGCCAAATCCAAATACTTGATATCTACAATCATTGCTCGGCGCTCTAATCGGTCTATTACCACTATATCAGGCTTATTGGCAACAATAGTCCTGTCAGTGATAATAGACCGATCCCAGTACAATGTTACACGACCATTTTCAAGAACTGCGTCGGGCACATACCTGTAGTACGGTAATTCCATAGTCACAAGGTTATATTTAAGAGCAAGTTGCTGATGGACTATCCTGGCCGCTTGGTTATGTCTGTGCAAGTACTCGCCGTTGGCAAGACGAGAACAACCGGAAATTATATGCCTGAGGCTTTTTCGACGATGACATGCCCGACAAATGTCAATCGTGCCGTCCTTCAGGATATGTTTCCGATAGTTGTTCGTCATAACAACTTCATCAGTAATTGCACAGATAAAACCTTCAGTTTCTCCAAAGAGGTCACCGAAACGTAGCCAAGACACAGATGATAATAGATCTACTTCGGGCCCATTTAAGGTCCGATAAAAACGTCCTTGCAGCTCTTTGCTCTTCCATATCTCCCTGCGATCTGTAATATTGAGTACTGCAATTTTGCGCCAGTTCTCTCTACCTAGAGCAAGCGGAGTGAGTCCGTTGTCAACTACCACAACATCCCGATGCACCTCCACGTTAACAGAGAGAAAGTAATCTCTAAGATTGCATACCTCGCGGTTATGTAGTGTCCTGGCATTTAAAAAACCACGACCCCCACATTTCTACGGGATATACAATCTCATGACCGATGAACGTGGATGGTGCATTCGGTACGCAGTTAGCGATGTACGGACTCTTCTATCCAGGGCATCAAGTTCCGTCTGAGTCCATCTAAGTATGCCAAAGGAGTAGGTTAGGACTGGTATGACCCAATCATTATAGGCCCGCACCTTATTACCACCTGACAAAAGACTTTTTAATACTTTTTTCAGGCAGCCAAAGAAGCGTTCCTGTAACGATTGCTTCATAGTCAATTCCTTTAAACCTAACGCCTGTGACATTCCTAGATACTTGTAAGTTTCGTTCGCGGAAAGCCGTCTAAGGTGTGTAGAATCTGAGAGTTCCATGCCTTCAGATTCCACAATCCTGCCTCTTTTAACATGCATGACTGCACATTTATCCACACCAAATTCCATCCTGATACATTTACTAAAGTTTTCAGTTAGCTCTAGTAATTTTATCAGTTGGAAATTGTTGCAGGCAAAAAGTTTTAAATCATCCATGAAAAGGAGGTGGGATATAACCTGACCTCCTCTCCGCAAACGATAGCCTAGTCCTGAACCCTCCAACATAGTGCTGAGAGGATTCAAAGCTAGGCAGAACCACAAGGGACTCAAACTGTCACCCTGAAATATACCCCGCTTGATCTTTATATACTCGCCGTCACCCTGAGATTGTCGACATCCTGGATAGCAAAGAACCGTTCTCCATTGCTGAATACATGCCTCCAAGAAAGTGCATAGAGTTGTATCAACCTTATACAACACCATCACCTTCAGGAGCCACGTATGCGGCACAGAGTCATAGGCTTTCTTATAGTCTATCCAACATGTCGACAGATTCTTACGGTTACGACGCACCTGTTGGCTAATGGCCATATCCATGATAAGGAGCTCTTTAGTGCCACGGGTTCCGCTTCTATATCCATTCTGAGAAGTAGAAATGATCGAATTTTTATTTAAATGTGTAGTAATTTTGAGTCTCAGAATAGATGTTAGAAGCTTATACACGGCTGGTAAGCACGTAATAGGTCTATAGTTTTTGGGATCCATGGCACTACCAGACTTATAGAGTAAGTGGGTAATACCAGTGGACATAAAATGGGGTAATAACCCAGAGTCTAAAGCTGTTTGGAATTGAGATGCCAAACGAGCATGCGAACTTCGGAACCACTTCAGCCAAAAGTTTGCAGTCCGTCTGTTTTTCCTCCCTCTGTAGCCACAAAATATGCTCGCATGACGTTCTCATTCATTGAATTCGTCCATTTCATGCGACGCACATTACCACCGGTAGCGGGGGCCCTATTTGAAGCCGATGGGCCTCGGGGTCCCAAGCAGGGCGGTGGCCGGCCTCTCACCGGCCGACGTACAGGTGTTGGCGACGTCGGCGGGGAGAAAAACTCGTCGCTCGAAGTTGAGCTCAACGCCTCTGCAACGGCCCGACCTCTTGCTGTGGTTTCCGGGGGCTGCAAGGCGGAGCTGAGCGATGAGTCCGGGGATGGTAAAAGTGCTTTTGTTCTGGGTCTTGTTAGCATCGTCTTCGTTTATTGTATTAATTTATAAATTATTCTGTATGACATGACATTAAATGTCATGTCTCAGTAAGTATAGATATTTATGGTAATTTACGTGTTTCTTCCGAGTTTTTATTTTAAATTTGTTTCAAATAATCATTGTTGTGTATAAATTTATAAAATATGATGGTTTCTTTCGGAATTAGGGTAAAAAATATAAATATTAGATATGCTGTTGGTAAAACACGACTGCTTTTCAGTGTTGCCAATTTATCTTTATTATTATTCTCTTTATTTATCGTAAAACTTATTAATTACATTTTTAAATATCAATAAAACGAAATATATATTTAAAAATATAAAAAATAGTATACCACCCATCGGGTACAGGGACCAAGACACCGGTGGTTAGGGCTCCAAAGACAGGAACCTCCTCACTATACGGGCCGTGTCGAGGAGAACTGTCTTCTGCATCAGTCCCTTGACCCAGCCGTCTAACGCGAGCCTCTTAAGGTGTTGATCGATGCATTTGGCTATCAATCCATGAGCAGATATGACGATCGGAACAATGATCGCCGAATCGACATTCCACATATCGACAATCTCGTGAGACAAATCCAAATATTTGACTTGTTTTTCTTTTTCAACTTTCACGAGGTTGTCGTCATGAGGAACAGCGATATCGATAATCATTGCGCGGCGCTCTGATCGATCTATCACCACTATGTCAGGTTTATTGGCAACAATAGTTCTGTCAGTGATGATAGAGCGATCCCAATACAATGTGGCACGACCATTTTCGAGAACTGGGTCGGGCACATACTTGTAATATGGCACCTCTGAATGACAAGATTGTATCTAAGGGCAAGTTGTTGATGCACAATCCTAGCCACTTGGTTGTGTCTGTGCAAATATTCTCCGTTGGCAAGACGAGAACAACCAGAAATAATATGCCTGATAGATTCACCAGGACGGTGGCATGCCCGACAGATGTTCACCGTACCATCTTTCAGGATATATTTCCGATAGCTATTTGTCATAACAACTTCGTCCATAATTGCAAAGACAAAACCCTCGGTTTCTCCGAAGAGATCACCGAACCGTAGCCAAGATATGGACGCTTTTTAGTCTATATCAGGCATATTTAGGGCCTGATAACGACCATGAAGTGCTTTGCCCTTCCATACCTCCCTGCGATCATTAGTACTAAGTATTACAGGCTTGCGCCAGTTCTCTTCAGCCAAAGCGAGCGGAGTGAGTCCGTTGTCCACTGCGACTACATTACAATGCACTCCCGCATCAGTATGCAGAAAATATTCTCTAAGGTTGTATATCTCGCGATTGTGTAAAGTCTTAATGTTTAAGAGTCCACGACCCCCAAACTTTCGCGGGATATACAACCTCATTACTGATGAACGTGGGTGGTGCATTCGGAATGCAGTCAGCACGGTGAGTGTACGGACTCTCCTATCAAGGGCATCTTATTCAGTCTGAGTCCATCTAAGTATACCAACGGAATACAGCAAAACCGGTATGACCCCACCGTTGCAGGCACGAATCTTGTTACCGCCTGATAAAAGACTTTTTAGTAATTTTTTCAGGCGGCCAAAAAAACGCTCCTGTAGCGCTTGTTTCACATTCGATTCAGGTATTCCCAATGATTGTGATATACCTAGATATTTGTAGGTTTCGGTGGCAGACAGAGATCTGAGTTTTGTTGAATCTGAAAGTTCGACTCTTTCAGATTCTTTTATCACACCTTTCTTTACATGCATGACTGCACACTTGTCCACATCAAATTTCATCTTGATAGAGTTACTAAAGTTTTCAGTCACATTCAGTAACGCTATCGATTGCAAATTAATGGAGGTTATTACTTTCAGATCATCCATATATAGAAGGTGAGACATAACTAGATCATCTTTCTGCAACCTATAGCCTAGCCCTGAACCCTCTAACAGAGTACTGAGAGGGTTCAAAGCCAGGCAAAACCACAAGGGACTCGAACTATCACCTTGAAATATGCCCCGCTCAATCTTTATTGGTACATCGCTTGCCGCATTCTGCCGACATCCTGGATAGCGAAGTACCGTCCTCCATTGCCTCATACATGACTTCAAGAAAGTGCAAAGGATTGTATCAATTTTATACAACTCTAGCACTCTCAAAACCCACGTATGTGGAACCGAGTCATAGGCCTCCTTATAGTCTATCCAACATGTTGACAGATTCTTACGGTTACGACGCACCTGTTGGCTAATGGCCATATCCATGATAAGGAGCTCTTTAGTGCCACGGGTTCCGCTTCTACATCCATTCTGAGAAATAGAAATGATCGAATTTTTATTTAAATGTGTAGTAATTTTGAGTCTCAGAATAGATATTAGAAGCTTATACACGGTTGGTAAGCACGTAATAGGTCTATAGTTTTTGGGATCCATGGCACTACCGGACTTATAGAGTAAGTGGGTAATACCAGTGGTCATAAAATGGGGTAATAACCCAGAGTCTAAAGCTGTTTGGAATTGAGATGCCAAACGAGCATGCGAACTTCGGAACCACTTCAGCCAAAAGTTTGCAGTCCGTCTGGTCCAGCTGATTTCCAATTAGATTTAAATAATTATAAATTCACGGTGAAAATTGACATAGTTTCTGATAGTTTGATAGTTGTGCTGTATATGGATGTAGATCCAGTAATGTATGATGATATATACAATAATTTATTGATGTTTCTCGTTAGAGGTTTGGTTAAGCGAGGTCGCGCTTTGGTGATAAATTTTTCGTAGAATTTGTTGTTAAGTGATTCGAATTGATGAATTAGAGATTTGGTTAGGCGTTAAGTTTTTCGGGGTAGCGTGCATTCGTTCTTAAGTGTTTCGTATTAGTAAACTTACGGGGACGTGGTTATTCAGTGTTACATTTTTCTAAGTCAGGAAACACACCTGATTTTTTGTGTAATAAAACTTCACTTAATTAACATAGGTTTTTTTTATAAAAATATAGATATTGAATATTACATAAAAAGAGGTAACCTTAAACTCATTTACGACAACGCAACCATGCGCTATTGCGAGGCAATAATAATCGTGTTTTAAGAACATTTAAGATCATTTTCGCATGCAGCGGTCGGCGCTCGGAAAGAGTAGGTAATTAAAACGGTAGGTATGGACGTTTTTGTACTGAGTGATTTATCTGTTACGTAGTAACTACTTAGTCATCTGTGGTAATAGTAAAAGCACCGTTAGGTGCTCTATCATAATAATGCTGGAAAACCTGCGTATCGATACGGGGTAATTTTTATTTTCCACTATTTCCACTACAGGTCTATTCCCAAAGTCGCTCCCGTGATTTGGTTGCTTTAAGTTTCGTGTTAGATTTAAGTAATGACTACGTTATTCAGTTTAAAGGTACAAGTCCATCACAAGCTGCGCTGTTTCTACTCCGATTCGAGATGAACTGCAAAATGCACCTACCGCGGCTGAAGACCTTATCCGTTTCCATACCTTCGCGTGAGACAGAATGTCGTACAAAGCTACCGATAGTTTATTAATCTGTTTATTGATAAAAAAGAAAGATGATGACGACTTGTTGTTACTAGGTATAATAGAGGTACTTATGCTAAAAAGAAAAAAAAACAACTCATATTTTATTTAAAAGCCGATCCAAAGGAGGAAGTTAAGCTGTATTAATTAAAAACCGTATAATAGGCACAGAGGTAAAGTTAAGAAAGTATTGTCGTGAACATTTTTTTTTCTACGAGGCACGACACGTGTGGGCCGCGCACTGCAACGTCGCCATCTTCGGAATCATTTTCATAGAAATCAGTAGTGACGCTCGCAGTTTTCAGTTCGTCTTGGATTTGTACCTTAAACCATTCTGGTGGAAAATATGGGTGTATTTACAAAAATAAAAGGTACCTAAGTACGTTTATCTGTGTTCTAAATGCCATAATATAATCTACGTTTAGTTTAGGTCTAGATAGCGCTCTGTAAAATATCCCAGGATATTATTACGTATAGGTACGTACCTAATTCTCCACATGTTCGGATCTAAAATAGAGATTGAACTCACGAGTTTACTTGCAGGCTCCGCATTCATTTTAAAATAGCATTAGGTATGTGCTGGTTTTCAATATCTGATTCAAAAACCTCCACCTAAAATGTATAACAGATTACATTTTAGGGTGGCGCCACCTGGTTGGCGTAAAAGTTATTTGCTATCCCTCGGGAACAGTATTTTTTTCTGAATGGAAGGTACCCTGTGCATGTCCTTCTCTGTACCTGTACCAATGGCACTGGATACGCAATATTTCATGATGATGGATTGAGTAGGTAGTTAGGCCATAAAAGAGTAACTATTGTTTTATTAATTAGGACAATAACCATACTGATACAAGTACCTATATATATACATATAAATCAGTAAGTATTTATTTAATATTTTTACAGATAGTATTTGAAAATATCACGTTTAGAGGAGTTTTAGAAAGAAATGAAAATTGTAACAGGTTACACGCATATATCAACATATTATATGCCCGAAAGGACCCTCATTCTCTACCAAGGGGCGAAGTGACTTGCTGCGTCGCGGCCAGACAACGCTACGTGAGTAAAATCGTTACGATTTACGAATAACCCCCGGGCGCCATCTATTGTCGAGTAGAGGAAGACATAAAAAGTTACGATTACCTACACAGAGATGTACGCCATCTCGGCACTAGTAGTCTATTTGTAGAATGTCCTCCATTATATTAGAAAACTCCAGAATAGTTTCGCGTAATATCACGATGTGTCCGAACGAACTTTCCGGGTATATAAGACGCATGCATTGCGGTATGAAATGAGTTCTAGTTGAGCGAACAGCGAGAAAACAAGTGAGATAAGTGCCAAAGTACAAATGATTAGAGAATTGTAATAGAGATAATTAGTTGGATTGTGTTATTTGTGAATTATTGAAATAAATTGTGTCTATTTTGGTAATAAATTGGTTTACATTACTAATCCCGAACCTCAGCTCGTAACAATATCTTCATCAAGTTTGTTCGTATGCATTACCGTTCCTTCGATCGATCGTCATGAAATTTTGCATATACGTTGCCAGCGCACAGTGATTCATACAGAAAAAAGCCTCGAGGAAAAGCTAGTCTTTAATAAATATGATTACCACTCACGAAATATTTTATTCTAATGTCACGCCATTTAAAAAATATTTAATGTTCATAATTCTATAATTCTACGCGTGTTTTTTGAGATCGCGCATTGAACAGGTGCGCAAAAAGTTGTTTTTTTTTCTTTTTTATGGTATAGGAGGCAAACGAAGAATTGGGTCACCTGATGGTAAGTGACTACCGCCGCCCATGGGCACCTGCAACTCAAGAGTCGCAAGTGCGTTGCCGGCCTTTAAGGTGGGAGTAGGGGAAGGGGGTAAGAGGGGAGAGGGGGAGTGAAGGGCTTGCTTCACTACCGGTTTTAAAATGTATGCATGTACTGTAATGTAGAATGCAAAATCATAAACGATTTAACGAATAACCTTGTGAAGGATATTGAGAAACCATTTATTTGAATGTACCTACTGCAAAACGGTTATAAAATATAGATTGTGCTAAAATAGCAATACTTAAGTATGTATTTATCTGGCCATAACATTCACGTTCGGTTTAGTCATAAATAGCTGTAGGTATATTTGTTCTCCTTTATTTCACAGCCGATAAAATTCGATAACTCGCGTCACAGCGGAAAAACAAAATACTTAAACATTTCTTGTGAACAGTTTTCATGTAAAAAATAGATTTAAAATGTCTACGTTACTATATTTTGCAAGTGAGTTTTATTCATATTTTTTTTTTATAATTCTGTAAAACTAAGTGTTTTATTTTATTTAAAATATGTCTCTAAGAGAAATATCTAACCGAAACTTACTTTTTTAATGTAACTACTTTATCAGGAGAACACGTTTAAAATTTTTCTGATAGTTTTCCAAAAATTGCGATTTTTCTATTTTTTGATGTAATTGTTTGTTTTAATTGAGTGAGAATGTAAATACAGGAAACCGTATAATATTATCTAAATAATATTATGTCATATTGTTATAGTTTTATAAAAATATATGTTTGACCCTAATTTGTCATCGTCAAAGTGCCTTATCGCCCGTTACACTTTAGACGCTCGGTGGCCGGCCTGCTAGCCGGAAAAACGTGTTAGCGCAGCGACAAATGCTGACCGCGAGTTGATTTATTTTATTTTTACGCCATCTTTGGATTCTGCGCGATAGTACTGTAATATCTTGATTACTAATTATCTATATATTAGTTAGGGCAGCTTTCAGAGTTGGCGCAATTTTAATTTCGAGTTTTTACAATATTTTGATACAATTTATTAAATCCATCAAATGTATATAATTACAAAGACTCCTTACGCGTTTTTCTATAAGGTATATAGTCAAAGACTGTATTTAACAGAATAATGTAAGTCTTTGTCTAAGTACTGCTGATAAATGATTTCCATTTCCAGCTCAGGCTGGAATATTATTGGGGTTTTGTTTTGTTCTCGTCCTATTTCTTCTAGTGTTTCAAGCGCCCTGGAACGCATTAGAACAATTAACAAATATTGATGGAAGCCAAATGCTTGTTGTGTTTTAGGAAAGGGATTTTTTTGTTTTTAAGTTTGATGATGATGACTGATTGATGATGAAAATTACGAATTTTCGGAACTGCTTTTATTTTGTAGCTAGGCATTTACATAAAGGAAAAAATTATATTCTACTAAAAAAAACATTCCTGCTTAAACACTCTCACCTGCCAAATGACTTTCAGTAAGTCACTAACTAATAAATTGACAGTGCTCCATAGAGTATATTAAGTATATAATAATAATAACTCGATACATCTCACACACGGCTGTCTGATCCCAAAGTAGGCAGAGCCTGTACTATGGTAACCAGACTGCTGACAAACATGCTTATATAATACATATATGTGTGTAGTTAATATTACGATACCAACTGACAGCTGTCAGATTTTTCATCGGTTAATGACTCACTGACAATAACTCTCACTTTGATGTTGCCAGTTTTAGAGAAGAAACTTCTTACTTATTCCAACTTAGTTCGTCTGCTGTCCTCTTCAAAAAAATTTACACATCTCTTATAACAAATACATGTTTTCTTTTACAAATACACAATTTTGTGAAACCCATTTCAATCGTGTAAAGTAAAATTCAATTACTCATAAAAATATTTTACTAGCGATGCGATTTACATGCGAAAATATTGTGTTCTCAATGAATTTTCGTTTATTAAACGGCTCTATCAGAAGGATTCCTGAATTAAAATAAGGGAATTTGTGTACTTTTGCGATTTTTGTGACCTTTTAAAAAAGCCAGTTTACTTTATAGTACAGATTTTATAAATAATGTACTATAAAGTAAACTGGCTTTTTTATAAGCCAGAGTAGGTTAGCACATTGCAAGGTTAAGTAATACTAACCAGGTCAGTCTTAGGATGGGTGACCATTCTTAACACATTAAGACCCCTCCGTGCCTCGGAGAGCACTCGTTACGGGTAGTTGGAGCCATAAAAAAGTCCGACAACCTGGTCTAACTACAGAACTTCGATATCGCCTTCCTTGGGTTGTGGGGGTCTGATGGCAGTCGCTTCACGTAAAATATCGAAGTTCAACTGAGTGGAGGATGGATGTTAATTTGTATATTTTTTTTTATTTTTAATTTAATTCAGGCATGTCTGAATAACGCAGTAGTGCTATTGGTTTACATTACACGGTTGAAATAGTTTTGAAATATCAATGTAGAAAACTGACAAGTAGCTAAATCTAAATGTCAAGACTTGATAGCGATGGGGGTTTGATAACGTTTTCTTTTTTAATTATGTACAATACGCACATTCTTTATTGATCGGTCTGAAGATAGCTGCGAGTGGCGTCACAATTAACGTTTTTGTACTTCTGACAAACAGGCGTAAAGAACTTCGAGACAAGTGATTTTAGTATCTCTTGTCAGGAGGAATATAAAAAAAGAGACCTGGTAAGGTGGCTTTATAAGTTTTAATAGACTTTTTTTATCGTAGCGGTGTTCATGTCAATATATGCAGTCAACTCCTACATCCTACTAACAGCGAACTTGGACGATTTCCACGCAATTGGAAAGCAGATCGCAGCATCTCCCGTCGGGGCCCAAATACAGCAGATCATCCGCAGAGCTTCGGCAATTTTCAACGAGAACGTCAAAAATAAGCCAAAGAAACGATCTGATCCTGACCCTAATCAAGGTTTGCATTCCTTGAAGGCTTCTTTGTGAACTCTTCTGCAATTTCTGCATCTACTTCTACTTTTACATCTACTCCTGAAATCTACGTGTGTATATCTTTTCTTATATCTATGAAATATTTAGACAGTCTTTTCTTATTGTGATCGAATTGAGAAATAATAATCTTCTTCTTCTATATTAATAATTAGGTCAAGGGGTACGGTAGACTCGATTGAAACCTTACCTGAAAAATAAAACATAAAAAAATAATGATTTCGAGTCGGATATATGTTATATCCGCAAAATTCGGATTGTCGAGTATTTTGTTAAATTCTAATGGTGCAAATGGCAGTCGCCATATTGGCCACTCGGATGCCAGATCTCGATGCTAGATGCTCAGATCTTGAGTTCGTTAAAGCCGATTCACACGTATCAGTGAAGTTACAGTTCCGACCGGTCGCGCACAGTACCGCCATATTTTCTATGAACGCATCTATTATGAGTCACACTTCACCCGAGCGAAGCCGGGTTTTCATTTAGTATTAAACAAATAATAACTTGAGACATCTCACACACGGCCGTCTGATCATATCCTGTACTATGGTAACCAGACTGCTGATAAATATACTTATACATTGCTAAATACGTACATATTTTAGATAAATTACAACCAGACAAAGAATGATCATGCTCATCACACAATTATTTGTCCCAAGTGGGAGTCGAACTCACAACCTCTAGCTCAGCAGTCAGGATCACTAACCACTAGACTGACTAGAATAACAGGCCAGTCAATCAGTCAGAAATCTTAATCTATAGCAGAAGAGGTGAATCCCACCCACTGATGTGATCTCTTCTATACCATAATAAAGTGGCGGTAGCATAATGGTTAAAGCGTCCGACTTGCGATCAAGTGGTTGCGGGTTCGAACCGCACCCAGTGCACTACCGGCGTGAACTCACTCCTAACACAAGCATTTAGCTTAGCTGGAGAGGTTTACAAGAATACTAGTAAAGTGTGACCCACGTTACTGGTATTCCATTATATATATAAAAAAAAAAAAATCTAGGACAGTGAGCCATGAAAACAGAATACTGACTTAGGAACCTTTTGGTCGGTTTTTTTTTTGTGATATTGTCTCATGGTTAAATTTATTGGCCAAGTGCGAGCTATCCATAAAATATAATAACATTGGCAAAAAATAATACGCACATCGAAGCGAAGAGACGAAGAAATTTGCTATGGTAAAAGTCAAATATTCAAAAATATATAGCTATAATCATGGTATTTGTAATAATTGTTTTAAACTTTCGCGGCTTTGATACATATTAAATGTGTAACTCGGGACTTAATCGTATATATTTCCGTGGCTGGCGTGAACACATTGATATTTCGACTTGCATGTTTTTTTTTATTGGCGTAATACCTAGTCTAACTTGACAAAACCTCATGTCAAATTAACGATTCACATGATTTTGTGAATGAACATTGATATTTTCTTTTTTCTTATATCAATTTACACTCGTTCACCAAAAAATATTCGTTACTTGAAATCTCAACATAATAATATACATATAACGTCAAAACTTAAAAATGGCCACCCTGAAAAATAGCAATTTTAGACATATCAACATATTCACGCCAGCCACGGATTTAAAAGGTACAATACCTCTTGGTTACCCGAAGTTTCGATCGAATTGCACCAATCGTGGTCACGTGTGTACTGATGAGAGCTCAGCGACGCCTCCGTGAAGTGCGAGTTTCAGCAACTACCCGCATTTGGTATTCGCTCAGTGATCGCAGTTGAGGGCGGATCGCATGGAGAGAAACACGGCCACAATCAAATTATGTAATTAATAGATTTTGTGTAGTAAGTAGAATAGCATAAGCATATATCTAATCATATAATTATGTTATGTAGTTATGTTACTGAGCGACATTGTCAAATGTGACAAAGCTCATTAAATAAAGAGAAAAAAAAAACAAATTCTGCGTATTGGGCCTTATGGTGCTCAAACGAGGTGCTTCCCTCCCAAAAGCATTCTGAAGACGAGCAGTGCAGTCTTGCGGAGTCAGTGAACTTTTAAAATGATAAAAATCATCGCCCTAAAATCTTTTCGCGTTAATTCCATTTTTGCTACGGACGACGAACTTAAACTTGTGATAAAAAACAATTGACACGCAATTTCCCGCCAATTTTTTTAAATCAACGATTGAGTTTCTTATGTTTAAAAAAATATAACATTCGAAATTCAAACATTTATGAGCGGCCAGGAGCGCAGAAGTTTCAATGTGCCTGTATAGCGAATTAACTAAGTTTGTAAATAAAACTTATTTTGAGAATCTATAGCAAATACTGGGTACCTTACTTACTTACAACCTTGACGTCTGACGGTTTACGTGGCACAGTGGTAGAACAGTCGACTGTCATGTCGGGGGTTGTGGGTGCGATTACCGCTCAGTACAAATATTTCTATGTATTAGTCAGGGTTTATGCGTGTTTTAATTTTTTTTTTTAACCTAGGTCAGCTACACATAACTTTACCAAATTTTGCTCACACCTTTCTGTAACATTTAAATCTGCAGGGATTCGGATTTTATCACACTGACCAAGTTAAAAATAAAATAGTTCTAAGTCACATGTAGCAAGTTATATATGTTTAAGGGCAAGTTTTATTATTAAAAGAAAAAGACGATGAATCTTTTTTACACTTGTCAATTTTTTATCTATTTACTTATTTCTTCCTTTACTTGTTTCATCTTTTCTTTTTTCCTTTTTGCTTTGTTGTTTTACTGCTTCTTTTTACTTGTAGGTACATCGTATCATCTAGGTAAGAATTTCTTATTGCCCTAACAATCAATAAATTACTTGAACAAACCCTTCCCAAAAATACGGCGAAACGAAATGTAATTTTTATCACGGTTCTGTTGTCAGTAACTATTACTTTATAATATAGTGTATAGTTTTTTTTTACGTTAACTAAATTATTGAATAGTCCTTGTGCCCTGTAAAATACGATTTAATTTCACATCTGACTCGTATTTTACAGGGCACATCTGACAAACTTAGTTAAATTACCAAAAGGGCACGACTCTAGCACGCAATACAAAAAGAATCTTTGAAAAAACTGTCCGTTTAAAAGTTTTGCCCATTTGAATTTCAATTCGGTAATTTTTTAAGTTGGTTTTTATGGATTTTCTCAATAACATTGAATAAATGTTAATGATTGAATATTTCCAAAATAAACAAAAAGGAACTCGATTTAAAATCTTTAACTTTCAACATTCCACCTGCTTTTATGAGAAACGGAGGTTATAATACCTTTTGTTTTTTTTTTTTTTTTACGTGTGGAAACCCCCACGGGTCGTCATCTCACCGGGGCTAACGGTAAGATGGTATGTCGGACTCGAACCGACTAAAACCACACGGTATTCCGTCACGGGGTCCTGATGCCGGGGACTCAGGTGTACCCTAGGAAGGAAGTCCCTGTGAGCCCCCGCAGACTTGGCCGCCTGCTCGACAGCAGGCGACCCCACAATTTGGTGAGGGGGCCTTGCCCCCTCCGATTTAGAGAAGTGCGCGTGGAACACGTCGCGCCACCGTCTCGGGCCTGCTTCTGCTAGGGCGACGGGTAACCCATCCCGTCACCCCCAGGCAAGCGCTCATGGAGGCCGGAGATCGTCTCGCTCTCTCCGGCGCCTGGTGCGTCTTCTTCGGGACGGGAGAGTACTAGTTCTCTCCCGTTCCCTTTCCGCCGCCTCCTTGGTACTCATCACTTCCTCGCAAAACGAGGCGGCGGAATCCCATGCGCTGTCGTGCTGGACCATAGCCATCACCATGGTTTCCAGTGAGAGGCTGCCTACACTCAAGGCCATCGCGAGGTCAGCACGTTGCCGCGCCCACGCAGGGCACTCCACCAGTGTGTGGAGTGCGGTGTCCTCGCGACAGCCCACGCAATGGTGGCACACAGACGTTGGCTCCCGGCCTATCCGACACAGGTACTTACCAAAGCAGCCGTGTCCGGTAAGCACCTGTGTCATCCGGTAGGAGAGTGTGCCATGTCGCCTCTCCAGCCAATCCTCCATGATGGGTCTTACCGCCACAATTGTGGCGTGCCCGGAGGTTATAATACCTGGGCCACAGATTACTAAGTAGTTACTACGTTCGGGGTTAAAACCATTATAAATTTTAAACGGATAGATTTTTTAATTATTTTTGTAACTGCATACTAGAGTCATGCCTTGTCAGTGTTCCATTCTCAGACGCTCCCTGTAAAAGAATTCGAATTAAAAAAAAAAAAAAAAAATTCATGTACATTTTTTATTGTAAAACCAAAAATCAGAAGCAAATGATTGGATCATAGCAACTTATGACGTCACAACTTGTTATTTCATTAAATAACCCACTTTTGACTTTTAACCCGTATTTTTAATTTCTTCCTTCATTTTAGTAAAAAATGCTAACAGTGAATCTTTTAAGGATCAAAGTCCACTCTCTTGTTACATTAAAACCGAGTGTTACTATGACGTATGTAGCAATATAACATATTACCTTGTATTATATTAGTAATATAACATATTAACTTGTATTATATTAGTAATATAACATATTACCTTGTATTATATTATGGTCTATAACTTTATATGGTGTTAAATTGAGATGGTTACTAACACTATTATTATTAGTATTACTTGGGACACTTATCATATTTTATTGAGTTGCCGCTTTTTGGCGAATATAATAACAAAGTGAACTAAATATCAACGTAGGTATACTGATAAAACGTTATATCATGTTATTTGTAAATAAATAAATTGTTTTTAAGCTAGTAATATTAAAAGTGATTTTCTTTTTAACCGACTTCAAAATGGAGGAGATTCTCAATTTCGTTGTTTTATTACTAAGTAACACTTCACCACTTTACTAAGTATTGTACACTTATACCAATGAGTCATAAACGTCCATTACTTCATACATATGCGTACATACATTCATGCCGGCACCTATGCGTGTTGAACACCAACCAAGATTTGGTCCGACTTACGTAATTAAAAATGGAAAAATTTGGGCTTATATTGAAAAGGGGAGGCAGGTAAGCAGGGAAGGTAATGGAAGGAAAGAGATAATGCTCATAAGGATGGATTGGAGAGTGTCAGCAATAGCTCAGCAGGTCAGGGTTCCTACCTGCTGTAACTCGAACTTCGGGAAGTCCGAGCTCTTTAACTACATTATTTCATGGTGTAATAAAACAAAAATGATGAAAATATATAATTAATGGAATGACTAAAAGAATTATTCATTCTATCAATGTTTATGTATTGTGTTTATTTAGATTTTTTACATTTTCGAGCCCCAAAAATTAAATATAACAACACTAAATGTTACTTAAAAACTAATCAATGTACTTAGATTGTCAAAATGACTCGCAATTGTATTTATTTATTAAAACTTCATGCACATATTGTACAAAGGCGAACTTAATGCCTTAGGCATTCTTTGCCAGTCAACCTTGGGGTGAAGCAGAGATAAAAAGTGGTAGGTGCAAAGATATGGTAACGAGTACGAATTTATAAGTTCATAGAATAATAAGATTTATCAAGTTATTAACTAAATATACACATTACATGGAATACACACATTATACTGATTCATAATATACTAATACTTATACACACATATATATTTATACATATACTATGAATATCGAGTCTGAGATTAATGTACTAGCACTGTGACAATTATGCCAACTCATTGAGGAGATCACGTACCCTCCTTTTAAATATAAAGCGGTTTGTGGACATCCTGATTTCGAGAGGGAGCGCATTCCTGAAAGAACTCATTGGACATAGACCGAAGAGTTCACGAAGTCGGAGTTATGAGAGGGGCATAAGAGAAGATTATTGTTAGTGGAACGAAGATTTCTATCATGGTTTGAGGACAAAAATCGAAGGTAGGGAGCTAAATAAGATGGTGGAGATGGAGAGTTAAGAAAAGAGAAAAGAGCAGTTAGTGCTCGCAGATTACGACGCTGGCGAATAGGGAGCCATTTTAATTCGGAACGTAAAGCAGACACGTGGTCATACTTGCGAAGATTGAAAATAAATCGAATGTAGTTATTGAGAAGGCGGTCCAGTTTGTTGAGAAGGTCTGCATTTAGGTCGAAATAACACACATCACCATAGTCGATTAGAGGAATGATCAGGGACTGCATAAGGAGAGTTTTGATTTTAATAGGAAGTAAGTTTTTTAATCGGTATAGAGTTCGAAGTATTCCGGTCACTTTTTGGCTCACATGTGTGACCTGGACACGCCAATCAAGGGTTGAGTCAATATGTAAACCCAGGTCTTTAACCACTGCGCTCAGGGGTATGACTGAATTTTATCATCCTTCGATATTAATACACTATGCAAAATTAACTTACTTTAATCGTCTATAAACAGCAAACAAAATAAAATGATTGGTAAAGGCATTTCTAAAGTTTACCGACACAATCCAATGTCCAGCAAATTGAAGTGGCAGTAAACAAGTCACACAGCACGCAGAATAGATAGCCGAGAGAGCCGAAAAATAAAAATTGCATATTGTCCAAGACTTTTAATACCATATATGACAAATCATAGAAATAGTGCGTGAGTTTAATTACTAATTAATAACCCACTATTTATTTGCCTTGTGGATTTTCGTAAAGCATTTGACACCGTTTAGTGGTGAAAGCTGTGGGAAGCGCTTTTAACAATCGTCGTACCGCAACTACTAGTATGTCTCATTAAGATAACTTACGAAGACGGTACAGCTGCGGTTCCCGTGGATGGAATTGATTACGAAAATTTCAAAACTCAGGCTGGTATCCGACAGGGATGTATTCTCTCCCCTCTCAATATCTATACCGAACAAAAAATTAAGTGGATGGTTTTTGGAAAACTGTAACAGGGAGTATCAATTGGAGATCAATTGATATCAAACCTGAGATATGCAAACGACTACCTTTCTTAAGATGTCACAAGCAGACATAGAGAACGGTTTCTATCAGTGTTGGAAACAACTGTTTCGGGTTTTGGCCTTACCATTGACACTTGGCAGTGCTAAAATACCAGCAACTAAATAAAATCATGGTAGATATCCCAAAAAGGTTATCTCTCTCTCTTTGCTTTTCTTTTTAACTTACAAACGATAGCCACAAATGTTTTAAATAAAAGTATTTTACTACCTAACTTAACATCTTCATTGCAAAATCTTCATCGTCCAACATGTAGATAAGTGGTTGTTTTTCAGATGGTTCCCTAGAAGCCTGGATCCCTGCCAAATCGGGTAATTATTTTTACTAAAGATCGCCTGGTGAATATTTTGCTTTACATCTTGTCCAGTATAAATTGAACTGTCATTGTATAGACTTTTAATACCATGACAGGTCAATATAATATACATATGCTGGACCCTTGTAGCTCCTTGTAGTTTTATACATATTTATTAAAATTTAAACTTTTTCCACTTCTTCTATAAATAAACTTTAAGCATTCCAAATTTCATGTTCCGTCGTGTGCGAAATTTTGCTTAAAAACGTACAAAGAAATCTGTTCACGTATTAATATATGTATAGAAGATGTAGCTCCACAACTTATGTGTGACGAATCTTGTCTAGTGGACCTTTTATATCTTTTAATTTCTTACAAAATATGTACTTATTATAGTACCAAATTAAATTCTCTTCCAGATTCGTGATGCCTACTTAGGTTAAGGGTTAAAGTCTAACATTAATATTTAAATTGAAAATGTTCAATCTTCTTCAAAGTATATGTTTGCAGGGAAAGGCTTTAATGCCCCCTTTTACAAATTATTAACATAAAAACTTACGAGATTATAACATTACAAAAATTGCTGTATTAATTGCCCTAGTCAAGTGTGTTTGTTGCCAACTCTCTCAGTAAAATAACCTTAGAAACCGCATTTAGTTTGGGTGGTGTCTGATCTGATTTATTTTCATTTCAATTGCTGTAATGTAAGAAGCATAATTAATTAATAATATTCAAGTAAATAGTTATTGAAGTGTCGAACAAATATATTTAAAAAAACATAATTAATTCAGTATTACTTCAGGAGAAAAAAGACTAAAGGTCAGATCTCCCTAAATTATATTTTCAGTCTTATTTATTTAAACTGAAAATTGACATTAGGTCTCCTCAAAAATATTTATTTTAAATTCTAGATAGAGAAAGTGCAACAGATGAGGACAGTTTGAGTGAGAAAGACGAGGCATACTTGAAGGCTAGGAAGGAGAACATGGCTGAAAGAAGAGCAGGAGAAGATGAAGTAGTAGCTCTCGGGAAGAATGCCAGCTATTACCTTCAATCTCTCAAGAAGATCTTTGAGAGTGTCTGAAGTTGAATTAAGATTATTAAACTGAATTAAATTTTTCTCAGTTTTATTTATTGGTAGGTATAGGGTAACCCTGCGAAGCATAAAGAAATTTGGTTTAATAGACAAAGACACAATAATCGAGCGCATTTAATGACAAAACAAAATGAAAAAACCCTTGTTTTTATTCATTTCTTTATGTGAATAACAGAGGATTTTTCTCCTGCATCCGTTTATCCGCCCGTTGCTATAATATATGTCAGTGCTCTGAAAGAACCCCAAGACGCAAGCCGGCTTGACTTGTTGCTGTTTCTCCTCTTTAGGTATAGTGGAGATGCATCAAGAGGACCATTGACAATCAGAGTAATAGGCCGGGAAAACAGCGTCCCAAAATGTCTGCTACATCCTTCTTGGTGGAACTTTAGGCGACAGCTGCACCGGTTTTCTCAAAAGAGCTGTCGCCTTCCATTACACAGGGTTCACAGCGAAGATATGTTTTAGCTAGCGTCTTACTTCATCGCGTAGTTTTGTAGTTACGATATCTTTAAAAACATATATTTTATAACGAGAAAAATTTGATGACATCATAGAGTTTGGTGAAATAAATGAGATTCTAAAACTATATAAGTAGTTGGGCAAAAAAATTGTGAATGTAAGTCATGATTCGGTGATCCTGTGTTTAGCTATATCAGGTGCCCATCAAGTCAAGTTAATGTCTTATAGACTAGTAACTTGCTCGTAACGAAATTATATCGCGATTTTGACACCATCTATCGAGCCAGGATGCATAAATATTATTTTTTTTAGATGTTCGAACACTGTGTGAAAGAGGTCTTACGATCCTAGTCAAACACAAGGGTCTAAATGGCGTAAGTAGGATTTTCAACACTAAAACGTCTTATTCCTTGATTTTTATATTTTATTAAAAATTTTAAATCGCTTTTTCACAAATAAACGCAAGTTTTTCCGTATCGCAAGGCATGTCTTCCAATTTCATTTGATGCGTGATAGTTGCGCAGTGGTTTTTGAATGTTGCCGTTGTTGCCCAAGTGTGGTATATATCATTTATGCTATCACCTAAAAAACAAAAGAAATATTATATTAATTTACAATCTGGTTTGTTCTTTCGAGGACTATTACAAAATTGTTCATAGTGCCTCAAGAACCTACCCTAAATTGTTCACCATCTCTTCTACTATAAGAAGCTTTGGTGGATATTAATTCTTCTAGTAGTTTTATTTTTTTAAATAAAACAATAGAAATGAGAAAATTATAAAAGACAATAAAACTTGTATGTCAGGATTTTTAAGAATGAGTCCTCACGCTTGATGGAATATTATCTGGAACCGGTTAAGGACGTTGGATACCCAACGCTCATCTGTAACTAACATAATATATACATACAATCACACCTGTATCCCTGAAGGGGTAGGTAGAGGTGTATTAAACACCCACATTTTGCCAACGATAATTTGGTCTCACGTAAGAATGGCAACCTATTGCCATCAACTAGGCACTTTTGGGACTAAGATGAGAAAACTGCAATTCCAACTGGCTGTTGCTTGAAGTCCAAGCCGTCTGACATAACATAGGAACATAATATTGGCAGCCAAACGTATATAAGCACTTATTGAATGCTGAATCGTTTCACTACAATAATTCACATCAATTTATTTTTATTAAACGTCAGATCGAATACAAATTTACCTTGAACACTGCGCCAGTCATTGTTTCCGTCTTTATCACTGAGTCCAATCCAGGTATAAGCCCAACCAGACTGATCAGAGACAATATCCTGGACTACTTTTGCTTCCGCGCTATTCTTAAGGACGGCTAAATAACCTCCTTCTTCAGCACACTTGGTTTTAGCTTCATTCCACGGTACGTATACGTCATACAATTTGTAGCAATTGCCCGTTCCATAGCTCTTATAACCTGTAAAAAACAAATTTTCATGTTTTCGGTGGCCTTATCGGTTATTGAATATTGTGCTTCGTGACGGTGATCACTAGCCAAAAAGCAGGCAGGATTTTCTACGTTACAAAGAAGAAAATCACAATGAAAATTTTAAGGGTTAAAGTGGTATTCTGATATTCCTCTGTTCATTTCACACACGTCACAAACTGTTAAGTTTAGAATTGATAAGGTAACTTTTTGTTAATTCAGTGTCGTCAGTCAAAGAGTCATCTGTTTCTGTTAACATTTTTGGTTTCACAAAATTGAGATGAGAATGAAATGTTGTTAAACTTAAATAATATTTTATTACATAAAATGACAAAGCTTACCTCCTCCACAATCAGCCGGATTTGGGGCAAGTGGTACGTCGGATGACGGAAGAGCTGTAATAAAAAAATCAATTTGTTACAATACTTACTAGTTTGTGACTGCAGCTTCGCTCGCGTAAAAGTTATTTTTCTATTCCTAGAGAACAGTATTTGTTTTTCTGTATGAGAGGTACCCTATGTCCTTTTCTATAAATCTATATTGTTTCCGATTTATAATATTATGCAAATAAAAGAACATAAATAAATCATTTGGGATTAAAAATGAAAAACTGTTTAAAAAAATTATGTCTGCATATTAATTAGCTTAGATTCTCGATTTTTACCTACGGTAGCTCAGGCCGTGTCCTTGCCGGACAAGAGCGTGTATGAACGAAGATTCCATCCAAACTTGGATGTAGATAATTCGTCTATCCCGTTAATCGATTCTCGAAGATTGCCGCCCCATCTTTTTGTTTTTTTTTTATTATAAGTAGTAAAAAAATACGTCCACGAGGAAGACCATAAATGCGTTGGCATGACGACATCAAAAGACTGGTGGGAACAAAGTGGTTAGAAACTACTCAAGACCGAGAAAGATTGCATAAACTGAATGACTGATGCGTACACCTTAGCGGTTGAAAATGGCTAAAAAGAAGAAGTGGTAAAAACGTATAAGTCACTGAACTTGTCATCGAATTGTTCTAAATCTCACAGCTACCTACTTAAGTTATAAAACTTAAGTTGAAAGCTTGTAAAGACTGCATTTCTTTTGTGTTGTGTGACCTATTTAAAGTATGGAACTTACCTGTCGCTGTAGACAGCAGAACGACGCAAGCGACCAAACAGAACATGTTCAGAGACAACATGCTAGTAGCCCAATCTGGTAAAATTCCAGAACTGATGCACCTGCGTCTATTGAGAACAATTTATACTCCTCAACAACCGATAACAGAGTGTATCTCTGTGTTGTTTTGGTTTCGTTCGTTTCCAGTTTAGGGCGACTTCATAACGAAAGCACCTTAATTTGAAGTCGAATATTGTAAATTTGTATTTGAAACCAGAAATTCAGAATTATTATTATTAACACTACAAGCGTAGCCGTGTCTTTCTGCTGTTGAACCTAGACGAATGTAGGGTTCACAATGGTCAACCCTATGTCTAGTGCAAGTTCTGGATTACAGGCGGAAGCTCTGACAGCCTAGAAAATATACCAGAGAATAGCCCAGCGGATACCGCACCGTGTCTGGACGTTTTTTGAACCTAATTGCAAGGTTTTGACCTGAAGGTGGTGGTGGATCTCTTCACGTAGTTAAACTGAAAGCCGACCCCAACTGAGTTGTGAAAAAGCACGGAGGATGATGAAATAGAAGTACCGTTCACGAAACCTTTAAACCAAAAAAAGAAATCAATCTTCCTAAAAGAATGGGCCATCCATAAATTACGTCACATGAATTTCATGATTTTGTCACATTTGTGGAACCTCCCCCCCACCCTGATGTGACATCACATATTTTGCAATTTTACATCCAGAACTGAGAAGAGCAGTTCAATAATATTTCTTTTTAGCAAAAGTGTAGTAGCGTATGTAGTCTTTCGTTTACAGGAAATGTTTTGTGTTTAATGTTGTCACACTTCGCTGACCGCCCCCCCCTTAACGTGTAATGTTATGGATGGCCCCGAAGGTAAAACAGGACTTTTGAAGTTGAAGTCTGAAGTTTTTGAAGGTGGAACGTAATGGCTGTTTTCTAGTCGTGGAACGTAATGGCTGTTTTCTTGTCTAGCAACGCAATGTGAAAAGAGCCTAAGATCTGTTCACCTTAACTTATGTAACATTATAATCATTGCTAACGATAACAGTTATCGTTATTTTGTAATATCAATATATAACAAAAGTTATTTTCATTGTTATTATAATATTATTTAGATACTTCCAGAAATAATTAAAGCTATAATAAAATAACTTTACTATCGTCGCCTTCATAGAGCGTCGTCTACATAAAGGCGAGCTGCGGGGAAAAGCTAATCTTATCTTTTGTCAAAGTTACTAACTACCTCTTCAACTCAATAAATGAAATTATTGGAATTCTATCAAAAAAACTTGTAGAAAACCGAACATGAGGTACGACTGGGCCCTTCGAGGCGACTTCCCCCCCGGGCTCGGCGTAATCTGTTACGCCGATGACACGTTGGTCACAGCCCGGGGGGTGAACTTTCAGGAGGCGGCGCGCCTGGCTACCAGGGGAGTCTCTCTGGTGGTCGGGCGCATCGAGGCGCTGCGCTTGCGGGTGGCCCTGGATAAGACGGAGGCCCTTTTATTTCATGGGCCCCGTCGTGGTCCACCCCCTGGCGCCTCTATCGTGGTCAACTCGGTCCTCGTACCGGTTCAGGCCCACATAATGTATTTGGGCCAGATCCTCGACGGTAGGTGGCTTCGACGAGCACTTCCGACAGCTTGCTTCGAAGCTGGTCGGCACTGCGTCCGCCCTTGGGCGACTCTTACCCAATTTGGGTGGACCCAACTTCGCTACAAGGCGGCTGTACACGGGGGTTGTCCGATCAATAGCACTGTACGGTGCACCGGTGTGGGCGGGAGCTCTGACCGCCCAGAATAGGGCGCGCCTCTGGCGCCCTCAGAGGGTTATGGTGGTTAGAGCCATACGCGGATACCGCACTGTGTCAACCGAGGCGGTGTGCGCGTTGGCCGGGACTCCCCCGTGAGATTTGGAGGCGGAAGTGCTCGCCAAAGTTTATCGGCGAACGGCTGAGTTCCGGGCGGGCAGCGGCAGTCGGCCCCCGCCCGAAGAGGTGCGCGAATGGCGTAACCAACGAGCCACCATGGCTCGTTGGTCGTCCCGGCTGGAAGCTCCACGTGCTGGCTTTGCCGCCGTGGAGGCGCTCCAGCCGGTCATCATCGAGTGGGCAGGGCAGCAGCACGGGACCCTTTCCTTCCGACTGACGCAGGTCCTTTCCGGGCACGGCTGCTTCCGGAAGTACCTGCACTCGGTCGCTAGGAGGGAACTGAGTCCCGCCTGTCACCACTGCGACTGCAGTGAGGACTCGGCTCAGCACACGCTGGCGGTTTGCTCCGCCTGGGCAACGCAGCGTCGGGCCCTCACTGCAGTCATCGGAGGGGATCTCTCGCTACCGGCCGTCATACGCTCCATGGCCGGTAGCGACAGGAATTTTACCGCGGTCGAGACCTTCTGTGAGGACGTCATCTCGCAGAAGGAGGCGGCGGAAAGGGTCCGGGAGGATGATCTCCATTCGGACCTAATTCGCCGCCGGCGAGCCGGGCGGCGGAGGCGCGCTTACCAGCGCCTCATGCCGCCCTGAGTGTGGCCGCGGGTGGAAGGGACGGGTTTTCCCCTCCACCCGCTATAGTGGCCTTTCGCGAGGAGGCGGCGTCCGCGTGTGCCTGGACGTCGCCTAATTGAGAGGTTTTTTACCCGAAGGTGGTGCCCGCGCTTTGGTGGGCAGGCGCTAGGAGGGTTCCTGATGTCTTAATAAAAGCTGTTCCCGGATCCTTCCTACTTAAGGCGCAGTAGGGCACACCGTGTGGTTTTAGTCGGTTCGATTCCGACACACTGCCCCGCCGAAAATCCCGGTGGGGTGACGGCCCGAGTATACGTCGTGCCCGTCTAGATGCAGATAGTGTTTCGCCCAATGTTTGGCCGATATCTAGTCTTCTTTAAACATTAGGTAATACGTGATAGATAAAGCGTTGACCCCGTAATCAGAAGGTTAGCATTTAGGTTTCTTTTAAATACATTATCAACGTAAACTTACTGATAAAAAATAGACATTTAGCTTTAATTTGAGACATAACAAACTTAGTGAAAATGTTATAAATATTTTATACATTTCTTTTTTTATAATTTCAAATATATTCCTGTAACACACTGTTGTAGGCTGACACCCATGAAGATTTAATAACTTGTGTTATCGGTGTCATGGCTTTTGTTTGTATAAACGAATCCTTTTTATTAACCCTACGGCGACGTTTTGATCAAATTGCACCAATTGTTAATGAATTTTGATCGTGGGAGAGTCATGCTTCGGCACGTATGGGCAGGCTCAACCGGAGTGATACCACGGCCTCACAGAAAACCGGCAGTGAAACAATGTTTTCTTTTCGCCGAGTGATTGAGGTTACCGGAGGCCCTAACTTTTCCCTCTTCCCCTCTTCCCCCCTCCCAAATTATACACCAAAACCTTCCTCATGAATCACTGCATGAAAATCCGTTCAGTAGTTTTTCAGTTTATCGCGAATAGACAGACAGACAGACGCGGCGGGGGACTTTGTTTTATAATATGTAGTGATACTATCTGCGCCCCGCGGTTTTACCCTCGTTAGTCCCGATGCCGTGGTAATATCGGGATAAAAAGCCTACGTGTTAATACAGGTGTCCAGCTATGTACATACCAAGTTTCATCGCAATCGGTTCAGTAGTATTTGCGTGTAAGAGCAACAAACATCCACACATCCATACGTCCTCACAAACTTTCACGTTTATAATATTAGTAGGATATAATATTTAATGGATTGAAAAAATTGTATCAAAATATAGTCAATATTGCAAAAACTCTAAATCCATCTGTGAAACTTGCTCGAACTAATATAAGTATGGATAATTAGTATACAACAAACCTCAAGTTTCAGTAGTATCGCACAGAATCTACAGATGGCGTAAATAAAAAAAGTCAACTCGCGAGCAGCAGTTTTCGTTGCGCTAACACTTTTTTCCGTCTAGAGCCCCATTCGTTCATATTTAAGATCGTATTTAGGGATATTGGCAGTGCTGGATTTACACTAGGGGCACTCGGGGCTAGAGCCCAGGGCGGCAGATAATCAGGGGCGGCAATTCGGAGGGTGAGAAAAAAAAATTCTTCGCGTTATCGAATATGCTTTATTTATTTTCTAAAAAAATAATAATTACCTAAATTTATCTAGTACAATTTTCTAAAAATGTGAAACATTTATAAATTATAATAGTTTTTTGCATTAAAAAAAAATTAAGTTATCATACTATATACTTTGTGTAAAACTGTCAAGCTAGATGTGTTTTTCAGGAAAAAAGAAAATATTTATTTGCAGATGCGCCTTTCTAAAGCGGAAGGAGGCCCTCCGCTAGCAATGGTGTGGCTGCCTTCTGTTTGAGGGCGGCCAAAGTGTGCAAGGGTTCTAGGGGACTTCCTCCCTAGGGTATACCCGAGTCCCTTGCAATAGACTCACTTGTGAGGTAACACCGTGTGGTTTTAGTCGGTTCGATTCCGACATACCACTTCACCAATAGCCATGGAAAAAAAAATGTACATTCACTGTTTATTGCAATAATTAGGTTAAGAAAATATTGGTACATTTTGACAGGTTATGATAATGCACGTTCTACTTCAACTTATTGACGTCTGATACAGCTGATGAACATTGCATGAGTGATGATAACACAACTTTATAAAAGTAAAAGACAATTGTAACTACAATACTACTGTAGTTAAAAAATAATGATTAATTAGTCCATATTCCATACACATAAAAATTGATTGATCGACGAAGTTCATTGAAGAGTATTCATACGATTAATTAATGATGCAGAATACATTTTTGTGAGCGATTTTCGAGATTTTTTTTATTAAATATCGTTTTGAACAATGTCTGAAACTTTTGAAAATTTTATTCGTATATTAAGATAAATTTATCGAAAACAACTATCAATTTTCCGTGTTTGAAGTAAGAACAATACAACTCGCCGCGTTTGAACTAGTTTGTTATTCATTTTTAAATGCTTTAACCTGACTTAAGTTTTTTTGAAGTGAAAACTTCTTTAGGCACGTTTGTGCACTTTCGCTATGGGGAAAAAGCACTGAACTCGTGACCGTCACGCTAATAATACATAAACAGATCCACTAGAGGGCGCTAATCTAAACATTGAGTTCTGTCAGCTCCTTATTAATGAATGTTACCAACCTGCTAATGTGGCGTTTTAAGTTCGTCATTTCGTTTAAGTTTTCACTTCTGTCGGCGGTCCCATGAATGCCATTTTTTTTATCAATGACAGTTGATTTATGCAAAATACATTGCTCGCAATGTATTAGCCTACAAACCATGTCAACGAACCTAATTAAGCCTTTACTTCAAAATAACATAAGCTCATCTTTTTTTTGTGCGTGTGGAAACCCCCGCGGACCGTCACCTCGGGTTTTCGGTGTATCGGGGTGTCGGAACCAAACCAACTAAAACCACACGGTGTGCTGTACTGCGCCTAAAAGATCCGGGAACAGTTTTTATTAAGACATCCGGACCCCTCCTAGCGCCGTCCGCAAAAGGGCGGGCGCCACCTTTAGGTAAAAACCTCTCAATTAGGCGACGTCCGGGCACACGCGGACGCTTAGGACGGCATGAGGCGCTGGAAAGCGCGCCTTCGCCCCCGGTTCGCCGGTGGCGAATTAAGGTCATCACACAGTTTATATATATGTTTCTCCAACCCAGCAATTAAGATGTCATTCAAATCTGATCATTAAAACGTGATCGGGACGGGACTGGGACGACCAACGAGCTATGGTGCCTCGGCAAGCGGCCTCACGCCATTCGCTTACCTCTTCGGGCGGGGGCCGACTGCCACTTTCCGCTCGGAACTCAGCCGCCCGACGATATACTTCGGCGACCACTTCCACCTCAGTATAGATAAGTCATTTTATTTATTTAAAAATTGTATATAGAAACTTCATTCATGTTCTAGAAAATTTCGAAATTGGGGCGGCATTTTTTACAGTGCCCAGGGGCGGCGCTAAGGTTAAATCCGGCACTGGATATTGGAGCATGTGTTCAGCACCTGGTTTACACGTAAGAAGACCTGTTTTACTGCCAGTCACAAAATACGAGCGCCCTAGTATATAGATAGTTTATAAAAAAAACAATATTAAAACAAAACAAAACAAAACAAAAAAAATATTCTAAAATAAAGGTCAAAGCCTAAAAACTCTTAATCAATTAATTTGTGTATAGCCTTTTTTTATGGTATAGGGGGCAAACGAGCAGACGGATCACCTGAGGGTAAATGACTACCGCAGCCCATGGGCACCTACAACTCAAGAGTCACAAGTGAGTTGCCGGCCTTTAAGGTGGGAGTAGTGTAAGAGGGGGAGGGAAAGGGTGGAAGAGGGGGAAGGGGGAGGGAAAGGTTAGGGTTTCCGGTAACCTCACTCACTCGGCGAACAGCAATACAAGCAATGGTTTTCTGTGATGCCGTGGTATCACTTTAGTCGAGCCGGCCCATGCGTGCCGAAGCATGGCTCTCCCACGATGAAGTTGTTGTGTAAGCCACAATGAAAGGCACGTTTATCATTGTGTCAAGGATGGGCTGCTAATTGAACGTTGCCATTACAGGCCGGTAACCACAGACGTCTATTTAGACTAGGCACAATGTGGGTACGGCCGATGAGAAAACTCCCTTTTGATACTTAATCAGTGATTTATGTGAACACGCAAAGAAATACTATACAGTTCCTAAGTTAGTGTTGACTCGGCGGTGACCAAACTTAAAGCCAACTCGTCCTTCCGCACGCCAACACCCTCCGCCTGCACTCGGCGTAACGCCGATAGAAGGCGCTTGTGTTCCTTTCCGGTGAATTTATTATAGAGGGCGCTCTAAGCATTCGTACTAATGACCAAAGATGCGACATAGTTATATTTCTTGGTATCACTTTCCTATCTTACAATTAGGTAACAATTGTAAAAAAAATATTTTCTGTCAATCTTAATGACTAAAATTGGTATGTTACAATAATTACAATATTATATTTCCTGTTGCACAACCCAATTAAAATTCCTAATCTGCATATAGGTACACATAATTTTTTTTACACAGCTAATTTGTTTATGGATGACACTTCTGCGCATTTACGGCAAAAAATGTAATCATATGTTCTTGAATTTAATATAGTACCTATGTATGTAATGAATTTTACAGCCCTAACTCATTTTACTGCGTTTACAAATGACGTTTCTAGAAATTTCAATTATTATATATAAACATGTATACTACATGTGTGCAATGGAAATGTATCTCATTTGATTGAATACATTAACTTTAAAAATAACAAAATTTATACGTTTATTCTGACTGTTTACGATAAATTAAACAAAGATTTCTTGATTGAAAATATACTTCAAAAAACGGAAATTTACAAATTTGAAAACGTGTTTTAACGATGAGTTGTTAGCGAGAGAATGCCTTGTACATATGTAATAAAGTGAATGAAACAAATGGCGAATGAAATCTAAAAGTTCGATGAATGTGTCGTAGACACTGACCTATAAGCTACATGTTTTCGGAACTCGGTACATCGAATTCGAGCCCCAGTCTGGAAGCTATTTGAAAACCTGAAGTGGTCTTCATTTAAAATGTAAGTGTTTATAACGTTAATTATCTTCTTTAATTTAATTCATCAGATATAAATTCATAATAATGTGTTCCTAAACGTTTTCTTACCATTTTTAGACTATTATTAATTAAACTATTTATCCCTAACTACAGTCGGTTATCTTTCTATCTACTACTTATTACTCTGTTTGTAAGATTAACAACTGTCTATGTTCGTCAAATTACGTCCTACTGATATTTGTGTTGAGTTTGGGTTTACTTTATGGTGCTGTATTACCAATATAGTTCAATAGAACTCTCCCAATACGCAGATATTTATCTGTGAACACAAATGAATTAAGAGTTTTAGTACCTAAATGTTATAAAATTTCCTTTCAGGATTTTTTAAAATTTATTTTAAAACAATTATTTAAAATATTTCAGGTCTGACTCTGAATGTGATCAAGTATACACCCCTGCTAAAGATAGTGAATACTCTGCTCAAGCCCTTCGTAAAAGTACACCTGTTACGAAGAAACGCAAAACAACTCAAGTAAAAAAACTGCATGCTACTATAAGCACAGATTACTAAATAGTTACTACGTAACAGATAAATCACTCCTTACAAAAACGTCCATACCTACCGTTTTAATTACCTACTCTTTCCGAGCGCCGATCCCTGCATGCGAAAATGATCTTAAATGTTCTTAAAACACGATTGTTATTGCTTCGTAATAGCGCACGGTTACGTGAGTTTAGGGTTACCTCTTTTTATGTAATATTCAATATCTACATTTTTATAAAAAAGCCTATGTTGATTAATTGAAGTTTTATTACACAAAAAATCAGGCGTGTTACCTGACTTAGAAAATGTAAAATTGAATACCATGCATCCGTAAGTTTACTAATACGAAACACTTAACGCCGTAGTCATGCGATCTCGAATAACTAAATCTCTAATTCATCAATTCGAATTACTTAACAACAAATGCGCGTTCCTACAAAAAAAATATCACCAAAGCCACGCGACCTCGCTTAACCAAACCTCTAACGAGAAACATCAATAAATTATTAGAACAGTTAAGCAAAGAAAGTAGACAAGAAAAAACTACATCATTATACTACTATATTATATCATCATACATTACGGGATCTACATCCATATACAGCACATAAACTATCAGAAATCATGTCAATTTTCACCGTGAATTTGACTATATTTAAAGTATACATAAGTATATCAATACGATTTCGAATTACGTTATTGTACGTTGTAAATTTAAAAATAAAAACGTGAGCGCTCGATGCAGCTGTCGGCAACCATCTACGCGAGACTGCGTATAAGGTCCTCCAGCGGTCGAGTGGCCGGGAGGTGTTTAGCGCACGTAAGTACATCGAGTGGCATAGGCCTGGTATAAGGTAATTAACGAAAATGTATTAATTTACTAAGCAGTAAATAGCTAATCGTATAGATGAGTTGTCATCTTTACGATTAGTTAATCATTCATTTGTATATAATAAGCTATATTTAATACGTCAGTCAGTTTGTGTAGCAACATTTTTTTAAATATAATTATTCCTTATACAATAGTTAATTAGTTACTTTTACAGTAGTACAACCAGAAAACTTTATTAGATCTCCGAAACGTAATTAATTGTTACCCTTGACAACGAATGTACAACATTGAACCACAAGTCAGTAGATTGTTCTTCTTGTCATGTATAGTAATTAAATAATGCTTGTTTCAGAAAAAAGCTAAATTCTGCAGACATAATTGGCATCAGTCAGGAACGAGTCGTACATTGCGGAAATTGAAAATCGCCCGTGTTTATCAACATACTTTGTCAACAGAGTTGCAAACGGCACTGAACGACGAACGGGAACTACAACGGGTGATTACTACATCGACCTCAAAGTGTATCAGACTAGCGACGATTTCAAGTATTTGTCAATAAATAACTTCTCGTTACACTTTGTTTGTTTCAACAAACTTCAAACATTGCATTTTGGTTCTGACTGCTATTGCGATGAATTAACACACTTAGTGCAAAAGTTGCTATTAGTTGTGGGCGCGCAAAAGTAAACTACAAACATTGCTTTTTGGTTCTGACTGCTATTGCGATGAATTAACACTAAGCGCTAAAGTCTGTGTGTCAGACGACTGTGCTACTAGTTGCGGGCACGCAAACCGAACCGACGTGAACGACCATACCACATTTGTACTTATTATGTTATTTATTGATGAAAAGAAAATCGCAGAATTGTTATTGGGCATTCTGTCCCACGACACGAAGGTTCGGTCGGTTGATGACAATCATGCACATTAAACAGTCGATTTAACAAATTTACGCGAATGTGATTGTAATGAAAATCGAGTATTTTAGCAAAAATTTTATTATTGGGCATTTTGCCACACGAAGCGGGGTAGAATGTCCAATAATATCCTACTGATGTTCGAACACTGTGTGAAAGAGATGTTAGGATCGTAGTAAAACACAAGTCTAAATGTTGTAAGTAAGATTTCCAGCACTAAAATATCTTATTCCTTGATTTCAACAGTTTTATTAAATTTTTAAATCGCTTTTTCACAAGTAAACGCAAGTGTTTCCGTATCGCAAGCCATGTCTTCCAATTCCATTTTATGTGTGATAGTTCCGCAGTGGTATTTAAATGTTGCCGTTGATGCCCAAGTGTGGTATATATCATTTATGCTATCACCTGAAAATAAAAGAAATATTATGTTTAACAACAATTTGGTATGTTCTTTCAATAGTTTGATAAAACAGAACTCATTAAATACTCATTTATAAATGTTTGGAAAACATTTTAAAAATTATTTGATACCATTGTTTTAAGGCTTTATAAGCCTGAGACCAGGTTTGATAGGGGGCCGCCACCCTTTAGCCAGACCTCGACTTTATTATTCAGGGGTATTTCAAGGACTATTACAAAATTTTGCAAAGTGCCTGAAGAATCTACCTTAAATTGTCACCAGCTCTCTTAATATAAGAAGCGTTGCTGAATATTAATTCTGATAGTAGTTTTATTTTTTTAAACAAATAAATGAAATGAGAAAATTATAAAAGATAATAAATGCATTTGCATGTAGGGATTTTTTAGAATGGGTCCTCACGCTTAATGGAATATTATCGGAACTAGTTAAGGACGTTGGATACACATATTTTGCCAACCTTAACTTAGTCTCACGTAAGAATGGCAAGTCTATTGCCATCAACTAGGCGCTTTTGGGACTAAAGATGAGAAAACTGCAACTCGAACTGGCTGTTGCTTGAAGTCCAACCCGTCTGACATAACATAGGAACATAATATTGGTAGCCAAACGTATATAAGCACTTGTTGAATGCTGAATCGATTCACTATAATAATTCACATCAATTTATTTTTATTAAACGTCAGAACGAATACAAAAATTTACCTTGAACACTGCGCCAGTCATTGTTTCCGTCTTTATCACTGAGTCCAATCCAGGTATAAGCCCAACCAGACTGATAAGCGACAATATCCTTGACTACTTTTGCTTCCGCGCTATTCTTAAGGACGGCTAAATAACCTCCTTCTTCAGCACACTTGGTTTTAGCTTCATTCCACAGTATGGTTACGTCATGAAATTTGTAGCAATTGCCCGTTCCATAGTTCTTGTAACCTGTAAAAAATAAATTTCCTTTATCGGTTATTGAATATTGTGCATCGTGACGGTGATCAGTAACCAAAAAGCAGGCAGGATTTTCGGCTTTACAAAATTTTCAGTTTAAGAATGCGGTATTCTAATATTTCTCTGTTCATTAACACATGTCATAAACTGTTGAGTTTAGAATTGACAAGGTAACATTTTATTAATTCAGAGTGTCGTTAGTCATCTCTTTCTGTTAACATTTTTGTTTTTAACAAAATGGAGATGAGAATGGAATGCTGTTAAATCGATGTAGTTCTTAATGTAAGTAACATTTTATTAAATAAAACGACAAAGCTTACCTCCTCCACAATCAGCCGGATTTGGGGCAAGTGGTAGGTCGGATGACGGTAGAGCTGTAATAAATAAAAAATTAAATTTGTTACATTACTTACTAGTTTGTGACTGCAGCTTCGCTCTCATAAAAGTTATTTTTCTATTCCTAGAGAACAGTATTTGTTTTTCTGTATGAGAGGTACCCTATGTCCTTTTCTATATCTCTGACAATTTGTATTCAAAATTTCGGAATGATCGGTAGAGCAGTTAAGGTTTGGGAAGCAGAACAATCAAACACACAAACAAACTCATATTGTTTCCGATTTATAATATTATGCAAATAAAAGAACATAAATAAATCATGTGGAATTGAAAATGAAAAACTGTTTAATAAAAATATGTCTGCATATTAATTGGCTTATTAATTTTCGATTACAGTAGCTCAGGCCGTGTCCTTGGCGGACAAGTGCGTGTATGAACGAAGGTTCCATCCAAACTTAATGTAGATAATTCATCTATCTCGTTAATCGATTCTCAAAGATTTCCGCCCCATCTTTTTGTTTTTTTTTTATTATAAGTAGTAAAAAAATACGTCCACGAGGAAGACTATAAATGCGTTGGTATGATGACATCAAAAGACTGGTGGAAATAAAGTGGTTAGAAACTGCTGAAGACCGAGAAAGATTGCATAAACTGAATGACTGATGCCTACTCCTTAGTGTTTGAAAATGGCTAAAAAGAAGAAATAGTAAAAACGTATAAGTCACTGAACTTGTCATCGAATTGTTCTAAATCCCACATCTACCTACTTAAGTTATAAAACTTAAGTTGAAAGCTTGTAAACACTGCATTTCTTCTGTGTTGTGTGACCTGTTTGAAGTATGGAACTTACCGGTCGTTGTAGACAGCAGAACGACGCAAGCGACTAAACAGAACATGTTCAGAGACAACATGCTAGTAGCCCAATCTGGTAAAACTCCAAAACTGATGCACCTACATCTATTGAGAACAATTTATACTCCTCAACAACTGATAACAGAGAGTATCTCTGTGTTGTTTTGGTTTTCAACTTCTTTTCTAGTTTAGGGCGACTTCATAACGAAAGCACCTTAATTTGAAGTCGAATATTGCAAATTTATGTTTGAAATTACTACACAAAAGGATGTAAGTGGTGAATGTACCTTTATCAACACTACAAGCTCTAGTGCAGGTTCTGGATAACAAGCGGAGGCGGAAGGTGGCGATTTTGCGGGCAGGCGCTGGGAGATGTCTTAATGAAAGCTGTGCCCGGATCCTTCGTTATTTTACTGCGCAGTACGGCACACCGTGTGGTTTTAGTTGGTTCAATTCTAACACACCGTCCCACCAAAAAAAACCCCAATGGGGTGACGGCTAGAAGGGTTTACGAAAGGCACAAAAAAAAATTGGTTCTTGATTACAAGTAGAGGCTAGCATATCAAAATAGTGAGTTTTACTGGCATCAGTAACTGATAGTTACTTAATCACTGTAAGTTAAGAAGCCTTTATTGATGTTAATTTCAACTCGATACCTCCACGCGTTCCTGAGAGAAAGGGGTTTGACAGACATACAGACCGACAACAAAACGATTCAATAAAGTTCCTTTTTTTTATTGTATAGGGGCAAATGAGCAGACGCGTCACCTGATGGTAAATAACTACCGCCGCCCAGGGGCACCTGTAACTCGAGAGTCACAAGTGCGTTGCCGCCCTTTAAGGTGGGAGTAGGAGAAGAGGGGGAGGGGGGAAGAGGGGAGAGGGGAAGGACGGAAATAAGGGAGGGGGAAGGGTAAGGGCCTCCGGTAACTTCACTCACGCGGCGAAATGCAATGAAGCATTGCTTCACTGCCGGTTTTCCGTGAGGCCGTGGCATCGACCAGGGTCGAGCCGGCTCATACGTGCCGAAGCATGGCTCTCCCACGTTAGAATGGCTCTCCTGTTTTTATTTAAAAAAATACTAACCCAGAAACAGCCTACCGACTCAGGAGAGGATCCCCTTTGGGAAACCTTTCACAGAGGTTTCGTTTCTCGCCGCCTAAATAGTCACGATTGCTATCCCCGTACGGTTTGTGGTTTGGGCCGAACGGAGGTCTGTGCTAAAAAATACTTATATATCGCTCTGAAAGAATCCTGGGATGGTGGACTATATTTAAACTATACCCTGTGATAAAAAGAGGGATACGCAGAGAAGTAGAACGGATGAAAACGTGTCTGGTCAGATTTGAATTATTATTCGGTATCGGAAACGATCTCTATTAAAGATATACGGTTGCACTCACGTATGTATTTCAGAGATGCCCGATTGCTCTGGCGCCTGACTCCGACGCGGAAGGTCGCCTTACGCCTTGATAAAGGGTCCCCGTCGGTTTCGAATCTAGTCCGGTATTCCCGAAATCCCCAGGTGTTACACTTGGGGCTCGTGGCTAAGTGGTAACCGAGCAGGTTAGCATGTTACAAGGTTTAGTAATACTAGCCAGGTTAGTCTTAGGATGGGTGACTATTCATAACACATTGAGACTTCTCCATGGCTCGGAGAGTACTTTAAACCGTCTGTCCCAGTTGCCATACGAAAATCTGTGGCATTCGTTACGGGTAGTTGGAGCCCTAAAACGCCGACAACCTGGTCTGACTACAGAACTTCGTGGAGGTCTGATGGCAATCGCTTCGCGTAAAATATCGAAGTTAAAGTTAAACTGAAAGCCGACGCCAACTAAGTTGGGAAAAAGCGCGGAGGATGATGACATAGGAGTACCGTTCGCGAAAGCTTTTAACCAAAAAAAAAGAAATCAATCTCCCCAAAAGAAGGGGCCATCCATAAATTAGGTCACACGAATTTCATGATTTTATCACATTTGTGGAATGATTTGTGGAAACATATTTTCTAATTTTAGACCTAGAACTAAAAAGAGCAGTTCTAAAATTATTATTTTTTAGCAAAAGTGTAGTAGCGTATGTAGTCTTTCATTTTGTGTTGAATACTTTAGATTTTGACATGTGACGTCACGAAGCTTATGACCTCAAACCCTTTGTCACACAATGCCACACTTCGTTGACGTGTGACGTAATTTATGGATGGGCCCGAATATAAAACAGGACTTTTTGTACATTGATGTTGAAGGTGGAAAATGACTGTTTTATAGTCTCAATGTGAAATGAGCCTAAGATCTGTTTACCTTAATTTATTTAACATTATGAACATTGCTAACGATAACAGTTATCGTTATTTTGTTTTATGAAAATATAACATGAGTTATTTTGATTATTATTCTAATATTATTTGAATACTTCCAGAAATAATTCCAGAGATAATAAAATAACTTTAAGAGGGTCGTCTACATTAAGTCGAGCTGCGGAGAAATTGTAATCTTATCTTTTGTCAAAGCTACTAACTACCTCTTCATCTCAACAAAAGAAATTATTGGAATTCCATCAAAAAAAGTTGTAGAAAAACATGCTACAATTCAACTATTACGCGAAATTCATACTCATCTCGGCTCCATGGTTGGTAAAAACTTGGTAGTGACTGGAACAGCCCACAGAAGAGGATATACGAGCGCCGAGGAATTCGAGGATTGAGGTAAAGTTTGGTTAGCTGTATACCTCGTTCCCGTTTAGACACAGAAAGTGTCTCGGCCAAAGTTTGGCTCACTGTATTATCTCTTTCCAGTTTAGACACAAAAAGTGTCTTGACCAAAGTTTGGATCGCTGTATTCCCTCGTTCCAGTTTAGACGCAGAAAGTGTCTCGGCCAAAGTTTGGCTCGCTGTATTACCTCGTTCCAGTCTAGACACAGAAAGTGTCTCTGCCAAAGTTTGGCTCGCTGTATTACCTCGTTCCAGTCTAGATACAGAAAGTGTCTTAGCCAAAGTTTGGCTCGCTGTATTACCTCGTTCCAGTCTAGACACAGAAAGTGTCTCGGCCAAAGTTTGGCTCGCTGTATTACCTCGTTCCACTCTAGACACAGAAAATATCTCGGCCAAAGTGTGTCTCGCTATATTACCTCGTTCCACTCTAGACACAGAAAGTGTCTCGGTCAAAGTTTGGCTCGCTGTATTACCTAGTTCTAGTCTAGACACAGAAAGTGTCTCGGCCAAAGTTTGGCTAGCTGTATTACCTCGTTTCAGTCTAGACACAGAAAGTGTCTCGGCCAAAGTTTGGCTCACTGTATACCTCGTTCTATATCGATGTATATCTCGCTGTCGCCTAGATGCAGAAAATGGGTCAACTAAAGTTTGTTTCACTGGGTGGTGACTTCCACATACAGCAAAAACATACTCCAACATCATCTAGCGAAGATGAGCTGAACTACGAAGTAACTACTAATCCTGCATCGCGCTATGGCGGCGCAACGGTTGATGTTGGGAAGTTGTATATGTAATACAACTTCCCAACATCAACCGATGGGCCACGGCCCGCCAGGCATGATCACCTAGTCTGGTCGGAGGATCCTCCCTTTGTGTTGGAGGGACATAACACCCGTTCCTCCACACACTGCATAGGTCGTTCAAGTCGTGCAGATAGTGTCTCACCCAATGTTTGGCCAATATCTCGTCTTCTCTAAACATTGGGTGTGCTCTGGCACTCTACAGACTAACCAATGATTAGAGACGGCGGATTGAGACACGGCTTTGGCATTCTAACAATTCCAGCTACCAACTAAGTAGTATAAAAGTATAACAAATTAGGCCCTAGTTACAGATAAATACTATTACGTGATAGATAAAGCGTTGGCCCCGTAATCAGAAGGTTAGCGTTTACGTTTTTTTAAAATACATTATCAACGTGAACTTGTTGACAAAATAGACATTTGGTTGAGACATAACAAACTTAGTAAAAATGTTATTAATATTGTATTCATTTCTTATTTTATAATCCCACTATTATAAATGTGAAAGTTTGGATGGATGGATGGATGTTTGTTACTCTTTCACGCAAAAACCACTGAACCGATTGCGATAAAACTTGGTATGTAGATAGCTGGAGATCTGGATTAACGCATAGGCTACTTTTATCCCGATATTCCCACGGGATCGGGACTTACGCAGGTGAAGTGGGTGATGAAGTTTGAAATATATTCCTTTAACACATTGTTGTAGGCTACTGACAGCCATTAAGATTTAATAACTTGTGTCATCGGTGTCAGGACTTTTGGTTGTGTAAACAAAACCTTTTTATTAACTCTACGGCGACGTTTTGATCTTCAAAGCGGTTAAGTTCTGCAGGATGTGCTATAAGGAAAGTCCTCCAATTAACAGACATAGATACTGCAAGACTAGTTTACTATACTTATTTAAATAGTGTCATATCCTACGGGATTTTATTGTGGGGGTGTGCTGCAGATATAGAATCTATATTAATTCTGCAGAAAAGAGCTATCAGAGCCATTTATACTCTACGTAGTCGCGAATCCCTTAGGGATCCTGACGGTGCCTTGCAGTATATTTATGAAAACATTATGTATGTCAGAAAAAAATGGCACTTATTTACTTACATTACTAGAGAACGAAAAATAGTAAATTAGTACAACCAAAATTTAGACTAACAAAAGTGCAAACATTCTCCATGGGGTATTAAATTCTATAATAAAATACCCCCTAATATTGTTCAACTAAATGGGAAGAAATTTAAAACTTGCATTAAACGCACACTATGTAAACGAGCATATTATAAACTAGAAGATTATTTAGCTGATAAAAATACTTGGCAAAATGTGCTCCACAGCCACTGTAAATGACTGGTGATCTTAAGAAATATGCATATATGAATATTCACTTGTATACTAGTTTTTATATGACATGTTATTTATTGATATTTTTTTATAATTATTATTGACATTGTTAACTTTACAAAACATTGACATTATCTTATATGAATTTGATATTAATTTTTATGTTATATTTTGAATTGTACATGTGAGAACTGTATAGTCAATAACATATTAAGTTGATTTGCTAAATTGCCTGGCAGTTCTGAGTATGTCATGCTCGCCTAGACGTCCTCTTGCCGATGATGGTGTACATAATCGGGTCGTTCGGCTCCCTTTGATATGGCTGAAGTGGACGATGGCTGGCGCGTGCGTCATGCCCGTGAACGAGTGCCGTTGGTTGGGGCTGATCATCTCCGAACTGCTATTACTTACATACAGTAGTTGTTTGCGGGACTGTTTATAGTTTAGAATAATACGTTACATTGTCCTCACATTTAATTTGCGTATATAAGCAATGTAACCAAAGAGTTGTAAAAAACATGTTGAAAAAGAGTGTCCTTGGAGTTTCTTGCCTGTTCTTCTCCACAGGGTCTACGTATTGGAACAGGTAACTAGCTTCACGACTGACTTAGTCTGACTGACTACTACTCCTGATAATTCAAAAATACCTAAAATGGGTTTAAATGAAATAAATGAATTTGATTTGATCAAATTGCACCGATTGTCCAAGAATTTTGATCGTGGGAGAGCCATGCTTCAGCACCTATGGGCCGGCTCAACCGGAGTGATACCACTCACAGAAAACCGGCACTGAAGCAATGTTTGCATTGCTTTCCGCCAAGTGAATGAGGTTACCGGAGGTCCTGTGGTTAAGGACTTGGGTTTGCATATAGACTCGACCTTTGATTGGCGAGCCCAAGTTACCCACGTAAGCCAGAAAGTCACTACCTGTCTCCGAACTTTATATCGTCTAAATTATTATACTTTATTCCTGCCCACGGAAACTAAGACTATGCCTATGCAGTTCCTGATCATTCCTTTGATCGAATATGGCGATGTGTGTTATTTTGACCTGAATGCAGACCTTTTCAATAAACTAGATCGCCTTCTCAATAACTGCATTCGATTCATTTTCAATCTTCGAAAGTATGATCATGTGTTTGCCTTACGTTCCCAACTAAGATGGCTCCCAATCTGTCAGCGCCGCAATCTGCGAGCATTAACTTTTCTTTTCTCGTTTCTCAACTCTCCGTCTTTACCTGCTTACCTAGCTCTCTACTTCCGTTTCTTATGCTCCAATCATGATCTAAATCTTCGATCAACAAACAATATGCTTCTGTTATCCTACCTTACCTCACACCTCCGACTTTGTCAATTCTTCTATGTTCAATCAGTTCTGCTCTGGAATGCGCTCCCGGTCGAAATCAGGATGTCCATAAACCGTTTTTATTCAAGAAGAAAGTATGTGATCTTCTTCACAATGAGTTGGCAGAACGTTCACTACGATAGTTACTTACACGATGGCGTATTTTAGTATTCATGTGTATGTGTATGTATATTGCGTGTGTGTATACTTACAGTTCTGTATGTATTTAAATTTTTTATGTAGTAATGACGTATAGAAAGCTATCTATGTAAGTAATAGTATTTATTTAATGTAATATGTATATCTACTTTAATATGATTATCTAAGTATAATAAATAACTCCAAATGTTATGTTTTATTTTTGCATCTACCGTATAATATCTCTACATCACCCCAAGGTTGACTGGTAGAGAATGCCCTGGGCATTAAGTCCGCCTTTGTAGAAATTGTGCATTAAGTTTTAAATAAATAAATATTGTAAAACCTCTAAATCCATCTGTGAAAGTTGCCCGAACTAATATAAGTATGGATAATTAGTATGCAACCAACATCAAGTTTCAGTAGTATCGCGCAGAATCCACAGATGGCGTAAATAAAATAAATCAACTTGCGATCAGCATTTTTCGTTGCGCTAACCCTTTTTTCCGTCTAGAGCCCCATCCGCCGAGCATCTGAAGTGTAACTTCGTTCCAATAAAAGGTGTTATATATTGGAGCATGTGTTCAGTACCTGGTTTACACCTTAGAAGACCTGTTTTACTGCCAATCATAAAATACGACGAGTCATTATATACGAGTCATAATATACGCCCTAGTATATAGATAGTACCAATATAAAAAAAAAAAACTGTCAGTCTTAGGACTGTACGTCAGAAGTGAAAACACATTTTTTTAAGATTAATTAACAAGGAGCTGACAAAACTCAATGTTTAGATTAGCGTCCTCTAGTGGATCTATATCATATAATACATATATTCCCCATAGCAAAAGTGCACAAACGTGCCTAAAGAAGTTTTCACTTCAAAAAGCGTGATGTATCCTTCGGACACCCAGTTGGAACGAAGTTCAAATACATACATTTAATGGATTAAATAAAGCGTACCAAAATAAGTAGTTTTAGTAAATATTGTAAAAAGTCGAAATTAAAATTGGGCCATCTGTGAAATTTTCCCTAACTAATATTATGGATAATTAGTATATATTAAACTACAGTAGTATCGCGCAGAATCCACAGATGGCGTAAAAATTCTATTTTAATATAAGGAACTCGGCGCCGTCTTACGAATTTTCGATCAGGTCACGTGTCCTGACAAAAAAACAATATCAAAACAAAACAATAAAACTTTCTAAAATAAAGGTGAAAGCCCAAAAACTCTCTTTTAATCAATTAATTTGTGTATAATCGAGTCCCTTTCGATGCCATACGAGAAATGATTGCGTATCTAACGGATTGTTGTGTAAGCTATAATGAAACGGACGTTTATCATTGTGTCAAGGACGGGCTGCTAATTGAACGTTGCCATTACAGGCCGGTAACCACAGACGTGTATTTCCGTATAATGTATAATATGTAGCGTATGCTATCAAAATAATATATCTATCTATATATAATTTTGTTTAAGTGTTGAATTACTTATCAATAAATTTGTTAGAAAATAATAGTAATATTATGTATGTATTTTTAAATAACTACATCATAGTGTTTTATTATTTATAATTACATTACTTAAAGAAATCACTTATTTTGGTTTGACAAATAGATTTTGATTATTAGTAATTACAAGGCTCAACATAACTTTTGCAGGGCGTTTTCGCTTTCGCCCAAAGAAGATACATACATGCGCCTTAAGTCGTTAACTACACCTGAAAAGCTACTGTAAATGGCGGAATTGACTAAATCATAGCTTGATATTTAGTGCTTAATTATTGCTAATTAAGTGCTACATTTGCTAATTTAGTGCTCTATTTAGCTTTTTGCTAATTTAGTGCTCTGTCGGTCAAGTAAAGAAAATCGCTTGATAGACAGTGGAGTAAAAGGTAATAAAGGTTAGTGTTGTTCCGATACCGACAGTCTATCAATAGTTGTGAGCCGAGGCCTAAAAAATCAGTCGTCCTATATGGACCAAGATCTCAGGGCTGCCAGACCTTATTTGTTTTCTGAATAACAAAAGACTCTGACTGTACTTTTAATGATACTCTGTGTGGACCTATTAAAAGGCCATCTTTTTCGAATACTATATCTACCTCTGCTCGGAATGACGATAAATTGTTCTACTATCCCACAACTAAATGCTGAGCTATTTTAGCAAAATAGCGCAAATTGTTACTGGCTTTCTTTTTTTTTATGTGTGTGGAAACCCCCACGGGTCATCACCTCACCGGGACCAAACGGCGGATAAGATCGGCTACGTGTTAAAGAAATATTCTATTCTGACAGTATACATACTAGGCATAAAGGTTCAAAACATCGTGGGTACACCGAAGGGGAAACACGTAAGAACTCCGAAATGTTTTATTCCGAATTTCGATATTCCGATTTTCAAAAGTCTGAATTTCATAATACCTAACAATTATAATGTTTATTATTAAAATTCACGAAATTTATTTTACCGAAATTCGTAAATGCGATTTGTTTGTTTTCTGATTTTTATGCGTTCAAATAATCAAATGCTCTATGGGTTCTCGGTCCGAAAAACGACATTCCGATTTTCAATACGTAGAGTGAATCCTAATTTTATCAGTTTGCTAAAATTTGGATTGGTGAATCATTTGGGTTAGGTTAGGTTAGAACTGTGACCTTCAACGACGAACTATCTACATACAAATTTGTATGCTTACGGAACCGTCGGAGCGTGAGTCAGATTCGCACTTGTCCGGTTTTTATTTTTTAATTAGTTTGAAACAGAGGTTTCCCTACTCTTACTCATATGTACCTATCGCAGATAATATTATCCTTATTACACAATATATTGTTACATTTGAACGTTCGCTAAACAATATATGTCCATATCCTTCGATCATATTGATCAAAAGTCCATATCCTATAAAAATATATACTTTCGTTTCGCAATTTCTAGATTCGATTACTCTTGTTTTATTTTGAAATGAAAGGCAGAATTGGTTTCAATCCCCATGAGATGCTGCCAAATTGTAGTTTTTTTTTGTCGTCCTTGACACCCGTTCCCTAACAGGGTTGGAAATCGAACACGTAGGCAGTTATTAATAAAAACCCTCTTCATGTTCTTTTACAGTCCCATGAGACAATGCCAGGGAATGTTCTGACCACAGCTTGTTTTTAACCACCCTTATTTTTAACCCCCGACTCAAAAAGGAGCCGTTATAAACGTGTGTATATGTGTGTGTGTGTCTGTGGCATCATAGCACCGATTTTTATTTGTTTTTTTTTATTTCAAAGGTGACTAGATCAAAAATGTTTTAAATATGTATGTGTATCCTTGTTCTAGGACCTAAACTACAAACTATGCTTAGCTTGGGTCTAGATAGTGCTGGGAAATATGCCCCAGGATATTATTTTTAGTCCAAATCACTTAGACCCCCAATTATGATATTGATTTATTACGCAACGGCTCAGTACAAATTTGTTGATTATAAAGAAGACAGGCATAAAATACATGTTTTACCCAGCTCACCGGCATCAGTTGTGGAGGGACCCCTTCTAAAACCGAATTGCTTATTATGTAAGAAACTATTGATATGAAAGAAACATTGCAATTGATCATAAACGATTTTTCAAAAAAAAAATTGAATACTGGTAGTACAGAAATCGGTCTTAATTTAGTAGGGTCTGAAGTACTGCCAGATTTGAACAATGAAATGATTTTACTGGATTTCATTAGATCAGGAATTACACAGTTGATAAATGACTGGCAACTATAGTAATCATTTATCATCATATCATCATTTTAGTAATCATTGCAGAGTGTTCCCAAAGATCGGCTGTTTCTTTTTCTTAGATTTTACGTGTTAAAAGCTTTAATAATTTCAAAAGGACTGACGTTGAAATCTAAATTCACTGTGAGTCTTATCACAATTTTTCTTCAAAATTGCTCTGCAAGAGCTGGTGAGGAGTTCAAAGATTTTGTAGTCAACACAGGAATATTACTGAAAAAGTTCTAAAAAATAGTGGCTACTTCTATGCTTGATGTTACTGGTTTGTTGTTAATATTCAAACTAAATTCATTATAGTGGTTATACTGTTTTGCATTCTCGCTATTATTTAACATAGTATTCTTTGACATATATGTGAAACTAGCAGGGCCATGCGGTTTCACCCGCGTAAGTCCCGATTCCGTGGGAATATCGGGATAAAAAGTAGCCTATGCGTTAATCCAGGTCTCCAGCTATGTACATACCAAGTTTCATCGCAATCGGTTCAGTGGTTTTTGCGTGAAAGAGTAACAAACATCAATCCATCCATCCATCTATCCATCCATCCATCCAAATTTTCACATTTATAATATTAGTGGGATTAGTGGGATTGTTCACTATTATTGTTATTTCTTTTATCATATAACATATAAAGTCTCTTTCTGCTCTTGTGTAAGCCTATAGTAGCCCATTCACTAAATGTGGCATTATCTTTAACTACAATTGTTTTGGGTGTAAAAACTGAATTAATTCTGAACGCAATAAGTTTAAACTAGTAATAAGTCCAACCAAAAGCGAATACTACATTATTTTATGGTGCGATGATGGGGTTGGGGTTGAGTATTAATATTCAGAAGTTTATGAAAACCTGTTTACTCTTTCTAGCTACAGGCATGAGTGTATCTTTGTATATATTTCAGAGTTGTAAAGCGCACTGTGTTTGATACGTTAAGATGAGACGTGAAATGGCTCTGAAAGTATTTTCTTCGTATGCTCTTTCCTTTCTTTCATCTTCCAATTTATATAAAAGTAGGTAAAGCCTTTAAGTCAATAACAGAGTTGTGTACCCTACATTGTGAAAAACAAAAAAAGTGCTACCTGCCACGTTTGGATTCTATAGGATTTAACATCGGGGGCTCTTTTTTATAGCACGGTCGTGTTGTACTGATCTCCGTTTTTGTATTTCATGAAACCCGTTAGATCCTTTTAAAGGCAACACTAGAATATAAACTGATATACAAAAATACCTTTATAATGACCACTGAGCAATAATGGCACGGTGGTTGACTTCTGAGTGTAGGTTGCTATCATTGCTAGGTTGAATTACGCTCTGAAACTTCACACGCCGCAACGTCAACTTCAAGGTGTTTGTGGTGCGAGTACCCAACTGTTATCTGCACCAGGTGTTAGATGAAAGCTTTTGACCTTTTAGCAAACATTTGATAGTATTGGCATTAATGTTGCTTTGATCGCGTAAAGGTCAGATATCCTGGCATAGTCAAAAAACTTCTCTGCACTTTTCGATCGTTTCACTTTGGTAGGTATAAGCTCATTTTGAAACAGTCAAACTATTGAATGGCTGGTTTCTGGATCGTTTTGACAAATCCAAAATTCGTCACCTATCATAATGTTGTAAACGCGCCGAGACAGGCCTTGCACTAAACTAAGCCATTATATTTTCTGACACCTTTTCTTTCGTAACAGCTGTCAAATCATCGCGCGAAAATGTTCTAGAGATAGACCCGTTTTGTAAATGTAATAAATTAATCTATACTTAATATTATAAAGCTGAAGAGTTTGTTTGTTTGTTTGCTTGAACGCGCTAATCTCAGAAACTCCTGGTTCGAATTGAAAAATTCTTTTAGTGTTGGATAGCCCATTTATCGAGGAAGGCTATAGGCTATAAAACATCATACTACCACCAATAGGAGCGGAGCAGTGACCATAAGCGCAGGTGAAACTGCGGGGACGGCTAGTGTAATCATATATTTTAAGCAATATGTCGTTGGTGTACAATAAAGATTATTCTATTCTATTCTAAAATGTGGAGGGTAATTTGAAGTTGAAACTTTTGTTTTTTTAAACTTTCTGGGTGGCCTGGTAAAGTTTTTCACAACTCAGCAACCTAAACCTATAGAATGATAATGGTATCGTTCCATAGGTTTAAGTTGCTGTGTTGCAAAAATACAACGGATTGTTTAACAAATTTAAAATTAGAATAAAATTCACAGGCAAGCTGTTGCTAAATTTGAAAATTGTGTCGGGCCCAGCGGCCATTTTATCGTTTCTCTATCTCCGCGGTCACCCGTCTGGGGTACGGTCTATTGTGATAATTTATTTAGTTGGACCTCAACACAAAACCTATTATTATCAAGTGAACCATCTAAATAGGAATCAAGAAAACTAACTAATTTAGACTACATTTTGCCCTAAGCATTGTTTTCCTTTAGTAAAGTATTACACGTAGATGTACAGTCAACACAATTTGATATATTTCGTTACCAGCTTACTTGGCTGGTGCGATACCTGCTTAAGTTATACTTGGTATTAGCGGACTTTATTGTCAGTTTTAAATATTACAATTATACAACTAACTTTTATATAGTCAATAGCTTTAAAAAACTCCATGCGAGTATAATTGATGCAACCCCTTGAGTATGCGAATGACACGCGGTCAGTTTTACAGGGTCTTTTTGAACACTTGTCAATGCCAATAAAAGCAACGTTGTGCTAGCAAGCAATGACGAGTTCTGGAGACCATTTTTTTTTTTTTTTTTTTTTTTGTTGTGCGTGTGGAAACCCCCTCGGGCCGTCACCCCACCGGGGTTTTCGGTGGGGCGGTGTGTCGGAATCGAACCGACTAAAACCACACGGTGTGCCGTACTGCGCCTTAAGTAGGAGGGATCCGGGAACAGCTTTATTACGACATCCGGAACCCTCCTAGCGCCTGCCCGCTAAAGCGCGGGCACCACCTTCGGGTACAATCCTCTCAATTAGGCGACGTCCAGGCACACGCGGACGCCGCCTCCTCGCGGGGGGCCACTACAGCGGGTGGAGGGGAAAACCCGTCCCGTCCACCCGCGGCCACACTCAGGGCGGCATGAGGCGCTGGTAAGCGCGCCTCCGCCGCCCGGTTCGCCGGCGGCGGATTAGGTCCGAGTGGAGATCGTCCTCCCGAACCCTTTCCGCCGCCTCCTTCTGCGAGATGACGTCCTCACAGAAGGTCGCGACCGCGGTAAAATTCCTGTCGCTACCGGCCATGGAGCGTATGACGGCCGGTAGCGAGAGATCTCCTCCGATGACTGCAGTGAGGGCCCGACGCTGCGTCGCCCAGGCGGAGCAAACCGCCAGCGTGTGCTGAGCCGAGTCCTCACTGCAGTCGCAGTGGTGACAGGCGGGACTCAGTTCCCTCCTAGCGACCGAGTGCAGGTACTTCCCGAAGCAGCCGTGCCCGGAAAGGACCTGCGTCAGTCGGAAGGAAAGGGTCCCGTGCTGCCGCCCTGCCCACTCGACGATGACCGGCTGGAGCGCCTCCACGGCGGCAAAGCCAGCACGTGGAGCCTCCAGCCGGGACGACCAACGAGCCATGGTGGCTCGGCGAGCGGCCTCACGCCATTCGCGTACCTCTTCGGGCGGGGGCCGACTGCCGCTTCCCGCCCGGAACTCAGCCGTTCGCCGATATACTTCGGCGAGCACTTCCGCCTCCAAATCCCACGGGGGAGTCCCGGCCAACACGCACGCCGCCTCTGTCGACACGGTGCGGTATCCGCGTATGGCTCTGACCGCCATAACCCTCTGAGGGCGCCAGAGGCGCGCCCTATTTTGGGCGGTCAGAGCTCCCGCCCACACCGGTGCACCGTACAGTGCCATTGACCGGACAACCCCCGTGTACAGCCGTCTCGTAGCGACGCTGGGTCCGCCCAAATTGGGCAAGAGTCGCCCAAGGGCGGACGCAGCGCCGACCAGCTTCGGAGCAAGCTGTCGGAAGTGCTCGTCGAAAAGCCACCTACCGTCGAGGATCAGGCCCAGATACCTTATGTGGGCCTGAACCGGTACGAGGACCGAGTTGACCACGATAGAGGCGCCAGGGGGTGGACCACGACGGGGCCCATGGAACAAAAGGGCCTCCGTCTTATCCAGGGCCACCCGCAAGCCCAGCGCCTCGATGCGCCCGACCACCATTGATACTCCCCTGGTGGCCAGGCGCGCCGCCTCCTGAAAGTTCACCCCCCGGGCTGTGACCAACGTGTCATCGGCGTAACAAATTACGCCCAACCCGGGGGGGAAGTCGCCTCGAAGGGCCCAGTCGTATCCCATGTTCCACAGGAGTGGTCCAAGGACAGACCCCTGCGGAACACCGCACGACATGGGCCGACGACTCAAAACTCCATCTCGGTCCTCGTACATGACGGTACGCTCCTCTAAATAGTCTGCCACTAGCCGCCTCAGGTACCCTGGCACTCCGTGATAGTGGAGTGCTTCCCTGATGCAGCTGAATGGCAGACTATTGAACGCGTTGGCGATGTCCAACGACACCGCCAACAGCACGCCGCCACAGCTCACTACCTCTTCGGTCACGGCCCTCAGGCGCAATACAGCACCGACCGTCGAACGCCCCGCTCGAAAACCGAATTTGGCGTCCGACAGATCGGGGCCGACCTCGCCAAGGTGCCGGACGATGCGGGCAGAGAGGACCCTCTCAAACAATTTACCCGCCTCGTCCAGCAACACGATGGGCCTGTAGGCCGCGACCGAGTCGGTAGGCCGTCCCGGCTTCCTTAAAAGTACCAGCTTCCCGCTCTTCCAGCAGTCAGGGAAGCGTCCGGACGCCAAGCTATCGTCGAACACCTCCCTGAGGCGGTCGGACATGTGGTCGAGGGCCAGGGCCAACACTCGGGCAGGGATCCCGTCTGGCCCGGGGGCGGTGTTCTTGGAACGGATCCGTAGAACAGCCGCCCCTACCTCCGCCTCCGTGACGGGTAGAACACCATCCTCCTCGTCCTCCCCGTCGTCTCCGGCCAAGGGGGCCATCGACGGGGGTACGTGCTCCACCCGTTGCGGGAAAAGGCCCTCAACCACTTCCTGCAGGAAGCTGGGCTGGAGAGTCTCCGTAAGGGGGGGGCCCGACGCGCGGAGCTTTAGTTGCGCCGCGCGATATGGGCGACCCCAGGGGTCACGATCGAGACCCTCCAGCATCTCCTTTCTCTTTCCTTCTTTGGCACGGCTAATGGCCAGCTTCAGAGTTTCCCGCGCCTCTCGGTACTCCTCATGAAGCTGGTCCTCTTCCCCCTCTTCGCGGCGACGCCGCCGGCTGCGAGTGTAGGACCTCCGGGCACGAGTACAGGCCGCACGGAGGTCCGCCAACTCCTGGGACCACCAGTAGACCTCCTTCCTTGGAGGCCGACGACCTCGGACGCGGGGCATGGCCGCATCGCAAATCTGCGTAACCGCATCGCGAAAGCGGCCTGCCCCCGTCATGTCTACCTCCTCAGTCAGAGGCTGCGGAGACAGCCAAGAGTAAATGATGGCTGCCTCCTCTAGTAGGTCCCTGTCCAACTTCGAAACAGCCCACCGCGGGAAGCGGGAAGAACGCCGCGCCGTGTGACCCCTTCTGGGGTCCTGGGTCCGGGAGAGCTCAAATCGGATATACAGGTGATCCGAGAGCGTCTCAACCTCTTCCAGGACACGCCAGTTCCTTACGAAAGAACGAACGAAAAAAGAAAGAACGAAAGGTCTACTATCGACCCCCCCTGCTGTCGCACGCACGTGTTGGTGGAGCCTCTGTTTAGGAGACAGAGGCCCACCGATGCCGCCCATTCCTCCACGGCATCGCCCCGTGCGTCCGTCCTGGGGGAACCCCACGCAATGGACTTTGCGTTGAAGTCCCCCAACACTAAGACGTGCCCAGACGCTAGTCGCCGCATCGAGGTCTCCAAGTTGTTAAGGAAAACCTCGAAGTCGCTCAGACTCCGGTTGGGGGAGAAGTAGACACCATATATGGTGATCCCCCCCCCACTCGGCAGCAACATATCCAGTACCCTTGTCTCTTAGCGACAAGGGTGGGGAATGAGCCGCCGTGGAGCTGACGACTGCCACGGAGCCGTCCCGGTCACCCAGCCAATTTGGACGGGGAGGAACGTAATAGGGCTCCGCGGCTACGGCCACACCGATCGACCACTCCGCCATGGTTTGCAGGAAAAGATCCTGCGCACCGGCAGAGTGGTTTAGGTTCGTCTGGACAAGGAGGCGAGAGACTTGGTCCATTTATTGGACCGTCTCTACAACCTCCTCCATGGGCGACGACGACGACGCCAAAATTACATCGGTGGCAGCCTGGGTCGATAGGCTAGCCCCCGATGATTTCTGAGTGCGGGGAGGCTTGCAGCCCCCCTGTCCCATCTGGTGATTGGCGGGCAAACCACCCGCCGCACACGCTGGGCAGTGAGGGGCAGCGGAACATTCCGCTGCCTTGTGCCCCGGTCGACCGCAACGGAAACAGAGTCCGCTGCAGTCGAAACAGCTCGCGCACTTGACGCGGGTGTGTCCCGACGATAGGCATTTAAAACACCTCATCGGTCTCGCCACCAGGACTGTTACCCTGGCGTTCACGAAACCGATGAGAACCTTGCCGGCGTCGCCCAAAATTTTGGCCGACGCTACGGGACAGCTGACCCACACCGCGCCAAGGCCTCCTGGACCGGGGCGGATGGTGCCGACTCTGATTTTGTCCGCATTGCATCCCGTCCTCTCCTGAACGGCAACGCGGACGTCCTCCACCGTCACAGAGTCATCCAGGCCCGAAATGCGCAGCTCCGCGCACTTAGTGGGCCTGGCGATCTTGACACCATCCGTTGCTGCAAATATACCCCGCAGCTTCTCGGCGAAAGTATCAGCCACTTTTGCGCCTTCAGACCCGGGGAACTCCAAAACTCGAGCCCCCGTCTGGGCGAGGCGCATTCTCACACCTACAGTCCCGAACTCGCTGGCGAGGCTGTCCCGGGCTTTCCTAAAAACGGCCGCGTATGACAGCCCGCCGTCTGTCGCCTCCGGCGATACGGTGATCACCACAGCCGCTGTCTTAGGCGGCTGCAGTTTTCGCGGCTTTTTTGTGGTGGCCACCGCCACCGATGGCGACTGCGGTGCAGAGGCTGCTTTCTTGGCAGCCTTCTTGTTCCGCTTTCGGGACCTTTTGCCTCCCTCGACTTTCTGCCACCCGTCGTTAGAGGGGGCAGACGTCGAGGGGCCAGATGTGGAGGGGCCAGGCACGTGCTCAGCACCAGAGGGAGCAGTAGGCGCATTCGTCCCTTTTGATGCCGGAGTGGGAAGTGGCGGGAATCCTGCCGCCGCTTTTACCACGGCCTTAGGTGGTTGTCCAGCCCTTGAAGCGGCCGCCTTTGCCGCGGCCTTAACCTGTCGACCAGCCTTCGGTGCGGCTGTAGGCACCGGGGCCGACGTCGCCGCGGCATACGTCACGGTCACGCGGCCTCCCGAGACGGGAAGGGGTGTCGGGACTGTTGCGGCGTTAGCCTTGGCCGCGGCGAGTGGCGGCCGAACAATAGGTGCCGGAGGAAGCCTTGCCTCCAGGCCCGCGAGGCGCCCGTCCATCATGCGCCACACTGCGTCAATGACTTGACGCAAGTGGGCATCCGGAACGGGGGTTGTCGAGGGGGCAGGTTGCTGGGCAACCGGGTTTGGCTGCTCAGGGAAATTCGCCTGTGCCCGAAATTGGGCGAATTGAGCGCTGAGCTCGGTGACCTGCCCCGTCAATAAATCGTTTGCGGCCTGGAGGCGCGCCACGTCCCCAATGAGGGTCTCGACGACCCCAGAGATGGCGGAGGAGGAGTCCTTAAGGGCCCTGACGAAGGAACCCTTAAGGTTCGTGGACTTGGTGGCCACTTTGTGGATGACGGCCACCGCCGCGTTCGCTCTCTCCTGCATGGTCGATGGTGTTACGGGGACAGAACCTCCTACCACCGGCTCTTGAAGTTTAAGCAGGAGATCTGCAATCTCCTCCTCCGCTACGCTTTCACCCTCCGCTCTAGCTCGGACATAGGCTTCCCTCCCAGAGAAGGCGGAGCCCGACGGAGCCGAGACCGGCGTGCGCGACCTCCCTCTATGGCTACTAGCCACTTTGGGAGGAAGCATCTCCTGGGACGTGTCGCTGTCCTGATCTAAGGAGAGTCCGCGTTTACGACTGTCATTGCCGCGGACCTCAACCTCCATCGCCTCTTGATTGTCCGTCGTCGTACCGGAATTTACGTGCGACGACACGACAGATCTGGAACGCAGGCGTTCCGAATACCTTCTGCTCCCAGAAGTCAAGTTGACTTCTGGGAGCGCCTCCGAGATAGGCGTCTTTAATAAACCCTCCTCTTCGGTAGACGAGGTGTTCGCCTTCTTCTCTTTCTTCTCCTTCTGCTTTTTACTTTCCACTTTCTCCGTCTTTTTTTCTTCATTTATTTGTTTTTTAAATTGATTTAAGTACTCCATAATTAAACCCACGAGTAGGGGAGAACTAAAGGTCGACCCGGGCAGAGATCCCCAATACCCGGGCAAGCGAAGGTTTATACCCAACCGAGGGGTCCGCAGGTCCCCCGGCTGGGAGTGCGCTTGCGACTGAACTACCCATCAGCCATGCATCCCCTGGTCACGCACCAGAACACGGGATTCGGGGTGATTTTTTAAAGAGGTTTTCTTCCTCGCAGTCCGGGCGGCTAAGCCAAGACCCTCGTCCCCGATCGAAGTCGCGAAACATGACCACGACTCCTTTCAGGATTACGATATGCCGACGGTGGCAAGGAAATTAAATCTTTCCATGCCTGCTCGGTGGCAGTGTGAGTGCACGCCGAGCCCGTCCTCCATCTCCACTGAGAACAGCGGAGAAACTCCGACCCATGGAAGGGTCCCTCCTTCGTGATTTTTTACCGAGGTTTTCATCCTCATAGCTCCGAAGAGCGAAGAGCCAACAGAGGAATCGACAGACACGCCCCCTCTGTTGGACCAGCCTCGACCAAGTGGCCAAGGAAATATGGCCTCCTCTCCTTACTAGAATATTAGCCGTTGGCGATGACGCCGTCCTCAAAAACTGAGGAAAAAAGGCAGCGTCATCGCCAACGTTTCCAGGGTGCACCACGTGGAGGTTTTCTAGACAGCACCCCAGTTCTGGAGACCCTGCTACGACCCTGCTGACCGTGTAAGAAATACAAAGTTACTGTTACCGAAATCTTCTTCCTAAACCGAAAGGCTTCAAAATGACATCTAGCGAAAGAAGTCCTATAAGGTTTCCTATGGCAAACAGAACTTTTACTGCGCTTATTGGAATCGCGTGGGGGGACTGTGCTATACTTTCTTATAACGGATTTATTAATCAATCACTAACATATCAATCTATTGTAATAACGAGAAAACAAAATTGTGTAAAACAGCCCCCGGAGGTCCCTTCAGGAATAATAATAATAATAAAATATTTGGACTTAGCCCACGAGATTGTCGATATGTGGGATTCAGCAATCGTTGTGCCGATAGTCATTTCGGCCCATGGGTTAATTGCTCGAAGAGCCTCGACCAACACCTTCAGAGGCTCACGTTAGGCAGTTGGATTGAGAGCATGATGCAGAAGGCAGTCCTCCTCGATACGGCACGCATAGTGAGGAGGTTTCTGTCTCTGGAACCCTAACCACCGGTAGCTTGGTCCCTGTACCCGATACCGGTGGGACACTATTTTTTATATTTTTAAATATATTTTTTATATACTGAATGTATTTAAAAATGTAATTTATATGTATATTTAAGTGAATAAAGAGAATAATAATATTAATATTTATTTTCTTTCACAATATTTCAGGCATAGAAATAAATAAACATCATTAGCTTTGTTGCGAAAAACGTCTTTACAATCATTTCACGCTTTCGTCTATTCAATAGACCATTCAGTGCAATCTACCAAAGTGCCATAGAAATGTGATGACAAAAGAAACTTTACGGCATTGACTTTATATATTTTATTCCTTAGACCGACAGAATTTTTGAAGTGAAAACTTCTTTAGGCACGTTTGTGCACTTTTGCTATGGGGAAAAATCACAGAACTCGTGACCGTCACGCTAATAATACATATATAGATCCACTTGAGGGCGCTAATCTAAACATTGAGTTCTGTCAGCTTCTTAATAATTGATGTCACCAACCTGCTAATGTGACGATTTAAGTTCGTCGTTTCCTTTAAGTTTTCACTTCTGTCGGCCGTCCCATGACTGCCTATTTTTTTTTGGAAGGACAACTGAAAGATATGCAAGATGAATCTTATTTAGCAAGGTACTGTATTTACCAACGACCTGTACGCTTCGCTTGATAAGCAATCACAAATCAATTAGGGGTATAAATGTTTTAAACTTTCGCTACTATTAGTCACAAATATTATCTACAATCGATAATAACAGTATTTTATTTAAGAACACTGTTGTCTCCCTCCTCTTTCGTGTGGACGGTCATATTTACAAGACATCGTATAAATGGGTGTTTTTATTCCAACAAATATATTATTCTGGCTGACAACCCAATTAAGCATAGACGTGTAATTGATGTGTCTCTGCAGGACAAATTTCGTAACGAAGTAATCCGACACAGAACCAAGGTAACCGACATAGCTCAAAGAATTGTCACCAGCGGTATTTCCGGACCGATACGACCTTCAAACCTTCAAGAAAAGAGCGTACTCCCATCTCAAAGGCCGGCAACGCACTTATGACTCTTGAGTTGCAGGTGTCTATGGGCGACGGTAGTCACTTACCATCAGGTGACCCGTCTGCTCGTTTGCCTCCTATAATATGAAAAAAAAACTAGCAAGCTGAAGTGGCAGTGGGATGGCCACATTGCCCACAGAACCGATAACCGCTGGGATAGACCAGCGGAGACAGAGTGGAAGGATTAGACTGGAGGGGAGACGGGCACAAATCGGTGGCGGCGGGGAAAAACTCGATGAGGAGACCTGGCGATCGAGTGCAGTGGCGTATATCAGGAAAGGCCCATGTCTAGCAGTGGACGAAGAAAGGCTGATGATGATGTATAATAGGACATTTGGTATTCTTTTGATTGTCCAGCACTATTTTAAAATAAAAAATGTTTTAATAACATCATATGTATGTTTTAAGTCATCGAAGTGGTTGTATTAAATAAAAGAATAATTGGATAAGAATTGAATTATGTAAAAGCACTCTTCTTCGATGTAAAAAAAGTTATATAATGTCAATTAAAATTTATAACCATATTCCTCAGGTAATAAGAGAATTACCATTACAACGTTTTAAATCACAACCAAAGTTCTGGCTACTAGAAAAGTGCTTTTAGACCATAAATTATTTTTTAAATTGTAAAACCTATTAGTTTTAAGTAAAATTTCGCATGCCTATTAAAGCCGAATATGTCGGGCTACTTTTTAATGTTATCACCTACTGTACCATTTTCTTGGCGAATAAATATCTTATCTTATCTTAAAATAAAGATTCTAGTCTATACGGGGCTTAAAATATATACAGAGATGAATTGAAGGGACAGAGACCGAGGGACAGACGGGGCAATCACTAAGACAATAAGTTATTCCATGGAACTATGTCCACAACAGGTATAGATTGAGTGCAGCTTATAGTCGTAATTTATTTTGCTTTGTTTAAACAGGATTGCATGCTATAATGAGTTACAGAACGCAAACATAACCTAAAAAGTGATTTCTTTTATATCATAAGTTTACAAATATACAAAGAAGAAAGAAAGAATAAAAAGAGAATAAAAAAAGTCTTAATAAATTAAGGATTCATTTTTAACCTTAAAACAAGATAAACGAACAGTTCTGGTCAAACTCATAGCACCATAAAACGCGAAAATCAATTAGATTTTTTTAACAGACAATTTTAAAAATAAAATTATAAGTTTTCAAAGAAAAGTCTTCTTTGAGAATGAAATATGCAGTTTTCTTTGGAATGGAAATTTCAATGCAGATGGCGTTCATTCCCTTCGTGCTGATGAGAGAGCTCTCTTCATTGATACCGAAGCAAGACTGTAGATTACTTCACGTTTTAGTTATGAATGAATAACTGAATATTTGAGCGCTTTGAAGCTTTGACTTGAATACAGCGTTTTTCACGAACAAAGTGGCATAACGACCCAAGTAACACGTAAGCAAGATAACAGTACACATTTAGAACATTTTACAATTCAAAGATGAATATAGTTTGTATAAGAGCATTGGGAATAGCTAAATGCTGAATTAGATTGAGTTCGGACCCTTAAAATTCTTAATGCTTAATAAATTCTGTTTTTCTGTCCTTCCTTTCTTTAGGCTTAATAACCAATCACCGTAAGATTATTATACAGACGTTATTTAGCTTTACGCATTCCAGGTGGCTTAAAGCTGAAAAACAGCCCCGTCGGCAGCATTTATCTGAATAACTATAACCTGTATTGCTATTATTAAAGTAATACTAAGCTAGTAGCGTTTGAAACAGCTATTTTCTGAATAAAGTATCATTTTCTGAATAATTGTTTTTATTTTATCTTTAAACTGAATAAGATTCTATGTTTTACTAATTATTCAGCTGCTGAATAAACAGCTATTATTTATGCTTTTATTAAGCTTTTTTCTGTATAATAGAGAATTTGAAACTAACTTATTCAAATTGGAGACCACATTGGTATTGTTATAGCGCCCATAGCTTAATACCAGCTTAATGAAAATATTATTGTACCTCGTATTTATTTTTCCGTTGTTTGTATTATGGATCGAAAGTCGTGGAAAAAACGTAAGAGAACCGGTTATATAAAAAGAAAATTGCTCAAAGAATATTTAAATATCAGCAGTAGTGATCGTCCAAGTGTTCCTGGTCATCGGATTAGTGTAAATAGATTGAATAATAAACCCAGTCCCAGCCAGCATGCGTTGTTGCCGTGCGATAAAGAGGGTTCCGTACCCCAAAAAAATCAAATAGAATTGCGATTCACGCAAGAAGATCAGAGTGCATCTGATGGCAGCTGTACAGATACCGAAGAAGAACAATGTACCGAACACATGAAAAATTTGATATTTCGAGAAAAAATTAGAAATTGGGCTGTCGAAAAAAAAATCACACAAGTAGCGCCAAAGGATTTAGCAGAAATATTAAATCAAAGATTCTCAGACATTTTACCTAATGATCCAAGGACAATTTTAAATACACCGAGAAAAGTCCATATAAAGTCTATTGAGCAAGGTGAATACTGGCACAATGGCGTTATAGAGCCACTTAAAAACATATTAAATAACACAAACGTTGTGCCTGAAAACATATCACTCAATATAAACATGGATGGTCTTCCAATTTTCAAGAGTTCCAAGAAAGAATTTTGGCCAATATTGTGCAACATACATGAAATAAATGAACTACCATTCGTCATCGGTATATATTATGGGATTGGAAAACCGAAAGATTTAAAAATCTATTTAGAAGATTTCATTTCTGAAATGATTATTTTGTTAGCAGAAGGTATTACAGTACAAGAAAATAAAATTAACGTTACGATAAGATGTTTTATTTGCGACTCTCCAGCTAGAGCGTATGTAAAATGTAAGTAAATTCTATATTTGAAATTTAAAATAGTATAAAATGCGAAAGTAAATACTCTATATATATGTGTGTTACATTTTCACCCCTAGACAGCTAAACAGATTTTGATGATTTTTTGTTTAAAGATAGATAAATTAAAACTCAGTTGCGAAAGTAATATCTACTTAAAGGGGGTGAAATAGATGGATGAAAGTTTGGACGTGGAATCAATTCTTGCTCAAGCTAGGGATATAAAGATTCATCATATCTCCAGTAAAAGCAGATTAGACTTCTATTAAAAAAAATTTAAAAAATTTTGTTACAATATTATTAATAATTAAACATATAATAAATATCATACTTAGTATTGCCCGGTCAAAATAGACATTTAAGGTAACATTAATTCGCACCCTGCTCAAATTATAAAAAAATATATAATATACTTAATAGGTATAAGTATTGTTTTTATTAATATACATAATATTATGTTCCCTTAAATGTCTATTTTGACTGGGCAATACTAAGTATGATATTTATTATATTTTTTTTATAATGTTTTTTTTTATTATTATTACCTATATATTTTATTCAGTTATCTACACATTACCATAAGATTTTTTAAGTTATTATTTTTAAATTTATAAAAAAGTATTTTCTAATAACTTGAAGGGTCACAACACATTGATCGACGGCGTTCGACGGTTTGTCCAGTGAGCAAAATATGGAACGACGTACGCATCCTTTCGCATCGACAGTGGCGAATGTCGTTCCATACTTTACTCACTTTTTGAACGTCGAACGCCGTCGATCAATGTGTATAAAGCAACACGTAGAAATAGAAATGTTGACTTGTCCAAGTACATCATTCCTCTGTACTCACATTTTTTTCAGGTGTTTGCAACTTTAATGGGAAACACGGTTGTATGAAGTGTGTAACAGTGGGTGAATATTCGCATCAGTCACACACTGTTGTTTTTCCTGACAGTAGACGTCCTGATAGAACAGACGACCAATTTCGCAAGAAAATGTGTGGATTACATCATAAAGCAGATTCTCCTTTGCTACAACTGCCCATAGATATGGTCAAAGACGTGCCAGTTGCGGACTCTTTACATTTAATATACTTAGGAGTAATGAAGAGACTATTAGTCGGATGGCGTGATGGTAATTTTGGTAAATATATTACCAAATGGTGCTCAAGAGATATAAATACCGTTACAACTTTTTTAAATAACAGCCAATTGCCTTCGGAAATTCACCGATCAATTAGAGGTTTGGATCATCTAGCTTACTGGAAGGCCTCGGAATATATATCATTTTTGTATTATTTGAGCATTATCATACTGCCGCAGGTGTTGAGTGAAAGTGCTTGCTCACATTTTTTATGTTTATTTTGCGGTATAACGATATGCTCTTCTAAGATGTACGAAAACCTATTGCCTTTGGCAGAAAATCTTTTACTTTATTTTGTTGAACACTATAAGGATTATTATGGTGCCGATTATGTTACTAGTAATGTTCATAACATAGTCCATGTGGTAGATGAAGTGCGAAGATTTGGACCACCTCAGTCTTTCAGTGCTTATCCATTTGAAAATAAGCTTTACTTGATTAAGAGGATGCTCAGAGATGGAAAAAGTCCATTGCGGCAAGTAGCAAATAGGCTTAACGAAGAAGCTCGAGTAAGGAAAAATATTACCAGTAATAAAAACAAAAATAATAAATGTGATTTTGAAATTAAAAGAAACAAAAACAAGACTGAAATTCAATTTAAGGAATTCAAATTGAACAACAAAAGCAAAGACAAGTTTTTTATGAGCACGAATAATGACATTATGGAAATTCAAAAAATGGTTATAGAAAATGACAATATATTTTTACACGTTTTCAAAGTTTCAGGTTTGACTGAAGCTTTTGATCAGCCAGTAAAATCAAGTTACTTTAATATATTTAAATCTAAAGTGCCAACTGAAACACGCGCCTTAATATGCCTATCTCCTCAAGATGTAAAATTCAAGTTTGTGTGTAATGAATATAGGAATGAGTTGTATTTCGTACCTTTATTGCACACTGTATAATAGGTATATAGGTTTGGTTTGAAGTAAAATTTAAAATAAATAAATTGAATAAAAAATTAAATCGTTTAATTCACCTACAATATTATTTATCAACTACAAGTCACAAATCACAATTACAAAATCACAGACACGAGATTACGTCAATACTTTTAGAAACATATTTAAAAAAATAAACAAACTTATTCTAACACAGAGATTTTTCCTCATTTTCTTCTTCAATTTGGTTATCATCTTTTTGATGAGTATTTTCATTCAAATTTTGCAGTGCTGCCGAATTTTCTTGACCAGTCCCATTATTTTCCTCTTTGTTATTATCAATCGTATGGTTTACCCTCCTTTTCTTCGCAGAAGAACGAATATTTTTCATATTTTTGCGTTTTAACGCATTTCTCAACACCGTTTTAAAGAAATTTTCGTTATGTTCCATCGTATAAGTTGAATCCCAGAAGTTAACCATGGTGACAAAAAAAATTATTACGTTTTTGAAAGCTTTGAACCCTATTTTCACATCAACTGCATTACGACTACCTCCAGTCCAGGAACAAAGGCACAAGAAATCTTTCGTAAACAGTATATCCAGCAACCTGTAAGCACAGTTAACACCGTTTCCCAGTAATTCAGAACATACAATTGAGTATTGTTTCTTGAGTTTTTCAAATGTTTCCTTGTTTGAGAGATCCTGGTCTAGTTTTTCCAAGTGCTTAATGTCATTTATAGGTCTTAGTATAAAGGATTCCACTTCCATACCCTTAGCCTCACCTAATAGTGTTACAGTTGTTGGCTGCCGATCATTTCTTAATTCTTCGACTTGCACAGAAATTTCAGCAAGTTTTTTCATTATTTTGTCTTGGTTTTCCATAATATGTTGCTGTAACGCGTATATATTGTTGATTCCTTCTAGAGTCAGCTGGTTTCCATCAGTGCCAAGTGACTGCTGCGCGGCTACGTTTTCAAATTGCCTTGAGGTTCCTTCGGAGACTACTTCATACATCACATTTTCTGCATCAGTAATCACAGAAATTGCTGTTTGATTGGGGGCTACTATATTCGCCATAGGATCGATCTGCAAGAAAATAATTACCTATGTTATTATTTTATCCTACTAATATTATAATCGCGAAAGTTTGTAAGTATGGATGGATGTTTGTTACTCCATCACGTAAAAACTACTGAATGGATTTTCATCAAACTACACAATAACATAGCTTAGGTATACATCAGACTAACAAATAGGCTATGAATTATACACCTATCGATTAATGATTTATAACCTATACCTATGTCTTATTTGAGCTATATCGATTTATGTCAAACAAGTCGTAAAAGGTACCACTTAAATTAGCATTTCTTTGCGCACGCTGCCTAAACGGTTATATATTAGTAAACATAAAGCAAATATGTAGGCCTATAATAGATCTACAAAAAAGTCCGCGACACCATATACCTATCTATCTTTAGCATATATAAGCTATTACAACTGCTTATAGGTTGTAAAATTTGATTAAATAAATAGCAATTAGGTATTTAGAATGACTTTTTTTCTTAATCTATATCAAATTAAATTATGTAATCATCGAGTGTCTTTATTAACATGTTATTTGGTGCTTAAATCAATAAACTATTACTTTAGAAGATACAGCGATATTAAGATATAGCGAAGTTGAAAATATTATTGCGGGAGGGGTGGTAACGCAAAGAGTCACCAAACTCGTGCTGCTAATAAAATAACACAGACCAGGCAGTAGTAGTAGGTACTGTAGTCTGGATCTGGAATAGCATATTACTAAGGCTCTATCTTGGTCGCAATACCCGACCTCCACGCGGGCGGAGCCGTGGGCAAAAGCTAGTGTATATGTATAAATAAATACATAGATAGAAATAGAAATCGGCTTCTTTGTTTTGTTTGGACGCTTCCCCACAGACTTACCTAACTAACCTAGGTGTATAGCACAGATAATGTAGGTAAGTACGTACTACCTACAGACATGTACTAGGTACTTAGAGAATAACAAGGAGGAGGAAGTAGGTACTACTTACCAAATCTTGAGCCATGGAGTTATAATTTGGACCTGCAGTAATAGAATTCGGTTCTGAACGATGGAACAAATTTTGTTGAATATAGTCGTCACTCGTCAGGACGCGGGTGTGGGGGCGGAGGCGAGCGCGGCGCGGAGTTGGACCGAGCGCTTATCCACTCACACGGCACACCACCACGGCAGCGGCCGGCGCAGCGGCGTCACAGCTCCCGTGCACCGCTCACCTTTTCGTACAATTTTTGCCGCTTGGCGGAGTGTCAACTGTCGAGTGACCGAAACTCGGCTCGTAAACAAAAAGTTTCTATGAACTGACAGTAACTGAATCATGATGTTATAGGTATCAAATTGTTCGTAAATAATCACGCTTTATGGTTCTGTTGGGGGTGCTTGGGCGACGGATGAATATAAAGATGGGGTGCGGTAATAACGTGTTTATTACTTCAGATTCGTACAAAGAGTGTGTTACAAGACTGAACATCGAGTACCATTTAATATTAGCTTATAGACTACGATATATTTCCCTACGTATGCACGTTACATTGTAGGTACAGTCACGTACAACCGCTACAATTACTCCCCCCCTTTTTTTATATTTCCCAAAACTTTAAAAAAAAATACAACATTTCGTACATCAAAACATAAAAGTTCACATTGATTAATTTACAAGTCAGCGTTAAACCAGGTGCAGATACTTGATAGTTGAGTGACAATAACAATCGTATCGTGTTACGAGCACCTGACAATTTCATCATAGGTAGTAAGTACATACACAACCTGATGCAATAATTACGTACATGTAAAAACAAAATTAGTTACCAAAGCACGTTTAAAATTTAACGAAAATTACACATTGGAAAAAAAAAACATTTTTAAACAATACCTGAACACTTAAAACAAAACACATTTACACAAATTACGCATTAAAATTTGCTATTGGTTGTTGACCAACCTTGTCCATTTGAATGGTTGACACAGCGGCAACCATCTCCTTCCTGGCCCATTTCTTTACGCTGTTGTTGCATTTTTTATACAACACCCAAACGAAAAATACTAACGCCAATATCAGGATGCTAGCTATGGCCAAACCATACATTTCCACTTTGCTTTCTAATGATGAGTGGCTGGCGTCGTTTGCGCCATTTTGTGCAATTACTATCTCCTCCGGTTTGCTGTACGATGTGCCCATATTAATATTTGAACAAAAAATTAACAAAATAAAAGTTGTAGTTGTAAGTATGTTTGTACTGAAATGATAGAAATTCACTAAAATATCGTATTTAAATAATGTACCCATGAAAAAAATGCTGACTTACTTAGCTTACAACTAAGGTCAATGTCATAATGTCTGCGATGCGAAACTATGCTACCTAATGTTATAGCTTATCAAACTACATACTACATTAAAACATCGCGTAGCTTTGGCTATACCTATACCTTACGCGAACCTCACTGGTAGTTTTACTATACGACCGGAGCGCGTTGTGTGACTGCTAACTGCGGTTGGGGGTTCGGTTGCCGGTTGACGTATAGGAATACAATCGCTAGGGTCTGCTACACTAACTACGTACGCTGGTTTCAGCCGATCTACGGATATGGTAGCTTTTCTGTTAGGAAGCTGAATGACGTAGAACTTGGGTCCTCGTTTCAATACGCGGTATGGACCGTCGTAAGGCGGCTTCAAGGGTTTTCGTACAGTGTCATCGCGAACAAAAACATAATCTACTTTCGCGAGATCTGGGTGTACGAATACTGTGCGCGCGTCCCTAAGTTTTGTAGGCTTAGGTTTCAACTTGCTAATAAAATCTCGTAATCTTTCTACATATTGACTGTGATCTAAAACCTTACAACTAGAATCGGTATAAAAATCACCTGGCAAACGTAATGACGTCCCGTATGTCATTTGCGCCGCGCTCACACCCGTATCGCTTCTAGTAGCCGTACGTAGGCCTAACAAAACTATAGGTAGCTCTTCCACCCACGTGGAGGAGTCTAAACGGGCCATAAGCGAAGCTTTCAGCGAACGATGCATTCTTTCGACCATACCATTCGAAGATGCGTGGAAAGGGGTTGTGCGTATTTTAAAAATGCCTAATAGTTTCATAAGTTCCTGAAACAAAGAACTTTCAAATTGCCTGCCCTGATCGCTTGTCAGCTTAGCAGGGCAGCCAAAACGCGAAATCCAACCTTCAACGACTACTTTAGCTATTGTCTCTGCTGTAATATCTTTGACTGGATACGCCTCGGGCCAGCCGGTTTGCCTATCTATGATTGTGACGAGATATCTGTAGTCATTTACCGAAATACCGAGTGGACCTACGATATCCACGTGAATGTGTGCAAAACGTTCAGTTACTGGAAAAACGCCTAGCTCTGACTTATTATGCCTAGACACCTTTACGCGCTGACAGTTCACGCACTCTTTAGCCCATTTACCAACGTCACAATTCATATTACCCCAGAAAAATCTTTCCCTAATTAGCTTTCGCGAGGTACGAATTCCTGGGTGGCTTAAACTATGCACGGAATCGAATGCTTGACGTCTAAATTGTTGTGGTAAGTACGGCCTAGCTCTATCAGTTGAGGTTTCGCATACAACCGCTAAGTCACTTCCAGGAAGCACTAAATCCTTAAAAATTAATTTGCTATCACCAGTTCGGTTACGTAATTGTGCGAGCTCTTCATCGGTTCTTTGTGCTTGCGCAATTGCCGCGTAATTTAGAGCCGTGGGACAGCTTACTGTTGCCACGTGCACGCGAGATAAAGCGTCGGCTACCACGTTTGCGGCACCATCAATATGATGAATTTCCGTTGAAAATTCACTAATATAAAGTAGTTGCCTAACGCGTCGTGGTAACTCATTATCGCTGCTAACTTTTTTGAACGCAAATGTCAAGGGCTTATGGTCAGTAAAAATAATGAGATGTCGTCCTTCTATCATATTCCTAAAGTATTTTACAGCCAAGTATATTCCTAAAAGTTCTCTATCATAGGTACTGTACTTAGTCTGTGATTGCGACATTTTCTTCGAAAAATATGCTAATGGTATCCATTTGCTATCAACGTATTGTTGCAAAACCGCTCCCACACAGGTGTCCGATGCATCAGTCATAAGCGCAAACGAAGTATCGGGTTTAGGGTACGATAAAGTCGCTGCGTTTTGCAAGCTTGCTTTACACCGTGAGAAAGCCTCAGTGGCTTTTTCCGTCCACTCTATTTTAGTTTTATCACGTTTTTTAGAATTTTGTAAGTACTGATTTAACAATGCCTGATCCTGTACAGCATGAGGTAAATGCAAGCGGTAAAAATTTACCATTCCCAAAAAACGTCTAAGCTGTTCGACAGTTTCCGGTTTCGGAAAACTGGTTATTGCGTACACTTTTTCTTGTAAAGGTCGAATACCTTGTGTAGAAACTTCGAATCCCAAAAAATCTATTTTAGATTGCCCAAAAACACATTTATCTAAATTTATAGTTATACCGAATTTGTTTAAACGACTGAACACTTCCCGTAAATGCTGTTCATGCTCGTTTTCGTCACTAAATATTAAAATATCATCTATATAACAGTATATATAGTCTAACCCTGCCAAAACAGTATGGTTCATGAACCTTTGAAAGGTTTGGGCTGCTCCGCGTAACCCGAAAGACATACGCGGGAAATCGAACAATCCAAACGGTGTTATTATGGCAGTCTTCTCCACATCGGCAGGATTCACTGGAATGACGTGGTATGCCCTACAAATATCTAATCGCGAAAAAATTTTTTTACCGGCTAAAAGATAAGTAAAATCATGCAATCTAGGAATAGGATAACGGTCTGCTTTTGTAATTGCGTTAAGCGCTCTGTAATCCCCACATGGTCGCATTTGCCCATTCTTTTTCATAACGATATGTAGAGGACTTGCCCACGCACTGTTTGACGCTCTACAAATCCCCATTTCCATCATAAGTTTAAATTCATCTTTTACCTTAGCGTAACGATGTGGCGGTAGCGGTCTGGCTCGGGCATACACTGGCGGGCTGCTGGTCTCTATATAGTGGTACACATCATGTTTGGGCGGCTCCTTAAAGGAAACTGGCTTGGTGATATCCGGAAACTGGGCTAAAATGCTATAAAAAGGACAATTGATATCTATTGTTTTGATTGACGAATCACTGTTATTTGCAATAGACGCCGATACTTTTAACCTGGTTATCTCATCAATTAATCTATGAGCACTTATATCTACGAGTAGCTTAAAGTTCGCTAAAAAATCTGCGCCTAAAATAGGTTGTCGCACTTCAGCTATCACAAAGGTCCACCGTAACTCACGACGTAATCCTAAGTCTAACACTAATGTTTTAGTTCCGTAAGTTTTTATTTTGGTTCCGTTCGCCGCGTATAACGAATAATCATTGCACTCTGAATTACGATAGTTTTTTAGCACTTTATCTACCGGAAGTACCGAAATATTCGCACCAGTATCTATAAGAAAACGAAGTCCACTGTTACGGTCTACTACGCGTAATCGATGACACGGGCTAATGTTTGGTGGGATAGCGCAAACATCTGGCTGCAACGAACTCGCTAGTCACTTGTCCTGGGGTGCCTTCCAAGCACAAGGTTCTGTACATTTCTTTGCCCTCGCGCGAAAACGGTAATGAAAGAAACAAAGCCAATCCGGGCTTTCAGGAGTCCTCCGGGGAGTCGAGGAGTCTCGGCTTCGGTTCCTAGATACGGAGCGTGAATGGTTGTTCCGATTCCCATTAGTTGGACGAGACGTCGACCTTGACCTTTCCAGGCACTGAAGTTTGGCACTCAACTTTGCTATTTCAGCCATTATCAGTTCGGTATCCTTCGAAGAATTGTATTGCTGACATACCTCGTTCACATGTCCAGTACGCGTTGTCTCAAACACCTTGTCTGCTATTGCCGCCAAATTATTTAGCTCCTTGCTATCCGACACAGCAAGAACTGCACGCACCGGCGAAGGCAGATGACCTTGCCAGAGAAGCTTGAGTGTGTCATCGGGGATCTTGTCCTTGGCCAGCTCCCTCATGCGGCGCAAGAGCTGGGAAGGCTTCTGGTCACCCAAATCCATTTCACTGATGAGTTTCTGCAGCTGGCGATTTTCTGATTCCTCGTAAATCGTGAGAAGGCGCTGTTTCAACGTATCAAACTTTTTTGCAGCTGGGGGATCCATTAAGAGGTCTGTCACCTGTTGAATAGCCTCTTTAGACAATTTTGAAACCACAATATCGTACCTCGATTCGTCTGAAAGCTTTTGTGGTGCCAGCATAGTCTCTGTTCGAATAAACCACACTCGCGGAGAGTCGACCCAAAATTCGGGAATTTTAGAGGTCAGTGTTATGGCTGCTAACTCCACTGCCGAACCTGCAGGAGTCGGGAAGCTTTCCACCGCTGGCTGTTGTCCACTTGAACTTGCTTTGGTAGTCGTCATGACTGTAATTTGCAAAACACTAGTGATTCCAAAAAAAATTTTTCACGGTCACTGTTGCCTCACCCCAAGAATGTCACATTACGCTTGTAAAAAAAAAATCGCGTCGCCACCCCCGAAACTGTCTGCAAATCACGTCGGCACCCCCGAAAATGTCTGCAAATCACGTCGGGGTCACCACTGTTGGGGGTGCTTGGGCGACGGATGAATATAAAGATGGGGTGCGGTAATAACGTGTTTATTACTTCAGATTCGTACAAAGAGTGTGTTACAAGACTGAACATCGAGTACCATTTAATATTAGCTTATAGACTACGATATATTTCCCTACGTATGCACGTTACATTGTAGGTACAGTCACGTACAACCGCTACAGTTCATTCAATACAAACTAGCAATTTAATAGACTTTATCCCATTTTCATAAATGTATTAATTTTTCAGACAGCATTTATACAAATTACCTACTATTGATTTCATCATCAAAACAAAGACGCTATAATTTTTAATGTAATCTACAAGAAATTCCACATTATAAAAGATTTTTATTCGTTCAATTAGAGAACCCTAAAAATCTGAGTAATGTAGAAATGTATAACTATATATAATTGTTATTCAGAAGTTAGTGCAATGAGACTACTCTTTTTCAAGTTATAGCTCAGTAAAAAGACATGTGTGCACTTCTATTCAGCAATATAAATCAAAGCATCGATCGCCATTAAAAATCTTTGTAATTTATACCTACAAGGAATTTTCGAGATCAACAAAATGCTGAATCTTAGGTACAACTGCTACATTTTCAACTCGATTCATGTTATTTTGTAGGATTGAAATTGCTATCATTAGCTATTTCGTCACAATTAAGTACTTTTGTCAGACCTAGTATGTATTTAAATACTATTTACTTTCAGTTATCTTGATTATTCACGCGGCGCGTAATCAGTAATGAAATATAACACATACTATTCACGACAAAATTACTTGCGCACTAACAAATTGACTATAAGCAGACCTCAAACTTTGCTTACAAAATAATATAATAAATTTACTTATCGATTTTATGCACCATGTCAAATCATAACACTTACATTTTGACATCGACATTTTAATATTTATTCCAATCAAATTCTTTAATTTAACAATTTGTATGAATATTGTCTGCATAAATGTGAACAATATTTTAATTGCTTAATGACTTCTGAATAGCATAACCAATTCGACTAAGGTGAATAACTCTGTTATAAGAGCTTAATAATAGCAATGTAACCTGTTATTCAAAAGTTATTACGCTAATTGTACCGTTATTAAGCTCCTACTCAGATGTTGTTCAGATGTTGTTCAGCGTTAAGCATTCAAAATTGGGGCCCTTTTTGCTTGAATAACAGCTGAATAGACGGTTACTCAGACGTTATTCAGCTTAGTATTCAGCTTAATGCTCTTGACATTGCTCTTACTCGATCTTTATTCAGCACGTCTGTGTTACTTGGGGAGGACCGAGGGTGAGAACAAAATCGCTTGAAGGCACTCTTTCGAGACCTTGTAGCTAAAAAACATAAACATAGTTTAAATAAAGAGTATATGTGTATGTACGTACTTGATATCTTCATTAACGTTGATTTTAAAAATGACACATAATTCTAAAATCAGATGTAAGTTTATTTTCTAGTTCAAAAGCAACAAAGGTTTCAATGTACCTGACGAACAATGCCGTAAAATAATGATAGTTCACATAGCTAGATTCTTTTATCGAACTGTGAGGAGTTGAAAACAAAGATCAACTCGTCCGAGTTAACCGAGGCCTAAGTAGAGAATATGAGTAATTCGCCAAAAGAGAAACGGAAGCCCTTTGAGTTTCCTCCCTCTCAAGTTAAAGGTATTTTCAAATCAAGTACAGGATAAATCCAAATCGATGTATTTCTTTGAAAAGAATTTCGTATTGGTTTACGAATAACAGAAGGTAATATTCATAGCACTGTATTAGCTCATGGTTAGATTAGCTTAAAACCGCGGCTTCACGCTCCAAACACCGACATGAACTTGTTGTAAATTACATTTGAAATAATACGGTATGAATAGTTTTGTACTACTGAATTGTCAACAAACAAACTTACAAGTTATCTCAACAGTTTCTGCATAGCTTGTTAGTGCGTTCGTAATGCTATAATTATTATTGTTCTAAGTTAAATATGGCTTTTCTAACATGTTTATGCTATATTTTTTAATAAGTTGGGTATAGCAGGCAACTGCTCAGATAAGATCGGAGGATGATATATATCAGGAGGATCCCTTCTTCTTGCATAATGTTTTTTTTCGAATAAACTTTGGCATATCTATTTTGGCATAATTTTTTTTTGGTATAATAATACTTTGTCATAATTGTTTTTTGGTAAGTATACAATTTATATTGACATGTTACCTTTTCATAATTTTATTCCCGTAATGTTACTAGTGTGATGAAGTGTATCAATAGATTAAGGAGATGCAGGGTTGGCCCAAGCCGCCAATATGTTTTACATACATTATAACAAATTTACTAAACTTAACTTTTTTCTAAGTGTATTTGGCTCATGATTGTAATTTTGCATAATAATATGTTTCAATAATATTTCATGTTGTTGGTCGTCGTTTAGTTTTTTGTTATGCCTATAAAAATTATGTTTAAGTAGGTACATATAATTTATTTATGCTTTAGAAGGTTATGCTTATCATTAGGTATTATGGTTAGAGAAGTTATGCTTAAAAAATTGTGCGTAAGCTGTTACGCTTAAATAATGTTATGCGTAAATATAATTAGGAGAACCCAAGGTATGCCATGTTATATGATGTCTTAAATATTCATGCAAATGGATAGGGAACCCTTGTTTTATTGCAACAACCACATTGAAACGAAGAGAACCAAGAAGAACGGATTAAAGAACATATAATTCCGACACCGACGAGAAACAAAAAGTTGTAAATGTGGAAGACATGGCAAGTATTGAGTACGATTTTTTCGTTTTTTAATCAGCGCATATAGCGCCTATCTACATTTTAAGTCTCTCGACCTCAATAGTGTAATAGGTCAAAGTTATCAGGTTCAACGAAAGCACGATTTACTTTACAGATGTTTACAGAGAATTTGTTTGGGGTTTGGACATTTTTTAATACGGTTTTCTTTTAGAAAGTAGCAAGAAGTATTCTGAAAACGTGTTCGGAGAACGCAAGAAGCTTCAGCTTAAAATACATATGTGCACCTTAGTAAATATACAGACAGAAAAAAGAAAAAAAAGAAAGAAAAGAAGACGTTCTAACTAGTAATACTATGAATGCGAGTGTAAGTTTGTTCACTCAACTGAACCGATCTATATGAAATTTTGCATACACGTCACAGGTACGAAAAAGCACATAAACTAGATCACAATCAAATAGAACAAACATTATTCCCAAAGGAAAAATTGGTCGACAAACTGAATTGACAACTGAATGAAAATACTGCATTATAGACCCAACAATAATACTACGGTTTACAGTCATATCATTAACTGAAAGTCTGCAAAAGATTTCCCACTGCCAAAGAAACGTTAACGTTGATAAAATCGCTATAAACTTTGTCGAGACAATTTCCCAGGTACAATTGGTTTGAGCGACTATCTGTTTTTTCCGCAATTTTTTCACAAATTTCCGCTTTTAGAAACGGAAACTTGTCGCAGACAGTTGCTCTTGATGGATAAAAATTCAGAGATTGAATTTACCGCAAATTTGATTCACTTCGTGTATCTAAAGCTTACCTTCCGTGAATTTAACCTTTATCAGCCGACTCAAAATCGGGCACCAGCTGCTAATTAGATATACGTTAGGGATGATGTTTTTATTCATCTGGGTTGCATATTGAGTAAAATTCATGATATTTAACGTGGGAGAGCAGTGAAGCAATACTTCCATTGCATTTCGCCGTTTGAGTGAGGTTACCGGAGGCCCTAACCTCTCCCTTATTCCCGTCTTTCCCCTCTTCCCACTCTTCCCCCCCTCCCCCTCTTCTCCTACTCCCACCTTAAAGGGCGGCAACGCACTTGTGACTCTCGAGTTACAGGCGCCCATGGGCGGCGGTAGTGATTTACCATCAGGTGACCCGTCTGCTCGTTTGCCCCCTATACTATGAAAAAAAGAAATTTGAACTGTATCTCTTAATATGTGAACCATTCTGTTGTTGTTTTATCTATATACTCCAATAAGGAAAATAAACTTACTCAGTAAATATTTTTTTGTGGAGATTATACAGATTATATATTTTCTAGAAAATTTTCTATTTCTACGACATTAAGATACTGTAAAATAATATGCACCTAGTCCTTAAAAAACCTTTCGTCTATGGTTATAATTGCAATAAATAACTTCAAAATTATTGAAATATAAGTTTAAATGAAAGACTATACATGCTGGATTCGTCACTTGAGTTCTTTGTAATATTAATAATTAATTCTTACGTATAATATATTATAGTAAACGTGGGTAATATCATTTACTAAACAAGTTCAGTAATTTAGGCTCAAATTACCATTTAACTTTTTTAAATCTATTAAAAATTGCTCTGAAATAAAATCGGTTGCCATTTTTAATCGAATCGAACTGTTAAAAAAGAAAATCAATGAATTGAAGAGTATACGTGACCTAAACTGACTATATTTGATACGATATCCAAGACAGTTTAACAGCCCCTTAGACTTGCAGTCTATGATGCCAATAATTATGTCAATAAAAAAGTTTTGGTAAAGAATAATCATACAACTATGGGAAGAAACGATTATCATTATGGATTATGAATAAAAAGGAAATAAACCGTGTTGCAAATAGGTAAGATCGCTATATGCCAGTATCGATCTATAACCACACCTTTCCAAATATTTGTCTTGTGAAAAGAAATCGGGCAAAGAAACTCACATGCACTCTTTTACATCACCAGATAGTTTAACAACAGCACTGTGTTGTTGAGCGCTAATATGTTATTAAGAATCAAAGTAAGCAAGCTAAAATGAAGCTATAAAAGTATGGATACCTAAAACTAAGCAAGGGAAAATGAAAGTATGAAAAGAAAAATATAAAAAATAGAAGATGAAAAACATATTAGCTCAGATTACATTTCTTTATAGTATTTGAAATAGCCTGTGAACATTTTAGTCCCAAGCGTGTTTTATCTTTCAAATAATCCACTACTACGTAATTGTATTTGTGGATTTATATTTGTTCAGACTAAAAGTTTGTACATTATTTGGGATTTTTCTTCATTAACCCCAAAACGACTTGCTTATTTTTTGGACTCTATAGGCACTTTTTGGTAACCGGCCTTTGTTTTTAGTAGTAGTTCTTAACGTTAAACCAGTGAACATTTTTCGTAATAGCGCTGTTTACATCGCCAAACTTTGTACACATACGTTTTAGTCTAAATAAAAGTGAAGTATTATCTGCAAACAATTATGTCTCGTGATTGTCCTTAACGTGATGAACTGGGGAACTCCCATTTCTACCACAGACCCTGGAGAAAGCCTGTAATTAATATCGATTTTTTTAATCCGATTACACAGGAAAAAGTAAGAAGATCACACGATTCTTTCGGATAATTTAAGCCACATTTGAAATCGTTAAAAAATATTACTCGATTGTTATATTTAGTTCGTAATAAAATGTGGAGGGAAAATAGAAGTTTTGTTTGTTGTGAAAGTTTTGAACAACTTTTGTACTTTTTATCGTAAATGATCTTATTTTTCAAATTAAGTAAAATCTGCCAGTGTTCCATACATAAAAACTCTTTCTCACAAAACTTTCTGAGTGGCCTAGTACATTCGCGTAAAACTTTAAGGTAGCAAACTACATAATTATGTACTGTGATCAAGTTTCGTGAAACTATGTGTCGCAACGTCTCCATTTTAAAACGTAAGTTTGTTCAAAAGTGTTATTATATTTAGGTTTTGGAAACTGGAATTATTTAAAGCCGGGTGTCGGGACAAAACCACAACCATGAACTTTTACAGACCTTTATTTGACTTAATGAGGTCTACTGTTATTTAAGCACAAAATAATAATTGGAAAATTAAAAAAAATGGGCCTCTTCATTCCTCTTATTATTATCTCTCATATGGCTGATTCCCTACGCCATTTGCACGATAATTAAAACGTTCACGGTTAAGTAAATTCACCCATTCGTCAATTTTAATCTCAAACCACAAGATTACACTAAAGTCATTAATCAATATGTCTAACGAAATAACGGTTTAATTATCTTCTATAAATTAGACTTTATTATATCAAAAAAGTGTCAATGGCAACAAATATACCCAAACTTCTTAACATATAGAAGCCGTAAGTGGAGAATTTCTTAACACATCGTTTCAGATTTATGGACATATATATCTGTGAAAATATTTCTTTTGAAAGTAAGAAAGTATTCGGAAGGTTCGACGGCTTTGTCAAACATTAGGGAGAAGTCTCACACCTTACACAGAATATTTGTAACATAAGTTTCGAAGTGTGAGTAATCTATAATTAGCCTATAGTATCTCGCACGTGTCTTGTCAAGAACTGAGAAAATATTAGACCTTTTACTTAGTTTAACACCAAGTGAGAAGCGATTATTAGTTTTAAAATGTTGGATAATATGTAGAGACACATTCAATTGGGTGCCATTGCCGATTTGTCGCCTTCACTCTTGGTAATACCATTGATGTTAAGTATCTAATTAAATTTTTGTTTTATCAGTACTCTGTGTATATTCTCTAGAAATATTATCTATTCGTTGGGTACGAGTGTGTTTTGCATCAAATAATATCTAAAGTATTCAAATTACAAGAAAATCAATAAAATAACAAAAAAATATAAACGATCCGTCGACACCCTGTAAGCCTTGTAAGCCTTAGGGTAACCAATAAAAGTTCAATATTTCAAAGGTTTCGTATATTTAGTGAATTACGCGACTCACGTATAGGATTGATATTGAGTGGCAAACCAATGATAGTTGTACTTTAAAAAAGGGCTCGTCAGCTTCTGATATGAATGGCAATCAATAGAACGATTAAAATAATGTAGTTTTTTTTTAATATAGATTTTTGGTATGTTGTTGTTGTCGTGCAATATGTTGTTATTTTAGTAGTGTGTGAGACCCACGTTACTAGTATTCATGTTAACCCTTCCAGCTAAGCTAAATGCTTGTGGGTGGGGTTCGAATCCGTGACCATTTGATCGCTAGTCCGAAGCCATTACGCTCCCGACGCTTAAATAAGTAAAAAACTTAAGTTGACTATGCGGTTAAAGTAAATTGTTACCAGTCCTCATGAAATTCAGTGTTTTATCAAAGTTTCAAATTATCAAAGTATCAAATTCATGGGAGAGACATGCTTCGGCCCGGCCTCACAGAAAACCCGCTGAAGCAATGGTTGCATTGCTTTTCGCCGAGTGTGTGAAGCTACCGGAGGCTTTAACTCTTTCCTCTCCCCTCCTCTACCCCTCTTCCCCCCTTCCCAGACTCCCACCTTAAAGGCTGGCAATGCACTTGTGACTCTTGAGTTGCAGTAGTCATTTACCATCAGGGGCCCGCTTGTTTGCCCCTATGCAATAAAAAAAAATAAAAATAAAAATTTGATAATTTAGATTCGTTATATATATAATTATGTTTATGGGAATTAAAGCGATCACGAATTAATTCCACAGGCTGTGACCACGGGCAGTGCGACCTGGTCGAAACGTCGCCGCGTCGTCGTCAGGCAATTCAAAGGTAATGTAATACCTTTAATAATTGTACAACTTTGTGCTCATAAGGATGCAAATAAATGGTTATTAATAATTAAACATAATTATGTAGTATGGAACGTGAAAGTTTAAAAGTTAGTATAATTAGATTAGTTGTAATTTTCACGTTTATATTTTAATAATTAAACCGACACATTAAAAGTACATGATTTGCCTTAAAAACTTATTAGACTTAACAGAAATCTATTACCGTATTGTCATCAACGTGTTCAATTTAAAGCAACACATGAAAACACACTGTGCTCTTCTCTTCGGCGCTAGCATAGAGATAGCATGATAATTGTCCGTATTTATGCAGAATGGAACCACATCACAAAGGATCTTGACCAAAAGTGGTCTAGCAATGTTTCATGTTACAAAATCAAATGAATATAAAAATATTTTCTTATTTTTCGCAACCTTTTCACTTCAGCAATTTTATTTTCGTATCCGGAATTATGATTTAAATTAAAACATCAAATTAAACCATTCGTTCTCTTCATTTCTACGAGTTACGTAAGTATGACTTTAAACAAAAGCATCACAAAAATGATATCAAATTCATAATATCCTAAAATAACTGAACAATTAGTAATATTATTACGTTTTACAATGTATTTAATTAATATTTTATGGTTCTGTCATAATAATTTTCATTTTTGTGTTCCGACTTACGTAACTGTCAAGCCAGATGACAGACGAGTCGGCGGCCATTACTGTTTATGTGTCGATTGACAATAGTCACTGTGATAATCTCTCCACTTAAATGACGGAACGGATACGGAACTAGGAACTTAAGTGAGTGCTTTGTCTGGATAGAAGACGACATAGATGGACTAGATACGGTGGATTTCAAAATCCAATTTGATGATAACGTTGAATAAACGCTCTCTATATGTATTTTTTTTTTGTGGAATAAAGCTTTATTATGATACTGCAAACACTAGTTTCATTTTTAGCAATAAATCCCTGGGTTGTGGTTCTTTTTTGTATAACAGAAAACTTATCAATTAGTAAGCGTTAAAACAAACCATATGCACATTTTCTTAATTGTCTAGAAAGTTTAAGAGTATTCAGAGCAAATTTTAATAAAAATTCAAATGAAATAAATAGTAATTTTATTTCATCAGAGCTGAACATGTTTTATATTAATTCTTTGATATCTCGGAAGTGTGTGTTTGCTGGGTGGTTCCTTTTTGAATAAATACGGACAATTAGGCAACCCTCGGGCACTACAGCGTATGTGAGCTAATTACTCACTCGCTTGGAGTTCACACGGGCGGAAGTGACACTTGATAATACATTGAATTTTCGGGTTGAAACACGTCGCACAAGGGCCGTGGGCGGTAAACGAGAACAAAATTAACTGCACGTGTATGTAACCTTCTTGTGTAGACCACCTACATAACAATGTCTGTCGTGAATGACGTCCTGTTCAAGATACACCATGTTTAGTACTTTTAATAGTTTTAAAAATCACATCTAAAGCATTGCATGCGCACAGCACCCACAGCTGCCCTTGAAGTAGCTTTAGATCTGGCGCCACTAGACCTATATATACAACAAGAAGCAGCAATGGCAGCCATCAGACTCAAACACCTAGGTCTATGGTACAACCAAGAAGGTCCTCATTCCAAATTATGGAACCAATTAGTGGAATACCAACCACTAATAGCTGCCCCATGCGATAGGATCCCTAAACAACATATCTTCGGTAGAAGGTACCGAATACAACTACATGAGAGCGACCGAGATCAATCTGGCATAAACGAAGTCCGGATATACACGGACGGTTCTAAGATGGGGACAGGGACTGGAGCCGGAGTTTTCTCACAAGACTTGAATATAACAATATCACTGGCGCTAGGCCGACACAGCTCCATATTCCAATGTGAGTGCGTTGCGATAACCTACGCCGCTACCGCGGTCATGTCAAGGGGTATAAAGGAGTACAACATCCGCATACTCTCAGACAGTATGGCCGTCCTGAAAGCCCTGGAGGGCAACACCATGAACTCCGGCCTTATATACGAATGCCACCAGACACTCGACCGTTTAGCTTCTGGCAATGGGCTAACCCTTCAATGGATCAGGGGGCATAGTAATTCACTCGGCAACGATGCCGCAGATGAGCTGGCAAGAAATGGATCTGCAATGACAGTGGCAGGGCCAACTATATTGCTGCCACTTCCCTTCAATCAACTTCGCTCATGGGTAAGGCAACGAACCCGTGAAGCGCACAACGGTCGCTGGGCTGATACGCCCGGCTGTAGGCAATCTAGACTGGTGCTGACGGAGGTCTCACCACGTTTAACCTGCAGACTGCTCAGTCTTAACCGACTTGAGATCAGAATAGTTGTAGGTACCATTACGGGCCACTTGGCCCTAAACCGGCACCTATTCACCATCAATGCGACAAACAGTCCTCTATGTAGAGGCTGTCTTAATGCGGAGGAAACGGCCGCCCACGTCGTCCTGGAGTGCGAGGGAGTGGCCACACAACGGGCAAATATCCTCGCAGGAGCGAGGTCGCTCCTAGAAGCCTGTGAACGCCCCAGGAGGCTTCTGTGCTTCTGGAAGGAGCTAGGCTGGCTCAACTAGCCAGCCTATCTGAACGCATAATGGACCGCCTATGAGTCTAAATGCGGAAACAGAGCCCTTTACCAATACCACATCTAAAGCAGTTTATATAAATATAAATTTCATAACAATTTAATTTGTAAATACTTCACGAAATTTAATAAGTAATACAAATTGACTCGACTTATGGACGCGGGCGGAGGCTCATGGCTAATTTGCGGAAGACTGCAATGGCGATTCTCGTTCCCTCAATCATAGGCAAATAGCGGAACACCGGGAAGGTTTTTAGGCGATAAGAGTCCGACAGACCCCTTCGCCTCCCCAAGGGCGGAGGATATCTATGAGGATCTTCCACCTCGTCATAAAAAAAGACTCATGGTTAAACACGTAAGGTAATCTTGGCCCTCGCGTCAGATGTCACTTCTGGCAAGTAACTATAATTATTTATCTTATCTGTGCTTCTGGTTGGATTAAATGGCCCAGCTCTTCAGGTCCAGTCAGATTGGGTCTAGCATTTAACATGAACTGTAATTTAGAAACTCTTTGTGTATTTGTTTTCCCGCTCATTATTCAAGAATAGTAATAAAAGTGTGTCAGTTTACGTTTAGTCTCAATATTTTTTTAAGCGTAAAAAGGTATCTATCTCTTTCTCTTTCTATCATTACATTCAAAATGTTTTTTTATTCATGAGTTTGTTCAAGTAAAATTCAAGTCAAGTATTAATGAGAATCGAATCGTTCCTCTCGCCATATTGTATCGTTCAAAAAACGATTACTGAACGATTTTTGCTTTGGACCTTGATGAAATGTACATATTCTTGTTGAATTTTGAAATAACACATTGATGACCTTACTATAGACATGGTGATGTTCAAAATATACATTTAAAATTGCATGATTCGTACGTGTGACTACGACTAGTGCAATTCGACCATATATTTTATACACACAACCGCGTAACATCTAGAAAATTCATATTGTATTGTTCTACCTCGAAAGCATCAAGTCTGAGTTAAATATTTTACATTACAAGTGAGACCCCGAATGTCTGGCATGTTTCTCTGTGGAAGTTATGTTGAGGGTCACATAAGCTCAGTCCTAAAAGCATTACTTTGTACCGACAAGCTTTTGTCTTAAATATTATAAGTACTAATATTATAGAACCCTTACTTTCTACAGTTACTATGTAAACACAACTTCATGAGTGTCGTATTTTTTAGGGTTTTACTCACGTGGGTATTTCAGGAACGCCCGATTGGTTTTGGACCCGTTATAGCGTTACTACCGTTATAGCAGACAGGGACGGTGAGGAGCTCCGTAACTGCAACCGAAATTATCGGATATTCGAAAAAAAAAATCCGAAACTGTAACTGAATCTGATATAAAAGTTTTGAATAATTTGGGATAGGGGCGTTTTGAAAGTGATCTCAAAACATTACCTTTTTTTTAAAAAAGGCTTCCCGCCTTAGGAATATTCCTGTCTTGCGGGGGAGGGGGAGCTTCACAAGCATCGGGACAATTATTTGTGGATCATACAATTTTTTGTCATTTTTGTGGGATTTGAGCCTACAATATTTGGCGAGGTGACCACTTAAACCATTGCATAATTGCGCTACTCGTGCAGTCAAATCTTACTAATCAATCAAAATAATTAATCTTAGTTTACTCCTATCACAATCTCTTAAAACTCTAATATCTGTAACTGAAACTATCCGAAACTGTCTGTAACTGAAAATATCCGAAACTGTCGGTATAATCTAAATATACTGACAGTTATATTCATATTCGTATCTGAAACCGGTATAACAGAATAGAATAATCTTTACTGTACTCCAACGACATATTCCTTCAAATAAATATACAAAGTGAATATATACAATAGGCGGCCTTATCGCTAAGAGCGATCCCTTGTAAACAACCTTTGGATGGTCATAAAAATATAGATAAAAGAATAATGTATAATACAGATAAAGGTATAAAATTATTCAAATATCCGAAATTTCAGGTACCGCACCGAGTAAAACCTTATATCTGTAATACACAATAATGAATACCGCCCATGAAAGCTTTTATTAAAGACTGTGAATTTTAATAATAAAAATATAAACGAATTTTATGTAAGAAAAATCATACGAGTAAGGACAATTTAATAGTGTCACATAATTTATTCTGTGAATATTTTTTTTTCAGAAGGACAGATCAAGTATTACACAAAATGGAATTATTCATTGTATAGTTTAAAAGCTGTAGTGCAATGATAACCATACACTTCATTCGATATTTATAAGTATTATGAAGCTTCAGCGAGCAAAGGTCAGCAATGTTAACAGAAATATTAGAAACTAGCAGTTTCCGCGCGGCTTCCCTCGCGTGTAACTTAGCCTTAGTTACTCTTTATAACACCAGCGATCTGCCAGTGAAAGTCGCGTGTAAATCGGTCTATCCGTTTCGGATATTAGCCGGAATAAAGGGACAGACAAAAATTTTAAATACTGATTTTTAGGCATAGATATCGTGCAAATAACTGTATGAGCTTAAAAAAACGATGATTTTGACATTACAAACAGACACTTCAATTTTATTTATTTGTATTGATGAAAAACGTAGTAGTATCTAGGAAGATGCGCTTCACTTAGGTTTCATTAGGTGGTACATCCCACTAATATTATAAATGTGAAAGTTTGGATGGATGGATGGATATTTGTTACTCTTTCACGTAAAAACCACTGAACCGATTGCGATCAAACTTGGTACCTATGTAGGTAACTGGAGACCAGGATTAACGCATAGGCTACTTTTTATCCTGATATTCCCACGGGATCGGGACTTACACGGGTGAAACCGCGGGGCGCTGCTAGTACTTAATATTGTAGAAGGAACTGAAGGAAGTTTTTAAATACATTACGACTATCGTGGAAATTATCTACTTCAGAGTAAACAGAGTTGTACTGACTGCACATTCGGTAAAATGGTTCGTTATACGAAACACTTACTCCGGGACGTAATAAGGAGTTGTAGCCTGTGCACAGATGCACACACTTTTCCAAATGCTATATCTATACAAAACTACCAAATGTATACCTCTGCAATAACACTTTGTAGACAATGGAAGTCATATTTAAGTAGAGTTTTCTTTTAAACACTTTTTTGGCGAATTTTAATAAAATATACTACTAAAATTAAATATCCTCTCTAAAATTCCGGCCCAGTATTGAAATAATAACGAGAAAGTCGATAGACACCAAATTATTAATAGTACAAGGACGCGACAATTTCTCTCCAAAGGGTTTTTCTTTGTTTATTATATTAAAATAGTTTGTGTGCTTAAGTATCTTAGTTCTTTAAGTTTTCGAGAATTCCTAACAGTTAAAACTTAGTCGTCGTTAGGACGTCCATTATCGCGGTGGACAGACGACCCGGTAAAGATCGCAGGACGTCGATGAATGCAGGCCGCTTCCAATCGGTCTTCTTGGAAGTCATTAAGGGAGGCCTATGTCCAACAGTGGACGTCCTATGGCTGAAATGATGATGATGATGAAAACTTAGTCACGTTAAGTATAAAATGATAGTTGTTTTATCACTACATACCACGGTTAATATTATTGTGTAATTTTAAATACGGAAAGAAAAGTTACGGTCTGCAAAATAAATAACGTAGGTATAACATTAACACAAACTGACATTCCTGGAACTTTTAATATTTGTCCTTCTTGTCGTGTTTTTTTCAAGTTTGACGTTGAAATAAAAAAAGTGATACTACATGTACCCCATAGTATTAATGGTAGCTACTATTATATATAATACCAGGACTAAATAGTATTGAAAATATTGTCTATCTAAAGTTTCTTGCTGAAGATCTTAACAGACTCTTGAGACGTCAAAGTAACTAATATGAACTTTTTAACTCACTTTAACAGAAACGAAGTTTGACAATTTAATAGAGCTTGAACTTTAAGACAATTTTGTGAAATATTGAAATGTCCAACACTTAGATATTTGCAGACACAGAAATTTGCATTTGAAACTACTTCAATTTGTTGCAATAGTCGACTTAATTTATAGCAGTCTCGTATCATCCAAGAAAAGTAAAAGTTAGATAATATTAATTTATGACCAAGTTATCTTGCGAATAATAATAATGATATAACAATCGACTATTCTACACTATATTTTTGTTCTAATTAAATTACGAAAGACATTTTCCAAAACAAAAAGTAATTGAGGGAGAAAAATTCACCACCCTCCCTAGGGTTGCAAGCCCCTTTTTTACGCGTGGCTACCCCAACGTTACCTCACCGGGTACTGCGCCTAAATCAGCAAACTGTCGGCGCTGCCACCCAGACGGATTTTAAGCATCAATGATGACAACGGAGAAGGATAAATCAGAAGTATCTAAGTGCCGTCATCTTCAATAACTATTTTTTAAGTATCACTTTGTGCCAGCAAAAGATTTCACTTTACAGTTTTCATTAGTTTTTTGAGGGACTTTTAAAAGTCAAGCCAAGTTCAAGCCAAGAAAAAGGAACTGGCGACGCAGCAGCCGTGTATTATTTTACGTGAACCATTAGGCTTCCAAAAAGTTTTAATTACTCAAAACCTATTTAAAACATGAAAATTGGTTTATTTATTAAAACCCTTTAGATTTTAGGGCCCCGAAATTGATGATCTATGTACCGCGGCGGTAGTGCATTCAACCACCACGGGAATCGCGGGTTCTTCTTCTTCTTCATGAATTTGTCTATTCGCATTGGTCTGGTCTGTTTTTATATAAAATATGTGTGTATTTAAAAATAAATATTTATGTATGTTTATCCGTGTTTCAGGGCCTATAGTACAAGCTCTGCTCAGTTTGGGTCGAGATACCGATGTGTAATATGCCCTAGAATATTATCATTATTAAACGAAAATATATTAACGTCTAAAAATCGGCATTTTTATCACTGATTGACAGACTGACTGACATACAGATTTTGATTGTTCTTGTAATTCCTTATGACCACCTAAACCTAACCCTCTTCCAGATGACCTAGAATTATGTGTATATAAAGAAAAAAATCTGAAACAGTGAGTTTTACGATTTGAAATATACTTTCAAAGCAATCGATTTTTATTAATACAGCGCCTTTCCAAATTATAATAGCAAAAACTATTCTTTCGCATGAGAATAGGTTCCATGGTGAAAGTTTGCTTTATTCGTGTACCTTTGTATACCAGTATATTTATAAAATTTGAGAATCAATGATAACACAAATTTTAAAAATTGTATCACATTTTACAGAATTTTATTAAAATATATTATTCATTAAGTCAAATCTTGAGCTTCAAATTATCGTAAGTAATTTAAGAAGTTATATTTTTAATAGCAAACATTGTTGTTGGCTCCTCTTTTTATATTTTTGTTTTTGATGGGATAATTATTTTAAAGGGGAATGGACGCGTACGCGCGTAAACTATATATAATATACCTTTGAATTGCCCGAGATTTCGACCAGGGTGCAATGGCCAAGGTCTGCCGGGGTTCTCGGGGACTTCCTTTCTAGGACATACCCGAGTCCATTACAATAGACTTATTTGTAACGGATCAGCCCCGTGTGGTTTTAGTCTGTTGGATTCCGACATATCAATTTACCAGTGGCCCCGATGAGGTGATGACTCGAGGGGGTTTCCACACGATAAAAAAGGGGTGCACTAGCCGTGGTCAAAGGCTGACTGTCAGCCTCTTACTTAGTTCATTTTCTAGTTTTTATCGCTTCTGTACATTCCCTGTCCCACCAGGGTCAAGAAAGTACGAAACCAAAGGATGCATTTTTATAGGAAAAATAAATAATAGTCATTACGTGATCGCGTTAATTCCCGTTAACAGTTCTTGGAGTTTCTTGCCTGATCTTCTCCACAGGAGCTACTTATTGGAACAGGCAACTAGCTTCACGACTGTCTTCGTCTAACTGACTACTACTCATGACAATTCAAAATTAATTACAATTGGTTTAATTATAGTAAATGGTTTTGATTTTGATTGTCTTTAAACATAATTATATATTATATCTATGTATTATATCTATGTATTTATACTGGAATTAACGCGATCACGAAATGGGTATTACGTGTTCCCGTTAATTCCCGTATAAATACATAATTATATCATGGAACACTAAAGCTTAAAAGTTAGTATAATTATTTATCTTTGAGGGATTTCGGTCTGCTTTCGGTGTCTATAGCAATTCATTACTACGACACTTCCAACAAAGTAGTTGATACGTATGGTGGGAGTTAGCCATATATCCAAGCTGCGAGTGACATAGTAACCGCCGTAAAGTAGTAATCGCCGACCACAAGATAAGGTATATGCTTGTTTGAGTCTTGTGATTCTATATTTAAGAAAAGGGTCGTCTCAAAGGGTTATAGTGTCATGCTCGATCTCACTTCTATGTAAGTGTTACACAAATACAGGTCTCTCTAATCCTTGGAAAGGGTTCATTAGAAATAGAGAGTTCACTGGTTATAATAGAAAGTTATCCTTATCAGAGAACACTTTAATCATATGAATGAATGTTCTCACATATTACCTACTTCAAATATGTAACTATTTAATTAATGGCACGAGTCCGTTCAGTTTATATTAATTTTGATCTCACAGTTCATTTACCCTCTAGGAATTTAGTTCAACTTGTTGGAAACTAATATCAGATTAGCAACAGAGTTATTATTGTGAAAGTTAGTGTAAATTTGAGACTAAGGAACCAAGTGTTTTTATAATTATACCTACGGTTAATATCTATATTACTTTTTGCGAAGTTAATTCGTCTTTAATATAAGGTCTGAGTTCTAATAATCCACAGTCCAACTTATCTCAAATAAATTACTTAAGATGTAAATAATCAGTAAGTTCATTAACCCGAAACGTTATGGATATGTGAAAATCTAAAAAGGCCTGAATTTATTTAGGCTATAATAATAATAATAAGTTTTTAATGTAGTTTGTTTGTTTAAATAAAAGATAACTCCCGCATTAGGAATTACTCCTGGGTCGCGGGGGACTTTACAAACATACAAAGAACGAACACAAAGAACACCCAGACTCAGGTGGGAATCGAACCCACGGCCTATGGCATAGCAGTCAGGGTCACTAACCACTAGGCCAACAGGCCAGTCTAGTAAATAGGATATATTGTATTTTTTTTTGCTAATTGTTTTGCTGATTGATATCCGTGGGGTATGAAGGGTCTGGCTGAAAACCAGCGCTAGGCACATGTCTAGCAAATGCAGAACCAGATCCAATGCGTAAGCCACTTGAGGCACATGCTTTAAACGCTTTTATTGTTTTTAGATGAAAGTTTGTTATTACTATAATTATTGTCTGTCTTAAGTGTCTAGGAATAAGCTTTTTCTTTCGTTCTTATTAAATTTTGTCGACACAAAACGTTTCAATTGGTACCTAATATGACATTGATTTATTTTTATTGAAAACTACTAGATACTATCTTTGATGAAAAACATTGGAGTTTAAATTTATCTAAATTACTTCAGACGGTACAGTCGATACGATATCGAATTAAAAAAAAACATTATGCTAAAGAAAGGAAATATTGTAGACAATGGCAAGCTGAACTAACTACATGGATGGTCTTTTTTTATGAGATAGGGGGCAAACGAGCAAACGGGTCACCGATAGTAAATGACTACCGCCGCCCAACTCAAGAGTCACAAGTGCGTTGCCGGCCTTTAAGGTGGGATTAGGGGAAGGGGGGAAGAGGGGGGAGAGGAGGGGAGAGAGGGAAGGGTCAGGGCCTCCGGTAACTTCACTCACCCGGCGGCAAGCAATGCAAACATTGCGTTACTGCCGGTTTTCTGTGAGGCCATGGTATCACTCCGGTCGAGCCGGCCCTTACGTGCCGAAGCATGACTCTCCCAAGAATAAAATAAATAAATAGAGAAAATAAATAGAGGGTAAAGAAAATGTTAAAAGTTATAAGGAACTCATAAAATAAACAACAATATCTTTATAAAAAAAAGAAAAAACTATCCAAATTTTACACATTTTAGCTGTCAAAAGACTTATTAATCACGCACCAGAAGCGACCACAAAATTTACCCACATTGTCGTAGCTTCTGCATAGAAGATAGATTACCCAAAGGTGAGACACATACGAGTTTCCGAATGTAGAAAAAGTAATTAAGTAATATTATGTTAATATTTCTCATATTGTATTACTTAAAAGGCTTTGATATCAAATTAAGTACACGTTTTGTATCACAAAACTATCTGATAAAGACTGAACACTGACAATTTGCGACAATTATTTAAGTAATGATATTTTTCATAAGGAATTACCGGAACAATAAAAACATAGAACTATATTTGGGTTTCCCTTTGTTCACACAGGAAAGTGAAATACGTATTTAGAATATTGCAAAATATGAGAAGACGAAAGATGCGATCGACAACTTAGCGATACATGAAACATTTTGCGCATATTTACAGGATGCAACATAAAAGATATTTGAACAGAAAAGTTACTAGCGCCGTGCGATCGGGGTCAAATGTGAGTCCTAAGCATTTTATAGAAAATGCAATCTCTTCTCTTTTATCTCGTCGCATTCAGAAACATAGGCTACGCGTCTGACAAGGCTCATATCCTCAACCAAAGTTCTTTCACGCGAGCATTTATGTATAAAATCCTTATTTTTTCGTACGGAAAACGAGGGAGTCACTCAGAAATTAAGCAACATTGACGTTCAAAGTGACGAATGTTATAGTTATTAACCGACTTAAAAAAAGGAGAAGGTTCTACTTCGCCTGGTGGTTTTTTAATTTATAACTTACTAGCCGTCCCCGCAGTTTCACCTGCGTTTATAGTCGCTGCTCCGCTCCTATTAGTCGTAGCGTGATGATTTATAGCCTGTAGCCTTTCTCGATAAATGGGCTATCTAGCACTAAAAGAGTTTTTCAAATCGGACCACTAGTTCCTTAGATTGGCGCGTTCAAGCAAACAAACAAACTCTTCAGCTTTATAAATTCGTATAGATTCAAATGCAGCAAGTTGCCAGACATATTAAAAATCTTACCTTAAATATTAAATTAAAAGTTAATATAATGTACATAACGTACAATCTACGTTCGGTAACTTACATTACAGTAAGTAATGTTCTAAATACCGTATCTATTCAAAACGACATACATACCACACATTAAAAAATAAAAAATAAACACTTTAAAATGAGTTAAACCGACTTCAAAAACACAGACTTAATTAAAAGACTAAAATACATGTGACACTGTTAATATAACAGGTACCTAACATTATAAAGGGACTAGGTAGCTACTGGACTTTTTTTTTTGGTGTGGAAACCCCTACGGGTCATCATCTCACAGGAGCTAACAGTGAAGTGGTATGTGGCAAGGCCGACGTTCAGCCTATATGTTACCGCGCGCCGCTTGAGAAAAGTACAGGAAAAGACATAGAACAGTGAATCTGCGGGAAAATAATAGTTTTTAATAATTCAAACTTCTGAAAGTTATAAGTAACAGAAGTAAATAAGAATTTACTTAAGCGACCTATAATGTTTTTTTTTTTTTGGTATGGGCAAACGAGCAGACGGGTCACCTGATGGTAAATTACTACCGCCGCCCAAGGGCACCTGTAACTCAAGAGCCACAAGTGCGTTGCCGCCCTTTAAGGTGGGAATAAAAGAGGAGCGGGAAGACGGGAGAGGGGGATTAGAGGGGATAAGAGGGGAAGGACGGGAAGGGGGAGGGGGCAGGGTTAAGGCCTCCGGTAACCTCACTCATGTGGCGAAAAGCAATGCAAGCATTGTTTCACGGCCGGTTTTCTGTGAGGCCGTGGTATCGAGCGGAGTCGAGCCGGCCCATACGTGCCGAAGCATGGCTCTCCCACGTAAAAATTCATTAAATTAAAATTAACTTAAAAGTAAAGTTAAATTATTAAGACGCCTTTTCTTCTCGTATCGATATGCTATTTTCAAACAAAAATAAGCCTAATTGTAATTAAATATTACAAATATCGTAAATTAATTAGAATGAATAAATTAATTAGGGAAGTATTTCTGAGTCACAAGAGGCCGATGCCACATAATTGATTAGTTAGGGTGGGGTCTTATTGTTAGCGTGCAACTGTAATTTTTTATACAACTAACTTTTAACTTCATCGAGTAAGATTCTGAGTCGCCAGACCTTACTTATTTTCTGTGTAACTAAATATGTCGTATTGAATACTATTACTAGAGACTCTGAAGTAGTCTGAAGGTGTGCATACATACCTGCTTGCGTGGTGGCAGCGGTGAATTTTCGAAGGTCAAAATCGACTAAAACCATACCGTGTGCGATATGTTGCCCAGAAATAGTAGGGGCCCGGGAAGCTTACACAAGCCTTTTAAGGGACTTACATAAGAACCTCAAGAAGGTGTCTACGATGAATTGGACCCAGAAGACGGAGTACCGAAAGATGTAGCGCAGAATGAAAGTGTGATACCGTAACTGATTGATTGATACGGCCCACTTGAGTGTCCGAGGAGTTCGCTCGGCTTCGATTCGCGTTTGTATACATGAATATCTATCTGTATTGATCTGGGTGTTATTACATTATTTGTACATCACACCTTAACGATACCCCAAAACTATAATAAAAGTTCAACAAAAAAAGTCTTCCGTTGTCTGTCTCCGAAAACCATCATTAGATGTTTATAAAATTTAAATGGCATCATTTCGAAATAAAACTCTTTCGTAAAAAAAACTAATTTTGAAAATCCGTCTATATATGACGGAGTTAAGTCCGAACATGCATTAAAAATATATAAACATCCAAACTAAAAAACTCCTTTTTTGAAGTCGGCTAATAATGTTAAGCCTAGATACAAAACTGGGTCTAGTAAGCACTGTGTAAAATGTCCTCTAATATTTTATCCTCTTCAACTAGTTTTGACCCACAGATCAAGGGAGATTTGTTAAGTAGGCGAGGCGCGTGCGCTCGTATCTGGCTTAAATTGCGCTTGTTATTCATTTCTGTCTTTAATCGAGTGTCAATCAGCGACCGCGTCATTTCTCAAATGCTAGGAAAAAAAAAAGCATCAAAAAAGTTCCATAGACCTTTCCTAAGATAGAATTTCGATAACTTTATACTTTATTTTTGTAATTGAAATCACTACCGCATAAGAAATATAAATTGCTTTTACACAGGACAACAATAATTATTGATATCTTTGTGAGTGTAAGGCGGACGGTAACTCTAAATAAACGCTATTTCTTACACGACAATGTGTTTATTCGATTGTCAAGCTTGTTGAAATCGCATACACTTAAGTGTGTGTGAGTCTACGCATCTATTGGTTTTGTTGAACTGCATAATTATGTAGTTGTAAGCTAATGGAAGGGACAATTTGGAGACAGCGGTTTTCATACATTTCGATCTAAAAGGTAAATCTATTTGATTCTATGATCTGAGTTTTGACCTTTACAAAAACTACACTTTATATCAACGCCAAAACACTTAGTCCTAACAAAACCTGACAATTTTTAACCGCAAGGTCTCTTCAGATATGGGATGATAAACGACTGAGAAGCTTTAAGAGGAAAATGAAATTTCTATCAATTTGGGCTCTTGATTTATACGCATATTTTTATCTTCCGACGTCCGCTCAACATCCAAGGGGCGGAAAATTAGTTACTTATGAAGTGATAGATAGAAATTATAAGTAAACTGAAGTTCCGAAAGACTTTGGCTAGCTTATGTTACGATAGCGTTAGATTATTGACTGCAAAATCAGAAGTCACGGGTTCGATTGTGCGTATATTTCTATGTGTGAGTATTATATTTAAATTGGTGTAGATGTTTTTATGCATAGTATGATGGAGCTGTTGGTCTAGTAGTTAGTGATCCTGACTGCTGAGCCAGAGGTAATGGGTTCGACTCCCACCAAGGACAAATAATTGTGATGAGCATGATCATGACACTTTCAAACAACATTCACATCATTAACAGACTCTAAAACGTCATAGTTAATTAGAAAACTGTATTATTTTATTTTTGTACAAATACATATTATATGTAATATACACTTTCTAGCTGTAAAAGAGTGGCATCTCCAGACACAGGCATCTGTATGCTTAAAAGGAGATGTCAACAATACTTTTGTAAACCAATGTGTATTAGGAAATAAAAAACTATTTGATTTGATTTGATCAATTTTTTTTGGGGCTAGGTGTAAATTATAAATTTAAGTATGTTTATCAGCAGTCTGGCTACCATAGTACAGTCTCCATTCAGCCGTTTTTGCGTAAAACAGTAACGAACATCCATCCATTCATCCGTCCTCACAAACGTTTTTAATACCTTTTTAATAAAAGTAATATATGTATTTACAAAAATGTGTCTTATTACGTCGTGTCTTGGTCGATATGGCCTCCATTCTTGCAGCGTAACCAGCATATTTTGGGTATGTTTATTTATCTTTTGCTTTTATTGTATGATGTGATTTATTTAACAAAGCCTACAAATATGCGTCTAGCGTCTTTGTTTCAAAATAAATGGTCAAGCATCAGTTACAACAAGCAAAAACACTGACTATTAAAAATGGTATACATTTAAAGAAAATTTTGGTCCACCCTTTATTTATAAAATGTAATAATATAAATTACGTTTCGAAGCTGTATATTGTATTGCCTTAAAAACTTATTTTATAAGATATACGGTTAGAAAATAAATAGTAATCGATATGTGACACACGGTGCCGAGACGTGGACACTAACGGTGGGGCTAGTCCACAAATTAAAAGTCACGCAGCGGGCTATGGAGCGAGCTATGCTTGGAGTCTCTTTGAAGGATAAATTTCGCAATGAGATCATCCGACAAAGAACCAAAGTTACCGACATAGCTCGCAGGATAAGCATGCTGAAGTGGCAATGGGCTGGCCACGTATGCGGAAGGACCGATGGCTTCTGGAGCAGACGTGTCCTAGAGTGGACACCGCGAATCGGTAAACGGAAGGTAGGACGCCCCCCAGCCAGATGGACCGACGACCTGAAGAAGGTAGCAGGGATGAACTGGATGCGGAAGGTGGAGGACCGGGTGCTATGGCGCACATTGGAAGAGGCCCATGTCCAGCAGTGATTGATTGATTGATTGATATGGTTCTATTTAGCCAGTACTACTATTTCGGGGCTGTATGTACGACCTGCCACATCGGTTTCGGGTGCCACTTTTCTGTAATAAACACATGTGCGACTATATAGTAAATAGGACCAGGGGTTATACACGTACATATTTTCGCGAATTTGGACTACCAAAACTTACCTACCTAGCATGTCTCTATAGCTCATTAAAACTGAATTAAGACTTAGAGGAATAAACTCCGCCATTAGACACTACAGGTAGACAAGACACTAGAGTGTTTTAAGTGTCAAAGGATATAAAAATATTTTCATGTGCATACATCTCATAATGCTGCCATGCCTCTAGGATTAATTAATTTGTGTGAAAACCTGGGCGGCAGACGACGAGATAAAATGAAATAAAAAAACGTGTGATTCTCGGGACGCCCGACAGAAGTGATAACTTAAACTAATCTAAGTTGAACTATTTAATATTGAAATTGTTTAACTTGAGAAAACTCTACCTGCCTACCGCTGCCGTATGCGTGAGAGAAAGGGAAGCAAGACAGGCTGGCGGCTAACGCGTTACGTAACGAAGCGGTTTACCCTCCTATAAGAAGTTATCACTTCAAAAATCAAAGAATTTCAAGTTTCAGTCAGTTCGAGTAACGCGACTCTGATACTACACTCCCCAACCCATCCGCCTAAGCAATATCCCTTTCCTTCATACCTATCTTTCCCTTTTAATATATGTAATTCCAATTTTTCTATCTTTCATTTCCAAAGTACCCGGTTGACTGCAATGAGCTTCCTTCCTATTACGTGGGGGTAACAACGTCGTATCGGTTCGTTGTATATAATCAAACTTACGTAAGAAATGAATACCTTCAGGTCCCGAATAATATTATAGATTATATGCCCTGAAACAGTTACAGTGAAAATGTTTCCGTTTCATACGCTTCGGTCTAACTCTTCGGGGGATATAGCCGATACAGGCGAGAGTTTGTATACAGTTTTAAATCTTTATCCTGGTGTTGTAAGGTGGTGTATAAATTTAAGTCTACATACACACAAAATAAAATGCTGTTGGTAGGTAAGTCCATCACTGAAGAATAGATAGACGGTTTTTTTTTTAATTTTGTTTTAAAATAATTGTAATATTACGAACTAGGTATTTAGAAAAAGAAAATTTCGAAAGGGTTCCCGAAAAAATTGTGAATTTGGGAAACGCTAGAAGCACTTTTTTCTATGGAATAAAACAATTAGAAACAAATTTGAAAATCGACAGGACAACGTCTGCCCCTTTCCCTAAATGGTTTAGATTCACAATTAAACCCGGTAAGTAGCGCTGCAACCGGATTTTAGGTTTCTTATTTATTTTTAGACGAAAACGTTTTGGGTGTTTTTGAGTGGGTCTGCATATGATTAAAATTCACGATTGGACCCGGTAAGTGTCCCTACAAACGGATTCTAGAGACTATATATATATTTTTTTTTGACAAATCTGTTACTGTTGTGGTTCAGATTATTTAATTATACAAATCAATTATGAGACGAAAAAGAAAATCCTATGTTCGGGCAGGTCAACGTCTGTCGAGTCCGCTCGTTTTAAATAAAGTGGCTTGTTTTCGACATTGACATATTATAATACTTTTAGAGAGGATAAAACCTAATATATTGCCCACTTAATGGAGACCCTGGTGTATGTGTATAAGGCAATAACATCATACTTTGGGAGAGGTCAATCCAAGGATCGACGTCAACTCACATCAGTTTTGGCTTCTCGTCGAAACCATTTAGCTTATATGAAATTTTGGACAGTAATATTTCTTCAAGAAGACGTAAGCACTGCATTATTAATGAAAAATTATTCTTGCCTGTAAGATTACTGATTGTTATCACTACATTTTATAAAACAAAATCCTCCGCCGCGTCTGTCTGTCTGTTTGCGATAAACTGAAAAACTACTGAACGGATTTTCATGCGGTTTTCACCAATAGACAGAGTGATTCATGAGGAAGGTTTTGGTGTATAATTTGTACCGTTGCAAAGCCGGGGCGGGTTGCTAGTTAAAGATAAATCCACGCAAGAGAAGATACATCTAGAACTTTAATATATCATCTTTAGTCTATTTTAGCACGTTTTTCTTAGCTCCTCTTGTAACTAAGTATGGAAACAAAACTTGGAAGTTATTGTCGTATTAAAATGAAAGTTTGTGTAGTTTCGATGACAATACTATAATTTGGCATCTTGGAGCTGACCTAATGATGGAGCCAGGAGGTGGGCAGTGAAACTCCGTTCTCATTTTTACACGCTATCACACCTCGTTTCTTAGTTTTTCTAAACTATAAATCTTATTTAATATCCGACTTCCTTCCTAACGTAATTTATTTGAGGAAATCCGTTGAATATCGTTCATTGCACTCATATTACTTATTTGACGAGAACAAGATTTAGATAGAGGCACAGAAAATGTTTCAAATACAAAAAGGGTATTACGTGTTTAGTACACAATAAAACAAACAATATAATATCCCTCCCTTATGTACTTACGTAGTCCAAATATAAAACGAAAATGTAATAAGTTTTTCATTCCCTAATGGAGAAGTTAACCTGAATATAAGACATTTTAGTGAAGCAAATAATATTGACGTCACAATTCACATCACGTCACGGACGAACCGAACCGAAAAACACGTAATTTTGGTGTCAAATTTATATCACAATGTAATTTTTCGACATCTCAAAGATAAATTTTATAAACCTCTTTGTAGAACATTTTGAGCGACGGCCTTGTAATGAAAAGAAAAACTCATTCCTGTCATTCCCTTTTGCTGGAACAGGTTTCCGGTTCAATTCCATTATATTCCTGCCTATATTCATTTTGAAATACTACACTATATTTAAATTACTGTGTGAAAACGAACGAATACCTATTATTGGTTTAATTAGAATAAACGGTTTTGATTTGATTTGTCCTCACAAGAAATATATAATTAAGTTTGCCGTCCCCTGCAGTTTCACCTGCGTTTATGTCACTGCTGCTCTCCTAAGGGTCGTAGCGTTCCTTAATAAATATTCGATCCAATACAGGTAGCGAATAGCGACGGAACTAAAAAATATTGATTTTAGAGAATGACAATGATTTGTGATTTCCGCTAGAGTAATTTTGTCTCAAATTTATAATGAACTTGTCGCTTTCTAACGAACGTTAGCACGAAATCGGCGTTGCATCTCTGTTTACTATAAAATATCAAAGATTTATGATCGTTTGGCATACTTAGTTCAATTCGACTGGATTTTGAATTACGAAGATATTCCCGCAAACCAGTGATGTGTTATTTAGAGTTACAAATAGAACATTATCGTAAACAAACAAACCTATTAGATAGGTATCTAATAGGTTTGTTTGTTTACGATACTGTACGATACGGTATGGCTAGTATGTGGAGGTACATATAGTAGCCATACCGTAGTCTAATAGTGTGGTTAATTTTATTAAGTATCTAATAGGTTTGTTTGTTTACTGTTAAATTCATTTCATGATTATACAAGAGTGACAGAGTCTGAGAGTTTAGTGTCTGTGAAGCTCACTCTTTCCTTTCTCACTTTTCGTACATTTAATTGTGAAACTTGAAAACCTTGTGAAGGATATCTTTGACGACATCGCAATGTTTTAATTATGATTATCTTTAAAAATGTATCACCTACTTCAATGCGCCTCATAATACCCAAATGGCTTCAAGTGGGCCAATAAAATTTCAAGAGTTCCCTCGATTTCTCCAGGATCCCATCAACAGATGACCATGGGACCACTTGGGAAGTATACCCTTTCAAACAAAAGAAGAATTTTCCAAATCGGTTCAAGCGTCTTGGAGTAATCGGCGAACATACATAAAAACCTATATATATACAGTGGAAGATAGAACCTCCTCCTTTTCTGAAGTCGGTTAAAACTATACTAGCCATACTGTAGTTTAATGGTGTGGTTAATTTTATTTGTAAAGTACTTACAGATAATTTAATAGTCTTGGAGGGTCCATACTAATTCGATATGAGTATGAGTAGTCTACAACAAAATTATGTTAACGATCTAAAAGCCGGAAGGTTTTTGTATTTAAATCACGTTGAGTTAATGAGCTTCCTCGGTCGTAAATTCCCACGCCTACCGTATTAATGTTAGGGTCTGTCCCAAATTTCTTAAAGCGTGATGACTACGGGATAAAATGTGTTTATTTATATAGTTAGCAGTAGTCTATCATAAAAAAATATATGTTATTGTTGTCGCCACATTAAAAACTCGTATTTATTTTATTAAAAACAGGGGCAACTATAATAGATGATAAAACAGTTCACTATTTAATTAAAATTAGATAATAGATATTATTATGACTAGTTATACCTGTAGAGCTATGCTATTGGTTGGTTGAAAATAGTAAGTAGGTAAAAGGCTAGGCATGTATTATAAGTTGATAACAATCACTTGAGTGCTGATGACAGATCCCGCCTGGGCTAATCATGAAGAATTAGCTTGCATGATTAGCCCAGGCGGGATCTGTTTTCTTTTGCATAAGTCGGAAAGTAGGAAACAGTTTTCTTGTTGTAAGAAATAATAATTTCACTGTGCGCTCGCTTGAAACCATGGGCTTAATTTTTTATTAAACATAATATGAACATTTAATTACCGCGAGATGAGTAGGTACCCTTTTTATAGCGACCACATATTATGTACACATTTCCATTTCTCATTATTTTGGCCCATATTACTTGAAAATTTGAGCTTAAATATCTGTTTGCGGTTTTGTTTATTGCAATATTAAGAATTTTTAAGATATTTAACTTTATGTTATTAATAGTAAACTACTCTTATTTTAACAAGACAGAACGTAGAAGAAGGGATTAAACAGAGGGTTAAAATTGTAACATTCTTTTTTCTTTTCTTGAAAAGGACAACCCTCAACTCACAAACATACCAATAATGGACACAAAGAACACCCAGACTCGAGTGGGTATGGAACCCGTAGTGGCGTAGCAGTCAAGGTCACTAACCACTAGACCAACAGTAACTGCAACTGCAGTACAAACATTCAAGTCGAAAATGATAATTATAAACAATAATCTTCTAAATATCTACAACATAACAAGTATGGATTCCTATTAAGACCTTAGTACAAACTCAGCATTCAATTCAAGGTACCAAACAATACGTGTACCAGGCAGTGTAGTGAATAGCGAGAACGCCCGAGCGACTATGTATTGTCTCTTGGTACAATGGCCAAGCTAGGTTTCAGTTGCAGTGCTAATGAGAATTTCAATTAATAAACGTTCAGGAATTTAGCTTCGAAATTAGTTCAAATTATTGGAGCAATGACAATGCATAATTTGTCCAGAAACCAGTTTTGTCTAAACTATCAACATTAAGGTCAGGGTCTAATCGACGGGGATCATTCCACTATCGTCAGGATGACCTGCGATTTAATTAAGAAGCTTTCTGCGGGTAAAATGAATTTATAAGACATTGATATTTGGTTTGCTAGTATTTTCAAGTTTGTGCTTCAAAGCACAGAACGCGCGAAAATGTCAAGTTTGTTTTCATTCTTTAATTATCAAACGAAACATTACAAGTTACTTGAAGATAGCAAATTATGACGTCACAAGTCGTTATACCATACAAGTTTCAACTAAAACTATTGTATTGACGTTTATCAACGCTATTTTTATTCTTTTCTTGTGAAAATTTAAATGTCTTGATTTTTATTAAAAATAAATCTTTCTTTCTTTCTTCTTCCTATTATTGATGATAGGCTACTGTCCTCGTAATATAACCATATACCTTAATAGTTGGACTATCAAATGTAAAAATATTTTTTCAAATCTGACTAGCAGTTAGAGAGAAAAATAAACATAAAACCAATCTTTTCACCTTTACTAAATTATTAGAGTCGTTTCAAGCAGTTTCACCTGCGTTTATAGTCACTGCTCCGCCTCTAAGGGTTGAAGCGTGATGTTACATACCTTATTTTCTTCTTAGCATCCCATTTCGACTATCGAAGGTTGGCAGCTGTATATCGCTCGATACATATCCTATCTCTTGCGAGGCGAAACATTGTTGGAGCACTCACAAACACCGTCCATTTCCAGATATTCCTCAGTCACGACTTCCTCCTACGCCTAATTTTCTATCTTTGCCCATCATAATCAATTGAAAAAGTCCGTATTTAAAAAAAAAACGGTCTGAAACCTGAAAAATACGAACTGAAACCTGGGGCATGTGCCCCAGGTATGCAACTTCGCGTCAACGTCTTTGTTTGATGGTTTGCCATAGATGTTATTTTGTGCCATGTCTCATAACCAGAAACAATGAGTTTTACGAATGTAAGGTTCGACATTAACTCGTTCTAGCATGTCTTCAGCGACTTTTACTCGATTGAGGTTTTGAAGAAAATGCTGATCTTTCAGGACTTTGTTATTAAACTTTCACGACTTTGATACATATTAGATGTGTAACTCGGGACTTAATCGCGATAATATTTAAAAAGTACAAAGGTACTAAGACGCAACGGATACCGAGACAGCTTAAAGCGTTCAAAGAGGAACCCGAAACCAGTAAACGTGGACAGAATACCAGCATATCTGCCATATGTTAAAGGAGTGACGGACAAAGTTAGAATAGTATTAAAGAAGTACTCCATTAAGACTGTATATAGTCCGCACTCAAAGATAGCAAAGTTAAGTTAAGAATAGGTAACGGTAACAGAACGGGTCAAAGAAAACATCACAGCTGTTAAAAAACCGCCAAATTAACAAGTCTGAGATCGCGGAGCTTTTGCTGGAGTCAGGTCCAAACCACTGGATTGAATTACACCAACCACAGGTCCTTTCAACCGACCGTCACTATTTCTCCAGAATAGTACGTGAAGCAGTTGAAATAAAAAAGCATGAAAATTTCAACCGAGAAGATGGGTACCGCTTATCAACATCTTGGAATTTCGTCATAGTGTGTAGAAGTACCGACAGTACGAATAGATAGTAATCAGAGACCAGTCTTTTAAAAGTGTTCAGTGATTGAGCATATTCATTCATTCATATTCACTCATATAAGTTTAAATTAGTAATATGTTAATTTTTCTGCAGTTCCCAAGCGCGAGTGAAATCCCACTTCACTAACAAGTTGACAGTTTTGCAAAAACTTTATTTATTAAACTAAGTCATATGTTTAAACTTTAACTGGGTTTGAAATAAGGAATTATACAAAAGTTGAATTGGGTTATATTATAGGGGGCAAACGAGCAGACGGGTCACCTGATGGTAAGTGACTACCGTCGCCCATGGACACCTGCAACTCAAGAGTCACAAGTGCGTTGCCGGCCTTTGAGATAGGAGTACGCTCTTGTTATAATATAGAATTCGGAGAAAATTTAATTGCTGTTTAAAACTAAATTAACCAATTTATTCTTGACTACTGAGCTGGAGGTTGGTTCGATTCCCACCCAGGACAAATAATTGTGTGATGATCAAGATCATGTTTTCGGTGTCTGGGTGTAATTTATTTATAATATGTATTGTATGTATTTAGTAATATATACACCATAATATTTTAGTCGTTTTGGAAACGAAGCGGGATAACTTATAATGATTAGTACTACCAATGAACAGAACGAAACTATTTGTACTGGTTATAATAAAAAAGTTGAAATTCGAATAGTATTTATCACTCGTTCTGGATAACTAATCACAACTTCTGTATTCACGGAAATAAACAAGTGTTTTTATTTCCGATCACAACTAGAAATCCAGGGCCGTTAAGTTTGATAAAATCTTCTATCTACGGCGAGTCACTCAGGCGGCTTCGACCTTGCGCATGAACTGCCGGGCTGCAGCTTAGATGGATTATCTTTTGATTACGTTTATTTTTTAGATATTCAAGAGACCGCAGACATAAGTGTTCTATGTTAATTTCAACTTGATACCTCCACGCGTTCCTGAAAAAAAAATCTTGACAGACAGACAGCCAAACGGACTACGAAGTAATCCTATAAAGGTTCCTTTTTTCCTTTTAAAGAACGGAACCCTTTAATTTTTTTTTTAAATGGCCGTTCACGGTTGTCATCAATATTAATTTGTTTGCGGTTGACAACTAAACGCCATCAACAATGGTAAACAATTAATTGCGTTTAGTGTCACGTCACGTGTTCAATTAAAATTAGTAACAGTAAGCGCCTAAAGACGTTCTCGACAGCAGTGGAGGGCCACGAAAAACTTTGAACGATTTGTGTTAAAAATAAATCTCAAGCGTGAGGTTTACGATCATGATTTTGCTCTCAATGCACATTTGAATGTCAAGCCAAAGAGAATATGTGAGACTTGGATTACAGTTCGTCATGACCTGCGGTTTAAGTTGAACATACTTTTTCAGTTCAAATTTAAATGCTAGAAAATGCTAAAACATTTAAACAAAACTAGTTAAATCTAAAACTCATAGATTTCAGATTCAAAATAGCATTAAAAAAATACACAGCATTTATAATTTGTTACCAGTACTCGCTACTTGTCACGGGCGCAAAATGGAATAGAATATTATTTATTGTACACAATATAAAATAACAATGGATCTTATGTTTATTACTAAAGTGCCATGTGGGAGAGCCATGCTTCGGCACGTATGGGCTGGGTCGACCGGAGTGATACCACAGCCTCACAGAAAACGGCAAATTTTCGCCGAGAGAGTGAGGTTACCGGAGGCCCTAACCCTTCCCCCTTCCTCTCTCCCTTCCTCGCCCCTTATTCCCCCTTGTCCCTATTCCCACCTGAAAGACCGGCAATGCACTTGTGAGTTTTGAGTTGCAGGTGCTCATGGGCGGCGGTAGTCATTTACCATCAGGTGACCCGTCTGCTCGTTTGCTCGATTTAGTGCACCTAATTTTTTTTCAAAATGAGTTTTTTTTTCAAACTATATCAACAATTTCGTGGCTACACATAACGCTCCTAAAATTTGATCACACCTTTTTGTAACACCATGTAAGTTGACGCACAGAAATAATATGAGTGGATAATGTACTTTTTTGTAGTTGTTTGTTATACACAGATCAGAGAGACAGTTGGCACTTTGAACAACTGCTGCATTTTTATATTTCTGTAGCTTTGACCATGCCACTAGTGACATTAGAAGGTGCAGGATTAAAATAATAAAAACTGTTCTTCCAAAAGCAAACCTCGTGGCTCCACATCTCTAATCATATCTTCGTCACTCATGCACAATACAACTCGTAATGAACATGGCGGTATTCATGTTAACAGTATAAATTACATTTTGTTTTGTTTAACGCTACAATAATCTTTGCGTACTGTTTAAATAATATAATTGAAAATATAAATAATCCTAACGAATATAACAATGTTTAGTTGGTTTCTTACACTTTAACGCCTTAACTACTTCACCGATCATTATAAAATTTTAAATACACCTTGCCAGGGTACAGAAAAAGACATAGGTACCTTTCATCCGGAAAGTAGTACCTACTGTTCCGTAGGGATAGAATAACAATTTTTATACGGTTGTCCGGTTTGGCAAGGTCTACAAGAACATGGGTGAAACCGCGGGTAGTTAGGTTCTTTAATAAATAAAATTGACGCAGAACACCGCTGGACTTAAACACTCCCAATTATCCACCGGTCTTCCAATCCATGTATTAATGATAATATTGTCTTAAAAGTGGTCAGTTATAATGTGGTGATATTGGCATCAGTAAAAACATACTTCAACGCCATCTCGTAAAGACAAGAACGAAGTTACTGCTGATACAGTATCGCGCAATGTAAGTTGTATTAGCCGATTAGTTATATATACAACTTCCCAACATCAACAGTTGGTCCACCGTCCGCCAGGCATAATGGGAAGAGGATCTTTTATGTTGGAGTAACATAACACTTGTCTCTCCACAATAATATAACAAAAAACGCGTGAGTGCCATCCCGTTGGAACGAAGTGCCTTTCGTGATATATAAAAATACTAGCAGCGCCCCGCGATTCCACCCGCGTAAGTCCCGATCCCGTAGGAATATTAGGATAAAAAGTAGCCTATATGTTAAGCCAGGTCTCCAGCTATCTACATAGCAAGTTTTATCGCAATCGGTTCAGTGGTTCTTGCGTGGAAGAGCAACAAACATCCATACATCCTCACGAATTTTCACGTTTATAATATTAGTAGGATCAGTATACAACCAACATCAAAGTTACAGTAGTATCGCGCAGAATCCACTGATAGCGTGAATAAAATAAATCAACTCCCGGTCAGCATTTTTCGTTACGCTAACACTTTTTAGGGTTCCGATCCTCAATAGGAAAAAAAATTAACCCTTATAGGATCACTTTGTTGTCCATCTGTTTGTTTGTCAAGACCTTTTTTCTCAAGAACCGGTAGACGCATAAAGTTGAAATTAATACCAAATACTTATGTTTGCGGTCCCTTGAAGCTATAAAAAACTCAACCTTCTTAGTCAACGCCATCAAAAGATACGGCCATCTAAGCCTTAGATTTGACCAAATTTGAACATTTCACAGGTAAATCAAAACCTATAAGGCACTTCCCATTAATCTACAATCATGAAATTTTGCAGGAAGCAAGATCTCACAGCATAAGTAAATGAAAAAAAAAGTTGTTAATTTGTTGTTATATAAATCTGTCTATCTGTGTGTCTGTCAAGACCCTTATCCTCAGCAACGCGTAGAGGCATCAAGTTGAAATTTACATCAAATACTTACGTCAGCGGGCTCTTGAAGTTGGTAAAAAAATCAAGCTTCCAAGTCAACACAATCAAAAGACACAGCCATTAAGATTAGCCTTAGATTTTAACAAATTTGAACATTTCAGGTGAATCAAAACCTAAAGGGCACTTCCCATTGACATTTGGTAAGAAGCAAAATCTGATAGCACAAATAAAGGAAAAAATCCGAATGTATTTAATTTGTTGTTATATCACATAAAAAAAAATGTTTTTGTGATTACAAACTTATATTTTGCGGTTAGAAAGTTGACTTTGTCGCACATCGTTGTATGGGAGAGTATTTTTAGAACCGCAAAGTTTGTTAGTTGATTCTTGAGATAGATGTACTATCTACATACAAGTGTGGTTGTCGGCCCATTAATTGGATTTTTGTTTAAAAACAATAACTTTTAATGTTCAAATGAGTCAGACAGAAAAATGGCAATGTTTAATATTTGGTTCTGTGTTTATTTTTCAATTTTTTATTTTGAATGAGCCATGTACATTGACAGTTTGAAGAGTATAATAAATAAAAAAATGCTTGAAATGAATACACAAAGTAAATCTATATGTAAAAAGGGAGGCCTCATCGCTAAAAGCAATATCTTAAGGTAACCTTTGGATGGATAAGACACAGAAACGACAATAATACTGTAAAGGGTTTATTTTGATTATGATTAAAAAAATATTAAAGTTGTACCATTTTTACCTTTTTAAATTCACTACAGCAATCACTATTAATAAAACAAGAGATATTGGAGAAACTCTGCGACGTCACGTGATTTGAGGCAGGTGTTTCTCGTTCAACACGGATTCAGTATTCGTTTTTCACAAACAAACGGCAGCTTCTCATAACAGGAGTAGCCTTCTAACTGCCCATCGAATCTCGGAACCCCACAATTGCGTTTGGTCGTCGTTGGTTGAAAAACATTGTATAATTCTGAAAGCGGATCACCTGAAAAAAAAGTTGTGACGGATGGTCAAATTTTGAAATTTTGAGATGTATTATGGGCAGGCATTGTTGTGCCTAAGGTATTTAAAATAAAAATATTGCGACTATAAATTGAGATAAAACTTTCCTATCTCTCAATTTGGACCAAACTGCTAAGAACGTGCAAAATTTCATTAAAATCGGTTCATTAGTTTAGTTACTTCAAAGCTTCCAGTCGGCATGATTTTTTTCCGACATCTTTAACAATCGTCGTCATATTTCAGCAAATTTATACAAAATCCTAATAAATTAAACACCTAAATCTCCCTCATGAATCACTTTATCCTTGCATGAAAACCGTATGAAAATCGATTCGGTACTTTTGCAGTTTATCGCGAATAGGCAGACAAAAGCGGCGGGGGGCTTTGTGTTTTATAATAATATTATCTGCACCTCAGGACAGGGTTTAAGTAAATAAGAATCTTCTCCACACGTAAATCAAACATATATTTAATCATTTCCTTTTCCTAATCCATCAAATATTACATACTTTTAATAATATAGTCACATCTTGTACTTACATGCTCACAACAACAATCAAGTGGAAATACTACTTATCACCTCGACGTCTCAAGCAGAAGTGTCGGCTGCTAAAAATGTATTGAGGAAAAGAAAGAATGACTGGAGTAATAATACTGAATATGAATCAGAGTTGCCCGATACAAGCTAACAATAAGTATCATCATAAAACTTAATTTCTTTTTGTTAGAAAAAGTCTCATATTTATAACTAAATATGAGACTTTTTCTAACACAAAGAAAATTATATAGATCCAGATTAAGCATAGCTAATACTGCGGGTCCTAAAAAACGAAAGAACATAAAAATGTACATTATATATATACTGGCCTGTTTACTATACTTGACTGGCCTGTTGGTCTAGTGGTTAGTGACCCTGACCGCTATGCTTATAGGTCGTGGGTTCGATTCCCACCTGAGTCTGGGTGTTCTTTGTGTCCGTTGTTTCTATGTTTGTAAAGTCCCCCGCGACACAGGAGTAATTCCTAATGCGGGAGTTGTCGTTTTAAAAAATAAAAAAATATATAAAAAAATATATGTTTGATACATTTATTTTGTAAATACATACAAATTAGGTATACATAAAATACCCAAACCTATTCAAACAAACACATAAATGCATTCAAATATTTGCACGGAGCGGGAATGTTAATTGAAACACGTCTTTTTTTAAACGAGGTTTAAAGAAATCTCATGTAACACTATAGCGGATGGCAAAAAAAGAATATAAAAAAATAACTAGATTTAATTATAAATTACACTTGTAATTTTTTGTTACTTTTTTAGGGTTCCGTACCTCAAAAGGAAAAAACGGAACCCTTATAGGATCACTTTGTTGTCCGACACGCACTTGGCCGGTTTTTTGTAATTATTTTCTAAAAAAGGACAATTCCCGACTATTCATGTGTCGTTCACAAACATTTAAAGAACGGACTGAAAGAACACTCAGATTCGGAACAACTATTTGTGGATCCACAGGAACTCTGGGATTAGTATACACCTACTTTTTCCTATTTTATATGACGGATGCCATAAATACATTTATCAAAATGAACCTTTGACAATTTTACAGTTGGTCAAAAATTCTTCATAACATTAACAAAATAAATTTTCGAAATACCTACTTCCTTATAACAAAGTTTCATGTTAAATTGTTATTCAAATATCATTATCCAACTGGAAGCCTACATGGTCCACGTATCAGTTATCACTGTTATCAGTAATAAAACTAAATATTTGACCTTAATACAGACAAATATGTACATTCGATACTTTGTATAATCTACATCTTCCGTTCACTGTACATACTTAGTTAGAAAATAGAAAAAAAATTACAGGGACTAAACATTTTTTTTTAAAAAAAGAATTTGATTATGTGTGTGATCGCATCCAATACTTGTGTAGATTAATTGTAGTAGCAGTGTAGTAGAATGTAGGTAGGTACATGGGTTGGTCCTTGATGTGCATAATAATGATATCACTACATTTGGCCTCACGGCCCACGGCATGCAAAAGTACCTTTAATAAAAGTATTTTAATTAAATTTGTTATATTTTAGGTTATACATATTAATTATTATATATTAAACATTCTTATATAATTATTTGTGGTGGTGGTTTGGTGGTTGATTGTCAGCTCGTATGAAGACAAAGGGATTTATGTATAAGTGTTTGCCCCAGTATGATATTTAATTTCAGCTATTATAGTTTGATTTTTAATCTACCGCATAATACACCACTATCCCGAGAGAAATTCTTCTTGTAAACCCTGGCGACAAGGCGAAGGAACTTTTACAAAGAATGTGGAAGCCTTGATTACCAAACTAGCGCGAGCTGTACATTGGGAATCAGTCCCTTCCCAAATGATTTGAATTGCGATAATATTTGTATCAATAAAATAATGCGTTGTTCAATAATGGAATTATCTGAAAACAAGAAAAGAAGAAGGATTCTTCGGCATCAAATCATCACACATAATGAGGGCTGTCTTACTATTATTATATATATATATTTTGCGAATGTGAATTTGTTTGGTTGTTTTGCTTTGAACTGATCGTAATGATATTTGGAGCACACGTTGTTACCGTGTTTCCACAATCTCTCACAGTTGTCTATGTACATAAAGTCTTGGACATTTTTGCTTTTGCTGCAAGACCCCATTTGGCTGAGAGGTCTTGGAATCGGGATGATCGCGGAGGAGGTTATGAATTGATAGAGCCTGAGGGTCATATAGAAGTACAACCTTATATAGGCTTCATTGATTTGGATCCGCGACTTGACAGCCGTCTACTCTTACTACCCGCTGAACCGCTTCTCTTCTGTTCTTTTTTCTAAACAATTTATACATTTGGAAGTAACTACAGAAATTATTCAAATATTATATTACCAGCCAGTTTTGATAGACAGCCGAAAGAGGTTCGGGTGTCACAATACAGAGTGGTACAAAGTGGTACAAAAAGGTGTTTTTAGGTGGTTGTGTTTTTAGGGTCCTATAGTAGACTCCGTCAATGACAAAAAGAAAAAAATAAAGTTAAATTCGTGTTACTATTATAAATACGAAAATTTAGAACGGATCTGGATGAAATTAGGTACAGAGATAGATTATATACAGTGTGGAATAGCAAATAGGCTACTCCTTTACGGTACCCACATCAAAATTTCCCCGCGAACAAAATGGCAAGCAACAGTTAGTAATATATATATTTATTTTTATTGTGTACTGGAATAGGCGTTTCTTTTTTTTATGGTTTAGGCGGCAAACGAGCAGACGGGTCACCTGATGGTAAATTACTACCGCCGCCCATGGGCACCAGCAACTTAAGAGTCACAAGTGCATTGCCGGCGTTTGATGTAAAATTAAATGTTAAAATGCAAATGTAAAATTAAAAAAAACGGGACAATTTCGAGTCTGACTTGCGCACCGCGGGTTCCGTACAAACTTGCAAAGAGAGATCAATCTAATATCCAATCAATCCAAGTACATCCAATTTCGGGAATCGATTCTCGAACCGTATCGGCCATTTTTTGCGAGTTGATGTTTGAAAGACAAACTTAACATTGCCATACACAAAATATAAGTTTTTAATTCCAAAATTTATATTTTTTGTGTGATATAACAACAAATTAAGTTACAATAAACAAATCAGACGTACATTAAGATATAGAGTATTCCACGTTTTTTTATTGAGCTATGTTATCACACAAGCACGCAGCTTGCTTGATGGTTATCACAATAAATTGTGCTTTGATAGTGCTATTAATATATGGCACTACTGAACGCATATGTATAATAATAAACATGCCCGCAGTTTCGCCCGCGTGGAAATAAGTTTGTAACTATAAGAGAAACGTAGTCGCAATTTTTCCGGGCTTTGATTTGATGGCGTTAAAAGACTGCCTTTGATGTGGTAAACCTTAAGTGGGCAGAAAGTTTCCAATCCTCTCTCTAAGAGCAAGTCGAAGCATTTTGGCTGCCCTACACTGGGAGCTCTGTTTAGAAAGTTGTGACCTTCGTCCAGGCATATTGTAAACCCGGATGTCTTAATAAAAACTGTTCCCGGATCCCTCCTATTTAAGGCGCAGTACGGCACACCGTGTGGGTTTTAGTCGGTTCGATTCCGACACACCGCCCCACCGAAAACCCCGGTGGGATGACGGCCCGAGGGGGTTTCCACAGGTACAAAAAAAAGGCATATTGTAAACGATTAAATTAGGTGAAATCAAGTGGTATTTTAAGCGTTAAATGTTGGCAGGTATATACAGGTTATAGGTATAAGAGATAAGATTTGAATAGGTTCTAATGTAACTATATTGTAATGAAGTAATAAGTAAAAGTAGTAATTCGGAGAAGAACTATTTGTAGCACTCAAAATAACTTTTTAAGTTGAATAAATTCGTATGTGCAAGTAGTTCTGATAAGCGGGTGAATATTCGTTCTTTTTAATCCTTAATTTTTCTACGTCATTTTTCTCCTGCAGAAATATATTTCATCGTTAGTAATTGTCCTAAAGTACTATATTATTTCAATCAAGCACATGACGTAATGGCAAGTATTTGAATATTTACAGTTTATTTTAAGAGATTAGATATATATTTATAGAGTTTTGTGTTGCTTACAATGACCCTGAAGTAAAAAGCACGAAGAATCATCCAAGAACTCTTTAACATAAACGTAGCTCTAAAAAGAACTTTTTCAGATAGTTTTTGCAATAACAAGAACTTTTTCAATCGAATGTTCAATTTTTATACGAAAAATCACTGCACTGATTTAATACGTATCAATAATTATATCTACTTTTCATTATCTCTTGAACTATGCTTCCAAATGAGTTGCTGTAAATAACAAAGTTTATCTACATAAATGGTATAAAACACCTACTAAAGAATTTAAGCAATAAGACACATAACTTCACAATGGTTGACTACTGTATCATAATGATTGGTGAAGAGGACTTTAGAACTACAAACAACTACGTTGACATAATTTTTTAAATCAGAAATATATTACAAGACATAAAACATACAAACATTATAATTATGGTGCCGACATTTAGATTATCTGATTATTTTAATATCTTTAATTCAAGAGTAGAAACATTTAACAATCTGCTAGATTTGGACAATACAACACATCAGTATGCCTATTGCTTGGACTCAAACCTGAATCTGACGTATGACCACGACATGTTTAGACGATCTGGCGACATAAACAAAGAGGTATGGCAACTATATTTGATGACCTATATCATCTTATATGCGAGTTGGAATAATTTCGTGATCATAGCTACAAAGCAACATCAGAGGAGACCGATGATTTGATAATCATACTGGTATGACTATCAAATCATCACGGACAACGGTTTTATTTGGGTAGATGCATCTGGATGCGTCTACCCAAATAAAACCGTTGTCAGCAGAAGACAATCAACTTTTTTGGGTAAAAGAACTTACACATACTTCATTAGAATATCGCGGGGTTGAGGGCCAAATCGAATATTTTAACTGTCTGTCTACAGGACCTACTGGACAGGGAAACCTGTGTTGATGTAATATGCTTGACGGAACATTTCATGATGTCAGGACATGAGAACTGCTTCATGATCCCCAATTACATCCTTGCGACGTGCTATAGTAGACCCAACTCTAACCGGGGAGGGTCATGTATTTAAATGAAAATAGGCCACTGTTGGCGAAACATCCCAGCAGTTGTAAATCTTTCAGTTTCTTCAGTTTTTGAATGTTGTGGAGCTGAATTGGTGAACTCCAGGATTGTTGTTTTGTGCATATATCGTGTACCTAACCCCTCTCATCTAAATCTATTTTTTGACAAACTTAACTGCACTCTTACATACATACGAAAAAAACTACAGTAAGCATGAATTAATAATAACAGGTGATTTTAATATAAACATTTTGAAAGAAGATAGTGTTACTTTGGAATTTGAATGTCTTCTTTTAAACTATAACCTAAGGCTGCAATTAAGAGAACCTAATAAGTTAAAATCTCAGACATGCATAGACAACTTTGCCCATAATTTTAAAAGTAACTGTAAAGCAGAAGTCATGGAGCTTGCTTTGTCTGACCATACCGCCCAGATATTGAAATGTAATGTTAAAAGACTATGCATGTTAAAAAGTTGGAAAATTACTAGAAGGGATTATTGCAAGTCAAATATTGAAAAGTTTAAATACTGTATAGGACAATTTACCTTTTCGGATTTATATAACACATGTGACGCAAACATGGCATATAATATTTTCTTGGATGTATTTGAATTATTTTACAAACTGTGTTTTCCTTAGAAAATTATAACTGTGCGCAGACATCAAAAACCAAAGTTGGTTACACGAGGTATAAAGGTCTGCAGTATCAGAAACTACTGTTAACCAAGCTTGAGAGGTACGGCATAAGAGGTAACATATTGAAACTCTTTGAAACATACCTTAAAAACCGTGTGCAATATACCAAACTGACGAAAATTGACGTAAAAACAAAAAAAGAAATTACATACGTCTCCAAACAACGGCAAACAATGTACGGTGTACCATAGGAAAGTATCCTGGGTCCACTTCTGTTTATTCTAAACATTAGCGATCTACCAAAAGCTACATCTAACCCAATAACACTCTTTGCGGATGACAGCACAGTCACAATAAAATGTAACAATACTGATACTTACGAGCAAGAAATAAATAATACACTAGAAGATATAATAAAATGGTTAGATGCAAATAATCTACAAGTCAATATTGGTAAAACCAGCCTTATGACCTTTAGTCAACGTCTGGAACGGACTAATCTAAATATCAGTCACAGAAATGAACCGGTATGTGAGACTGGGACTACAAACTTTCTTGTGCTAACAATTGACAATAAACTCACATGGAAGCCACATATTGATGCGCTCTGTAAAAAAGTTAGTAAGTCAGTTTACGCGCTACATGAGCTGGCACAAATAACCAACGAAAGCTGTGTTGTGACTGCATACCATGGTCTGGTAGTCTCGGTATTAAGGTACGGTATAATTTTCTAGGGAAATTCAACAAATAAAGATATTATCTTCAAGATGCAGAAGAGATGTGTTAGAGCTATGTTTGCATTAAAAACTACAGATAGCTGTCGCCCATATTTTCTTAAATATAAACTGTTAACTTTGCCCTGCTTATACATATTTGAAGTAGCTGTATTTGTGAATCGTAATCCAGATTTATTTATGCTAGCTTCAGATTTATACAATAGACGACAACGAGATGTTTATCGACTTTGTGTGCGTAAAACCAACACTGCACTGATGCACAAAAGCATTTTCCATATGGCATCTCTCATATATAATAAACTGACAAAAACAGTAAAGGAAGCAGAGTTTAATATGTTCAAGAAAAAATTAAATGAATTATTAACAGACAAATGCTATTATACTTTAACGGATTATCTAAATGACAAATTAGAGAATTAAATTTAAGCTAATTTATTTTATTATTTTAATCATATTAACGTCTCTTTGCGAACAATGCTCTTAATTCTTGCTTTAGTTATAATGGCAAGGCATCTATTAATTATTCATGGACTTACTATTTTTGTTATATAATTGACTATGCTTGTAACTATTATTATGTAAATTGCTCTTAGATATTATGTTTTTCTCCTGTATGACATCGGATTAAATTATTTGTATCAATCTAATAATTTTTATTTTTTTACTCTGCTTAACATAATTAATTATTTCAATTTTATTTGGTTTTTGTATGCCACTATTCTGGTCAAAATACTTGTACCTTGAATATTCTTTATTATAACAGTATTTTTGCAAATAAGTATGATTCTGATTCTGATAAGATTTTCTTGATGATAAAATAACTTTTTTTTGTAAGAATAAATGTGCTATGCCTAATAATGACATAAGTGTTAATTTTTACATTATTTTCGAGAAAATGCGTTAAAATGGCTTATTTAAAAAAGATACGTATATGGAATGGTGATTTTTTTTTTAAATCTACTAAAAACCAACATTTTTGTAATACATAGTCTTTATGAGTGACTTACCATTTAAGCAGCGCACGCGGATAAAGCAGCTCGGAAGCGCTTTATCTTCTGGCTTGCATCACAAATACCATTAATTCAGGCTGTAATCTTATAATTACTGGAATAAAGTATAGCCTATGTTACTCGCTGATAATGTAGCTTTCTATAGGTAAAATATTTTTTTAAATCGGTTCAGTAGTTTCGAGCTTATCCATTACAACAAACAAAAGATCAAATCTTTCCTCTTTATAATATTAGTGTAGATAATAATATATTAGTTGTTAATAGTCGAAATAAGTACGATGAGGCCGACAAAAATTGAATGAATTCGTTGTTTGATAGCTTTTAATAAAAACACGTAAAAAACATGATAAAGCTTATCGTTGAAGGGAATAAATAACTATTTTACAATTGTTTAGGTGCGTTTCACAGTGAAGAACGAATCGCCACTTTTTTAATGCCTAGTAGATATTTTTTTCTACATCTGAGCGGGAATATAACAGAATTTGGAGAATATTTTGAGGAGATGTAGCATGTAGAAAGAAAAGCTGTTCTAAAAATATTACAGGATAATATTAGAATAAATGAGTACCTGTTACTTTTACATACCTGTTACTTAATTTGCTTTTTCTCTAAAACATTGACTAATACCAGACCAGTTATTCTCATAATCAACTCTACATAAGCATTTGAAGCCAATATTTATTATTATGTACCTACATTTACGTAATTAGGGCCTGTAATCGGGAGTTGAGGTATGCCCTAGGAGAACTCAACCCCCGACAGACTTCGCCTGCCTGACCATAGGTAGGTAATGTAGGTACATAACATATTATACATATTATTGTGTTATATTATTTACCAAATCTTGTAATTAATTACTTTTTTTGTAAATAAATAATTTGCGTTAGTTAATAAAATAGAATTCCTTTTTTAAATATAAGACTACGATGTGTAATGATGGCATGTATTGAAAAATATACAATCAATACTTCTACATATTTAGGCTACTTCATCGCTACTGTGAATGCATCTTTAACCAAATAAAGAATCCACAAATTATATTAGATCTTGCCTCTGTTATCAACAGTTATTCGGTTGTATTTATATCCGGACATCGCTGTAACCGAATCACTTTTATAACGCAACAAATCGTGTCGACATCATGTTGTCTCTAAATATTTTTTTTTTATTCATTTGTGTCATCCTGTTATCTATTACCGGTAAGTTTAAAATTTTCCATAATGGAATTGATCAAATATTTCATATATTAAGTTCTTTGACTTCTAATAACTTCAAGGTCGCCCAGAGGTCTTCATTTGACTGTAATTCATTAAATTTATTGATACCAATAAATCTTTGTCAATGGTAGGGAAAACCTGTTTCCAATATTTTTTATTCATAATACTCAAGCTTGTCTATAACTTGTAAATATGTATTTACCTATTCATAAACACGCTCGTATTAGAAGTCAATTCCCTACTTCTAAATTGTTGTATCAAAATGAAACTTTGTATGTATATGTAGTTTGGGTGAGAATGTGGTTTGGTGTCTTGGAGCTGGTCTAATGATGAAGCCAGGAAGTGGATAGTGGAACTCTTCAGTGGTTGCCAAAAAACCTCTTGAGTCTACTCGCTCGCTCATATGGTTCATTTTGACGAGTTCAACATGGGCCAGCCCTTAGTAATGATAGTCTGATGATGGAGCCAGGAGATGGAACTCTTTTACTTTTTAAACTATCATTTATGTATTTATAGTTAGATAAGCACTATCCACGGACAAAACTAAAAAGAAGTAATCCTTTAAGTGAATATATTTATCAATTTGTTGTTCATAGTGGTAGTGCAGAGCAGTTACGTGTTTCATCCCGAGATCCAACGTTATTCAAAACAACATAAACAAGTGGCAACTTGGGAAGAGGCCAAACGGCGCTGTCAGAGTGAAGGTAATAATAACACATACATACACTCACGCCCATGTCTCGTAAGGATAGGTAGAATCATATTAAACACACTTATTTTGCCAACTACCATTTGGCCAGGCTTTCGTGAAGGGATGCTATTGCCATCAAGCGGGCATTTTTGGAATGATAGATTTATCAAATTTCGCTGATGTAGTTTTATTATTATTATTATCTGCAGAATATTAAGCTGTAACGTAGGGGTTACCTAGTGGTTTGCACATGGCCCCGCGAAGTTACATTTAAGTGAGGAGAGGAATTAGACAAGTTTAATCACTTTACAGTATATTATGAAACTTGTAAAACAGTATTTAAGAGAATGTAGACGTTAGCAAGGTTAGGCTCAGGGTGTGAAGGTCTTGAGAGGCTTTGGACGTAGTTCCGGTAGGTCTGGTAAGTGGAGAACACTTAATTTCTGATTAGTTTGGAGCGGAAGAGAGCGTTCTTCGCGTAGCACGCGTTTATATACTCTCTGCGGAAGCGCGCCGGGCGCGGATGGGCGAGGTGTGTGTGAAGCCAGGGGTGTAATGTCTTGAGGTAAGGACGCGTACGATTCGCATCGCATGACAAAGCTACATACACAGCACACAGACGCACAGAACACACGTTTATTTATTTTTCCTTTAATACAACATAAGTAGGTACTTTGTTCGCCCACACGTAACAATATTTTGTAACCGCAATAAGACTTTTTATAAATGGATTATCTTTCCTAAGATACAGACAGGTTTTCTGCCTAGTTTAGGAAAGGGAGTCCTATGACCCATTTTATTGTTGTACTGGTTTTTCTCTCTAAAACATTTAGGCATATAAGACAACTCTGTATATTATGCCATGTACTTATTGAAATACATTTATTATTATATTATATACGTATATTATTTTATACGTAATATACGCTAATTTACTTACTTTATTATTCAAAAGTTGTTAACAGATTCTAACATTTATGGATTTCTTTTTAATCCAATTTTGATGAAGAAGAAGTTGTTTATTAAATGTGTCATGTTTAAACATGTTTTTTTTTTATATACGACAGGTGCAATTCTGGCATCCCCTATAGACGCACAGCTGCTCAAATATATGAAATCGATCATCACTGTGAACAATCACACCACTCCGTACTTCATAGGGATGAAAACAAAACTCGACGAGGAAGCACAATTTGTGTCAGAAGAAGGTAACTTATTAATTTGTACCGGAATTACAAACTTTTTACGTCTGAAGCCCCCTCGGGCACGGTATGTTGGACTCGAACCGACACACTATGTTCCATTACATCATAATAATGGCTAGGGTCGAGGTATTCAATTACACGGATTGCTCCTGAACCCAGGGTAGGACTTGACTACCTACTACCTGTTAAAAAACAAGGGAGAAACAAAGAAACTAAGCTGTAGTTTCTTTCAGAATTGACAAGCCCGTGTGGAACTCTAGGCTTTCTTGCGCTGACGAGACGGGTTGGAAGACCATCCAGGCGATCCAATATAAAAAAACGTAACTTAACGCTTAAATATTACCTTACATTAGATAGTCATCAGCCAATTATTCTGACAATTAGCTTTTTTCTTTCTAGATGTGCAAAACGGGACTTAATCGCGGTAATAATTAGAAGGTACAATACCTTTTATGGTTAACCGACGTTTCGATCGAATTGCACCGATCATGGTCACGGGTAGACTAGTGAGAGCAAAGCGACGCTTCCGGGAATTGCGAGTTACTTTCTGTTGTAAATAAACTACAAACACCAATACGATTGTTAGTGTTGTTGAGGATCTGTTTCTGCAAACGGAAACTGGGAATGTGTCTTTATACCTACACCTACATCCTTGAGATGACACGGACCGCGATGTCAACGAGAGAAACTCTATTTCCAGTTGGTCTATTAATAAAATAAAATACTATTACGTATACAACAGAGGAGTGGTCATAGAAAGGTGTGCTTAGGGCCGTCTAGTATAAATTCGTGAATTTTAAAACAACAATCTTTTTTTGAAACTGACATGATAAACTAGAAAATTTTACGAAAACGGACGGTTGACAAAAAACTATAGGTATTTAAATATGGTGAATGTTCTTGAAATGTCCAGACGTCCAGAAATGTTCACCTTTAAAATAAATTGAATCGTGAAATCATGAAAATTAATAAAACCTTGTTTAGAAATGTGCACTTACTAACTAGAAAAATCTTTTTATCGGAATAATTTTTTAAAGTAGAAAGAAAGAAAGAAAGAAAGAAAGAACCATTTATTGTCTCACAATACAGTCGCGCAATGCGCAATCAAAATAAAATGTTACTTAAAACTAGGAACACAGTCACACACAAATACGTTGCATTGCCATTGCACACCCGCAGGTGTGGCAACGAGGTTAATACTCAGCTTAATGTTGGCTGTGACGCAGGCCACAGCACAGCGCTGGACTTCCTGGTATAGATATTTTTTAAATCATCTATTTACCATACTAACATTTAAACTTTCGCGTTCCATGATATAATTATGTATTTAAATACATAATTTTATCATTTTTTTTTTAAAAAGACAACTTCCGCATTATGAATTACTCCTGTGTCGCGAGGGACTGTACAAACATACAAACAACGGACACAAAGAACACCCAGACTTTGGTGGGAATCGAACCCACAACCTATGGCATAACAGTCAGGGTCACAAACCACTAGGCCAACAGGCTAGTCCAATCTATTTACCAACTATAAGCAACACCTTTCTCTTAAACATTCTAGTTGTAAATTCTACTTGCTTATTTATTTTCGTCTGCGTTTCCATACAAAGCTTGTCTGGAAGACATCTCCGTCAGCGCCCATTGTACTTACCGCTATCGTTCACTGTTTCTAATAATGTGTTTGTCCCTTTATAAGGTGGTGTACAATAAAGAATTTGGTATCTATCTATACTACAAAACTTTTCTTAACTATCAGATATTCTACTAGAAGACATACCTGAGGCACTAGACCTGGTTGAGCAACTGGACTCTCGGAACGGTGACTGTTTATGTATGGACGGACATAGCATACGGGTGGTGTCCTGCTGGACTCGACTGCCTTACATATGCTACAAAAACGTAACGCAAGAGGATGCGAGTACCACGGAAATACCAACGACCAGCCCCACAGACTGTAACACAGGTAAGCTTATTGAGTGTAAGTTGATTTTAACTCAGGAAGGCCTGTCGAAGTCGAAATAATAATAATATTAACTTCACACATCTCACACGCGGCCGTCTGATCCCAAACTAGGCAGAGCCTGTACTATGGTAACCAGACTGCTGATAAACATACTTATATATTTCTAGATACATACATATTATAGATAAATTACACTCAGGCACAGAACAAATGATCATGCTCATCACCCAATTATTATTTGTCCTGGGTGGATCAAAGCCACGACCTCTGGTTCAGCAGTCAGGATCACTAACCACGAGACCAACAGACCAGTCAAAAATCGATGATTGATAACACTGAACCTTATCAGTACACACAATCTAACAAACAAAAAAAAAAGAAAATCGGTTGATTAAGAGAGGACCAAAAGGTACTGAACTCTTTTTTTTTTGCCTATTTACATATAGTAAAGTTTGCCTGGTGGTCGAGTTTCGACCATAATTCATCAACCAGTTTTACACCGTAAACCAGTGTAACTCGAACTGTCATTGTACAGACTTTTCGTACTATTACAGGTCAACATACATATATAGGAGCCCTGTTGCTTTGTAGCTGTTTACGCATGTTTTTTAAATTTAGAAGACACTAGCCGTTTCCGCAGTTTCACCTGCGTTTATGGTCACTGCTCCGCTCCTATTGGTCGTAGCGTGATGTTATATAGCCTATAGCCTTCCTCGATAAATGAACTATCTAACACTAAAAGAATTTTTTAATTCGAAATAGTAGTTCCTGAGATTAGTGCTTTATAATATTAGAATAGATATTGATTACATTTTTTAGCTTCCTGCACTCTTTCTACATAAACTTTCTGCACTCAAATTTCAGATTCCTCCGTCCGCGAAATTTGCTTGAAAAAGGGTACAAAGAATTCTCTTGGCCTATAATACATACATATCGAGATATACCTGTAATTATATTTAAAACTAATAGAATTAGGGTAATTAATGTACAATGGCCGTTTCGTGTTCACAGGTTGGCTCTGCTGAGTTACCAGTAGCTACTTGCTGAACGAACGTCACACAGAATTATATGTAACTTAAGCCATTATATTAATTCACGTTATACTATTTTTTTTTTTTTATAAAAAGACTACTCCCGCATCAGGAATTCCTCCTGTGTCGCGGGGGACTTTACAAACATACAAAGTACCGACACAAAGAACACCCAGACTCGGGTGGGAATCGAACCCACGACCTATGGCATAGCAGTCAGGGTCACTAACCACTAGACCAACAGGCCAGTCGCTATACTATACTAACTTTTAAACTTTCGCGTTCCATGATATAATTATGTACTTATACGGGAATTAACGCGATCACGAAAAGGTATTACATACAGTCAGGGTCAGGGCAATTGCCAGACGTTTCATTAATTCACGTTTATGTAATCGAGCTCTGAGACTTGACTGACATAGCATGAAGGAACACCAACCAGTATGAACTGCTCCATGTGGTAGGATTCTATGATTTAGAGTTGACAACGAGCGAAGTCCTGTTAATTAGGCTATGAAACTAATATCTAGATATTTCTTTGTTTGTGTTGTTCTCATGGTATTTCTTACTTTAAATATTTCATTTGCCATAAATTCAGCACTGATTTTAATATATATATATATACTGATGATATAATATTTTGTTAGCTGATCCAGTACTTATCATTGTAACATAAAGTTCGGAAATGATTAGTTAATTGTTAAACAACTACCTATATAAATTAAGCTAAATTCTACCATACAATATTAACAATAAAGATGCAAATATCCTCCTCTCTCCCAATTCTGATTATAATTTTAATGCAATTTCTAATCCATTTTTTTTATTCAAATTGTTGACATATATTAAATGTATTTTGCTGTGCCCGACAGGGTCCATGATGAACTAATCACACATTAATGTTAAACCTACCACCTAAGTGCACATTGTGGAATGCAAATAAATGATTGAGTATTGAGTAAGGTAACATAGGAAACATAAAAGATTTATTTTTTACTTTTTATGAGAAACTATCCCACAATTAATAAATACGGCTTAAATCTAATCTAACGGCCACCGTGGCCTTCAAAATAGTTCGAAGATGTGCAGAAATTTTCCTGACTTACTTGGTCTGATATTTATAAATTTACTTGTCCCGGCTTCGCACAGGTACAAATTATACACCTAAACCTTCCTCATGAATCACTCTGTCTATTAGTGAAAACTGCATGAAAATCCGTTCAGTAGTTTTTTCCGTTTATTGCGAACAGACAGACAGACAGACAGACGCGGCAGGGGGACTTTGTTTTATAATATGTAGTGATTATAGCCTACGTGTTATTCTGATGTATACGCGATATTGCTGTATAGTTTCACCAAACGCGAGAAACAAATTCGTCCATCGTCACTAGCTTTCACGTTTATATATATTGTTATTTTATTTCCAGGGTACAAACTAGAGTCTAGAACGGAGAGTTATTACAAGCTTCACGATGACAAAGTTGCAGAATCGTGGGACGAAGCGAACTCAACTTGTACTGCTGAAGGCGGATTTTTAGCCATCCTTAACAATCCATACGAAGCACGCATCGTGAAATATAATACATTTCCATTAGGATCAAGCGATTGGGCATATGTTTGGATAGGACTCCGAGATACGACGGGTAACAGCGATTGGCACAGTGTTCATGGTAAGATATGTTACGACTATATTATTCGATTTTAGTCTCGTAATATTTAGAAAGGGTCTTAACTTCTTTTTTTATGGACCGTACTACAGAATCTTGATTAACGTTCCAATAAGTTCTACGCGGAGTTAGAATTTTAGGACCCTACTTTAGCAATGAAACGTCTATTCACACGTACAATCCCTGTGGTCTAATGTCGTTTATTACTTATTATAGAACAGTACTTAAGTGTTGACCTACTTGAATAGACTATTGTAAATATTTACTCAAGCATCGCTTTGTTTAATTAGAGTTTGAGGATCCACACAGTAATTATTTAGTCACATTACCATCTCCAAAATTACTAGTGAAGTCTATGCTACATGACGTTTTAGCATTAAAAAGGATCTGCAGTAAAGTACCTATAATGTGTTTAATTAAAATAAATGATTTTGTTTGATTGACATAAGCAAAAAGAGCGTTAGCTTCAAATGACAAGATTTTTTCAGGTGAGCCGATAAAAATATTATACGGCGCCTTTCATCAATCGCGTTCCAAATTCGACTGTGCTGTCCTGAGATTCGATGGGAAGTTGGGATCCTGGCCTTGTTCTGATAAACTTCCCTTCATCTGCGAAAAACGAGTGTTGGACACGTGTTGAGAGCAGCAATTCTTGGACAGACCAAATGATGACACGGCGTTCTGCGGTTCTTGAAACTGCTCATCAATTCTTAGACTGCTTGTGACTTCTTCACAAAATTCTTAATTAATTATTATATATATAATTAAAATTATTTATTTCTTCACAAAATTATTAAACTGTCAACATTTCAGTTTGTGTTTTTTTGTACTAAGCCATTTTCCATCATTCCATCGTTAATTTTTCTAGTTTTGAAACTGCATTGTAGTTTTTCCTATTTCATCGCATTAATTAAATTATTGTGATAGGCTAAGCGTATGTAGAAATATGCGTATAAAGCATAAACTTAATATAGGTACTAACGTAAATAAAGAGTAGGCTCTTAGTTCGTACATTTTGTTTATAGAAATTTTTATTTAAAGATATAAGACACATAAGTTTGTAATGTCAAAAACAGGACCTTTTGTCTTCCGGCCCAAGACTTACATATTATTATTACACATTGTTTGACATTAATCTAATTTCCCTAAGTAGATCCCGGAAAAGAATTTCGTCTTAACGTTAGATATGGGACACCAACAAAGAAATTTCATTTTTCCCCAAGTTTTGTGGTAAAAAGAACTCTCACAGTGAATTTATACACGTAAGATAAAAGTTTGAGGAGCTTGAAACTGAATTTGTGAGTAGTGGAACTTGGATACAAACTCCTACTTAGGAACGAAATAAAACCCTTTGGAATTAAAGACGATAACTTTATCATGCTTTTGTTGTGTACTTTCATATGCGTTACTACTTCCAGTAACCAACTAAGGAGTTGGTACCTAAGATAAGAATTGAAACACACAGGAAATAGACGATTTCTGCTTCAATTTTAACCGAAAAACTACCCGCACCCTACAGAAATCGTTGAAAAGCCGCGCTACTGTCGCTGTCGTAGTGCCATTTTTCCTTGTTAGGAGTAGCGTATCAGAACTTCATGGTAGGATAATTTGAGGGTTTACATGCACGGGTACCTATCTGCTCCACACTAGATAAGCTATGTGCTTGTGAATGCAAGAGTAACTACATTCAACCTTTAAAAATCAGGAAGGCAATACATATAAAAATATGTAGTTTACCAAACTGACAAGATAAAGAAAGAAGCAATGTATTTCAATACACCAGTGGAAACACACTACCTACGCTAAAAGTGCTGATGGACAGCGGGCTTCTGAGGCATTGTCTCAAGCACTTATCTATTTCTTTTCTTAAATAACATATAGATAAACAGTCATAACTTTTTATTAGATTTATGATGCTGAATTTATTTTGTAACTATATATTTTCAGACACTTTGTAGAAGAAAGAGAAAGAAAGAAAGAAAGAAAGTGTAGAAAAGTGCCATTTAGGATAGTAATTTCAAAGGTAGGCAGTCTTGCCTATCCTTAAAATTACTATCCTAAATGGCACTTTTATTAACTAAACTGACGGAGCGAATACAGCCTAAACTAAAATAAGCATAATAATAGTTTAGTCAAATTAAAAAAACACGCTTTAAGTGCGACCAAAAACCGAAAAAGAAGTTGCACTATCTATCAACCAACCACCACGCCAACGCAATCTTTTAAACCTATCAAAACGAATCATTATGAGCCCAAACTCGAGGGATGTACTAGTAGCCCCTGAAGAGTACCACTATCCACCTCCTGGCTTCGTCATCAGATCAGCACCAAGATGCGAAATTATAATATTTTCATCCAAACTACGTATACGATATATACATACAAAGTTTCATTTCGAAACGATTTTAGAAGTAGGTTAAAATTTACTGCCAAAATTTGATTACATTGTTAAGTGAAGCTAATAAAAGTTTAATAATCCTTAGATGCAATCGGAGTGGTCATATCTTGAAAGAGTGGCACTCATTGGAGTTTTCTCGGATACATAGAAGGATCAAAACAATAGATTTAATCCTGTATGCAATATTTACGTGTCGCGTGAATTTCACCGCCAAAAAATTCTGCGAAGTGTTGAATTTAAATTTCATATAGTCGTGGAGCTTGGGAATTTTTTATTAAATGAACGCATGTATGTAAATGTGTAGCGGAACCCCCACGTTCATGAATTTGTAAAACAAAAAATGTTTTTGTTTAACAAAAACCGACTAGCCGAGCGGTCGAGACAAAAGAAAGTATCAGTTCTATAGTTGTTTACGAACGTGTTTGGGTATAGAAATAAATTATCATTTGATTTTTTCAAAAAGCAAAAGCAAACAAAAAACTTGAACCCCTATTAAATTAGAAGTATTTACGAGTGTAAATACTATTTAATTTCAATTAAAATTATTTTAAACTATACGTAATAGTGTTATACTTTTTATTATTGTCATTTTAGTTCAAATTTAAAATAAATAAGGGTAGGTACCGCTACAGCAGGGTGCCAGTAGCCATTATCGGAGTTTTACAGCGTTTAATAATACAAAATAAATTTATAACATGTCTCGCCTAAGCAATTGTATGAGTATTTATAGTGACATGATTACTCGCTCGTATATTTCATTGAACTATATTGCCTTGATAACATTACATGACTTAAAATGCAATGCCATTTATACTATAGAGAAAGAGTTTCTGTATATGTGAAGAATATTAGAATGAAACTTTCGTAACTGGTATTTGCAGTTTTTAAAAACATTCAGTTAAATTCACGTGAGAGTTTCTGGAAAGCCCAACTAGTTGCAGGCTTGATAGGAGTCCTTTAACAAGGTGCAAAGCAACCTGTCACGTCGTCATCGATGCTAGGCGCTGCACCAAAATATATACGAATACAACTGTCTGTAACGCCTATGTCAAAAGTGATCACCGGAACTACTGCTCCTATTTGACCAATACTTTCACCATTTGAAGGTTTAGGCTGATTCAGATGCTGATGCGAAAATGTATCGTACCACGACCCGAAGGCTCGTGCGTTCGTCCGAATAAGACTTCGGATCGTAGAAACTACGAATTCAACCGCCCAAATTTACTCAAAACGCCTTTAAACAGTAACAATGCTAGTGGTATCGATGTTTCTCTGGTAGGTGGAGGAACTTACCTGGAGTTACCTGAAACTTTAGGTTTCTAAGCTGGACTATGACTCCAATTTAGAAAGGCAGTTGCATTTATCCTACAACAGATGAAAAGTAAAAGAAGATGTTATCTGAATATGATTTAAACATTTCTGTTGGCTAACTTTATAACTAGTCAGTTTGCTTACGTTCATTTTGAAGATTGACGGAGAGAAATAATTACAAGGATATTCTTCAAATTAGACTCGATTTTTTAAAAATTTTATCTTAAAAAGTTCGTAATCATGAGAAGGGTGGAGCATCCAAACTGTTTACAGAATTGTAATTAAACTGAATAAACATTTGGTATACCTACAAAAATTCTGAAACGATGACCGTGCGCCAATATCCAATAGCCACACGAGAAATGTTTACCTATTTTTAATTATTCCTTTTTCATAGACTTATATTATTTGAAAGGCTAATTTCGCCATTAATATTAACATTAAATTTGTTCAAAAATATCTGTTAAATTGGTGTTTTTTAAATTAATATAAATTGTTTATTATACGGTTTCCAAATAGGTTCTAAAGCGTTTCACTATATTTTATGTTACAAAATGATTAAGTAACCCAAAGTAATAAATTTTAATGATTTGAGATTTGACAGCTGGGTTTTGAGCAGAATATTTTTTTATGTACAAGTAACTTCTAACTCTTATTGAAATAATTATTTATATGCGTGTCTGACAATGTGGCTGAATAAAAACACGTATTATGTGCGGCACCTAAACTGAAACTAAAATTTATTTAATAAATTTTTGTATTGCATACTTTATAAATATTCCTTCATGTAGTATACGGGGAGCCTACTCGAGTAGTGGTTGGGTGTTGTATAAACTAATAATAATATGATTACTGTTGCTGAGTATTTACTCTTCTAAATATTTGACTATTTAAGCGTAGATAACGCTATATCTTATCTTTTAAACAAAATTATAAACAACATTTTTATTTCACTCGATAAAACTTTATCGAAAACGTTCACTTAAATGTGTAATAAAACTGTATGTTTATGTAAGCTTTCAAGACATTTTACGTTCACGATCGCTCAGGGCTCTTTTGACCTTGACCAAAAGCGTTTACAGAACTCGCAAACTGTAAATGTGTGATTTATTACTTAAAACGTAATCACTGAAAGTCGAAGTGAATTTTTTATTTATAATCTGCTAAACGGAAAACTTGTGAAGGTAACGTTAAGAAAGTGGAAGGTAGAGAAAAATGCAGGAGAACGAAGAAAGGCCCCTCATGAGATTTTCCGACTTGACGAAAGCTTTCTGGCTATTTAATAATTATAGTTTATCTCATATATGCCATATTTTAGTATTCTCATCTAAACTACATTTACATAACATAAAGTTTTATTTCAATACGACAATTACATACAATATCGATACATAATTAGTTGAAGCTACGGACTGTGCACTTATGAGCCGACCCAGCTTACGGTACCGTTGCGTTGCTACGATTTTAAGTTGGAGAGCTGTTCCCTGTTTCATTCGCGTTAATTTTCGCTGCTCTGTAACTTAGAGCCGTAGGTAGTAGCGTATTGGTCAATAGCCTCCCTCAAGACTTTGTATATCAAATAACTAAAAAAATGTGTTTGACAGAGTAGCTCCCAAAGACAGGCAGCTAATTACGGATGTAAAATGATCGCAGCACCGATGCTATTTTTTTTGTCAAAGTCGTTACCCGTAGTTTCAGCTGCGTTTATGGTCACTACTCCACTCCTAAAGGTAGCGAGATGTTACATAGCCAATACTATTTCTCATGAATCTAGCTATCATATACAAAAAGATTTTTTTTAATCCAACTTGGCGCCTTAATCAAACAACCAAAAAAACTCTTCACCTGTATTATATTAGTTTAGATATAAACAAAACATCTACTAAATATCGATTTATTTGGAGGACACTGAAGAAAATTATACCAATTTATTTGCCAGAATTCAGAATAAATTTTTCCATTATTTGGGCCTAGCACTCTGTGTACAGGCATACAAGCATATTTGTTCATTTCAAAAGCTTTTTGATGTACATACGTCGTCTAGAGTAAGAGACTAGGTATCGCATTTGAATACGACGCAATATATACTGCAAGACACCAAACCTACGTTGAACACTATAATAATTATAATGGCCACAACCTTAACACATGACTGCATTTTGGTGTTTGTAGTGCATGTATGTAATCTATTCATCTAAGTAATGTATATATCTAGATTGTCTTAATTAATCAAATTGCGCGTCGTCATTGGCATCAAATTCACAAGTGCATTGGCGGCCTTTAAGGTGGGAGTGGGGGAAGGGGGGGAAGAGGGGGGCAAGACGGGAAGAGGGGGAGAGGGAAAGGTAGGTTTTGTAGTAAAAATCTCAAAGTCTACGACCATGAAATATTACTACAAGTTGACATGTCACATATCATGTTTAAAAGCATCTTGATATTTTTACAATAAGGTAAGCCAAAAAACCAACCAATTAATTAATTGACCCTTATAATTGTAACAGAAACGAGATCTGGCGATGATCTTAATTAACCATTTGAAGTACACAATTCGTTATTTAAAATCAAAGCTCTGATTCATTATTGGAATTTGGGTGAATGCTCAGAGCCTTTGAGAAATTAAACTCCAGACTTGGAAATACAATTCCATTAAAACGATCTTGCTATGTAACTGAAATGTTGTATAAATTAAATAAAGGATTAACAAAACTTAAAATGTAACACGACCCGGTGTTTAACTACAGCGTCCAAAACGAACTACATATAGTACATATCGTATCTTAGAAGAAGGAGTATACTTACAGCCATGTATGAGATTTATTATGTAGGTAATTGCTGTTTGGTTTAGTTTGTTTGGTTGAACGCGCTAATCTCAGGAACTACTGGTTCGAATTGAAAAATTCTTTTTGTGTTGGATAGTCCATTTATCGAGGAAGGCTATAGGCTATATAACATCACGCTACGACCAATAGGAGCGTAGCATCAATGAAAAATGTTGCGAAAACGGCTAAAATTTACAAACGCGGACGAAGTTGCACGGTCAATCACGCCTGTATCCCCAAAGGGGTAGCCAGAGGTATATTAAACACCCTCATTTTGCCAACTACAATTTATCTCACTGACGTAATAGGCGGCAAGCCTTTGGGAACTTTGAGAAGGAAAGATGGGAAAAATTGAAATTTATTGAATGAGAAAGCAGAGGAGGGAAAATTTTATTTCTTATATACGGATGGACTGGGAAGTGTTCAGCAAGTCAAGGTCGCATACCTGTAACACCTGATGGTAAGTGACTACCACCGCCCATGGGCACCTGCAACTCAAGAGTCACAAGTGCGTTGCCGGTCTTTAAGGTGGGAGTAGGAAAAGAGGAGGAGAGGGGGGTGACGAAGAGAGAGGGCAAGAGGGAAGGATTAGGGTCTCCGGTAACGTCACGCACTCTGCGAAAACAATCATTGCTTCACTGCCGGTATTCTGTGAGGCCGTGGTATCACTCCGCGTCAAGCCGGCCCATACGTGCCGAAGCATGGCTCTCCCACGTGAAAATGGCTGTTGCCGGGAAAGTTGCCCTCTAACACGATTGGAACCTCGTACTTCTTATTCGCATCTTTCATTCAATTTTCTCTGTTATAACTCATAATATTAATATGGCAGGCAAATATCGACAATAAACATTTAGAAACACGTGAGCCTGTTGAAGATTTTATCGATGTATTAATTTACATACAATTGGATTTAGCTTTCATTTATATGCGCTTCGAACCGTATTTGACTAACGCACACATTTTGCCTCAAAGTACAAGATAGCTTTTATCACATTTATTTTCAATCAGTAGGTTAAGATCCTTCAACATGTTCAAATGTCTATTCTTAAAATCTGTGCGACTTCTCTTGATGAAATAAAGAGTACTGAAAAGAATGAACGAGATTAAAGAAAAAGTATTAAGAGCCATTATGGCTTTGCGTGTTAATTTGTGTAGAATCTTAAGTAGTAATAGAATTGTGTTGTTTGAACAGATTGTAGATAAATTTGTTTAAATTACTTTGAAATTTATTCGTAAACAAAAGAAAATTCACGAGATTGATGTTAATGACCGAAAAACAAACTTATTGCGTTTATACCGAGCCGTTGTTTTACAATGAGCCTCAAGACTTTACGCTCTATTGTAAAATCACTACTTTTTTTTCAACAGTATCACAGTATAAACAATGGAATATTTTATTAAGAAACTAAACAGACCTTTGACATTGTTGATTTTAGAACACAGTATCAACATAGTAACAACTTGAGACACCTCACACCCGGCCATCTGATCAAACTAGGCAGAGCTCGTACTATGATGACCACATGGTACATATATTATTTTAGATAAATTACACCCAGACACAGAAGAAATGATCGTGCTCATCACGAAATTATTTGTCCTGGGTTGGAATTAAACCCACGACCTAAACCTCCACCAGACCAACAGGCCAGTCAATAAACTAAAACAAGTCACACTTATTTTGTAAATACACAATATACATTTAAAACCCAGACTCTTGGTACAACCTCCGCTACACAAGATTTCTCGCTCTGTTTCTGTTGAGTGATGGTTACATAAATAATAATCTGAGGGTATTCCCCCCGTCGTACAACAAAAGGGTTCATGCAATTACTTAAGCGTCTAATTTATCATCAAACCTTTCACCCCGTTGAGCTCTTAGTAGTGACGCACGTACATGTAATCAGTTTTCTAGAACTTCGTGAATAACATAAAGCGCTAACAGGTTCGATGCCCCATCAGTGCAAATAATTACATATATACCTAAATAATTATGTCTTTTTACATTAATCTGGTTATGTTTCTGTATTATCCGTATCCTACCCGTAGTACAAACTGTGGCGACTTCCACATACAGCAATAAAGACATACTTCAATATCTTAGATGTCCTCTAGCGAAGATAAACAGAACTGCACAGTAACTACTAATCTTTTGCTCGAATAAGTACATAATATATACAGCTTTCCAACATTCACCGATAGATCGTGGTCCGCCAGGCATACCTAGCCTGGTCGGGGGATCCGCCCTTGTGAGGGGGGACCCTCCAAAGCTTTGATAAACGATATAATTGCAATCTAAAATATCATAAACAACATTTATAGAGTGAAAACCTCTTCGGATGAGACCTCGCAGGGGTTTTCGGTGAGGCCGTATATCGGAACGGACTGCTTAAAAAATACTGACAAATCCATATAAGTTGATACATTTTTGTCATCATGTTTTAAAACCGTTCATTTTGAGTTTGAAAGATAAAAAAATTCAAACTCCGCAATATGGCGCCCAAATAATTTTTTTTTTAATTCAAATGTTTCCAAATACACTTAGCGCCAACAATAAAGCTTCAAGAAAAGAGCGTACTCCTATGTCAAAGGCCGGCAACGCATTTGTGACTCTTGGGTTGCAGGTGTCCATGGGCGAAGGTAGTCACTTACCATCAGCGGACCGGTCTGCTCGTTTGCCCCCCTATAATAAAAAAACCATGATTCTAACGCAACGTATAATTTATCGAAATCGGTTCATTGTTTAGTAGCTACGAGGAGACAAAAAACGGACTTACCCACATACATACTTACTGGTCCAATACTTTCAGGTGCTTTGAGGTGGAGGCGCTTCCCCAGTCAATTGTCTTCAATTTAAGCACATATCATATGCGCTATGATCTCATTGAAGGTTAGTATTGCTTGCGAAGTAAGCTTATCCTTTCTCTACCCTTATTTTCACCTTGTTCAGATAAATTTCACATTCAATTACATCCCTTAATTCTTTCTAAAGACGTTTCTCTCACGCTGCAGTTGAATCTCTTCGTCAAATATACGAAACAAAATAGAATTAGACTTACGTCTTAATTGATTCTATTATTCTATTTAATTGAATATTTGTAAATACATCGTTCTATTGTGTAATATTATTATTTATTATCTTTGAGTCTGGATTTAAACCTGGATTCGTGAGCACCAAGTTAGACGTGGTCACGCATAATTCGACTGGCCTGTTGGTCTAGTGGTTAGTGACCCTGACTGCTAAGCCAGAGGTCGTGGGTTCGATTCCCACTCAGGACAAATAGTTGTGTGATGAGCACGATAATTTGTTCTGTGTCTGGGTGTAATTTATCTATAATATGTTTGTATTTACAACTATATATAAGTATGTTTATCAGCATTCTGATTACCATAGTACAGGCTCTGCCTAGTTTGGGATCACGGCCGTGTGTGAGATGTGTAAAGTTATTATTATTATAATATATTTCATTCCCAGGAACAGTACTATTTTCTGATTAAAGATGTCCTTTTCTTTATTGCAGTGTGTTAGTGTACGCAAAATTTCATGATGATCGGTTGAGTAGTTAAGGCGTAAAAGTATACCAAACAGACAAACAAAAATTCGCATTTATAACATTAGTTAACGGTAGGTAAGCCATAAAAAAATTATGTAATGTTTACCATTACCATCAGGGGAGGAAATTAAAACGAAAATGTATGGCACCGATGCTGAAATTTGCAACTTATTCGGAGCGGCCGATTGCCAAAAAGAGGTTCTCAACCTTAAAAATAAAAAACGCTACAATTTATTTAAACACTTTAATGTATTATAATAAAAGTGTAAGAGCCGTATAACAATTAAACAGCTTTCTAAAAAAAATGTTAACAAATTAGACAGATTTTTCACATAGATAAGTGCGCTAACTAAGTAAATATGGGTGGGTTTAATCTAGGAAATTTTGTCTGGTACCTATTGATGGCTTCCCAAAATCATTCACTCACCAAGTCATTAAACCTTTTCTGACCGACACTTTCTTCGGCAGAAAACTTCACTGCTTCAAGGTTTTCGAGTCAGTAGTAAATTATTTCAAAATTGATTAAATGTCTTTTTGCTTCTTGCGATTGGTATAATTACTAAGAGTTACATATATTTAATAACATAATGATTATGTTTTTGAAAACATAACAGGAATCACAACGTAGAACGTCCATCAACAAGGTGGACAAACGACCTTGTAAATGTGAATGCAGGCCGCTTAAAACTATTCGTCTCGGAAGTTAAGAGGATAGCCTATGGTCAGCAGTGGATCTCCAACGTCTGAAATGATGATGAATGATATGTTATTTGATTCCTTTGTTCTCAGAAATCAGCCTTTCCCAGCCTCTTTCAAGGGCGGACCTTACTTACAACCTTACCCATGATCCGTGGAGCCCCAAAAGATCTTTTATTTAAAATTTTAACACAGTTTAACACAGTTTTAGTTCACGATGAGTTACAAATTATTTGAATAACTATTCATTGATACTTTTTAACTAGTTTTAGGAAGTGAAAAGTAAATTTATACTGAGATAAACGGAATTTTTACACAGACTAAATTCATATGAATGTTGACCGTTCGACCATCCGGGCAAATAGGTTTATCTATTTATTTACAAAATTTCAATCAGACATGTCCGTGGGAGAGCCATGCTTCGGCACGTGTGGGCCGGCTCGACCGGAGTGATACCACGGCCTCACAGAACACCCGCAGTGAAGCAATGGTTGCATTGCTTTTCGCCGCGTGAGTGAGGTTACCGGAGGCCCTAACCCTTCCCTCTCCCCTATTCCCGTCGTTCCCCTCTCTCCCCTCTCCTCCCCTCTAATCTCCCTCTTCCCCTACTCCCACCTTAAAGGGCGGGAACGCACTTGTGACTCTTGAGTTACAGGTGCCCATGGGCGGTGGTAGTTATTTACCATCAGGTGACCCGTCTGCTCGTTTGCCCCCTATACCATAACAAAACATCTATGTTGTTGTATGTTAACATAGTGTTTTTGTAAGTAAACGGCTAGCCACCCATCACCACTTGACGTGTCACGTCATTTCATCATGGAACTGAATTAGGCTTTAACTAACTGTGAGAATTGCTATGACTAGATTACCACAACGCGTTAACTTTTCTAACGATAACTTTACTATGCCTTCGTTATTTAAACTTGAAACTTTCGTATTGTTCGGGGACAGGGTCGTGGACCCCAGGTTGGGAAACAATGCTCTAAATGTTTGAACAAAGTTTAACAACAAACTAATTATATATATTATTTTGAATTGTTATCACAACTGTGGTCGTGTTAAGCTTCGGCCGACTTCACACATATGTGACAATTAGTTTGATATGTTATGGTAAATAGTGACGGGAAATACAATAATTGCTATTTGAATATTGGTGGTCAAAACATATTAGATTTTAGTTATCCGAAATGGTTAAAATTAGCATAATACGTCTATAAGTACTATGTTTATTAATTAAGTTGTATTTAAAGCAACTTGTAAAAGTGTATATTTAGAAAGAATATAATATATGAATGAACGGGTGTTATGACCCTGAAACACGAAGATTGGATCCTCCGACCAGGCAAGGTGATTTTTCCTGGCGGACCATGGCCTAACAATAAAGGTACGGTAGCTGTATAATATGTATCTTCGTACTAATCGTCACAGAACTTACATTACGCGATGTAGAATCAGTATAAATACTGCAACCGATTAAATCTCACTAATATTATAAATGTGAAAGTTTGGATGGATGGATGGATGTTTGTTACTCTTTCACACAAAACCACTGAACCGATTGCGATGAAACTTAGTATGTAAATAGCTGGAGACCTGGATTAACGCATAGGCTACTTTTTATCCCGATATTCCCACGGGATCGGGACTTATGCGGGTGAAACCGCGGGGCGCTGCTAGTATAACATAAAAATACGGTAAAACCACATTGAGCACGAAAGCAACAGTATGTTATAAGGGAAGTGTACAATAATAATGTGAATATATGTACAAAGATATAAACAAATAGGTAAGTTTTCTGTCATGTAGATTCTTCCACCAGTATCTTCACCAAGGGTCTGTTGACGTGGCCATGTATGTATGAAACAATTCGAATATAACCACATGATATCTTGACCTTGGGCCACCCATACAAAGATAAATGGCCTCATCCTCGCTGTGATTTGCAGAAATGCAATGATGCTCAGCTGAAAATTTTGCAAGTCCTCAAAAGCAAAACTATTAGAAACAACTTCAAAGCAGAAACTCACTGGAAATTTCACATTAATTAAAACTTTAAAGTAGTTACTAGATGTTGGTATAAGCATCCAAACTACTCGTTTATCTATATAAACAATATTCAAACTATGTTGAAACGCAGCCATCTCCCACTTCTAACAATTAATATAGGTATTCTGTGGATTTGTATATTTGAAATTACTTAACAAAGTTGTCTATTGCATAAATTTCAGCAAGGAACAGGTTCAATAACCGTCTTGAGTGCTACTAAGCGTAGACAATCTCAGAAAAGGTGATTTGAAACGTTTTAAAAGAAGAACCTTTTTTTTCCTCTTGAAGAATAGAACAAATATATTTTATTAGTTCATAATAGTCTAAGATCCCGCTGCGGGATTGGTGTGCTCATCGACTTTTTGTTTAAAACCAAATTTTTATGTTTATTTATAATTAAGAGAATATATATTTACTAGGGTGCCTATCAAAATTTGGCCGCCATTATTTTTAATTAAATTATTTTTAATTGATTTTTGGTAAAAAATTTCGTTTATTTATTTTTTAAATAAAATAACGTCTACATCACGGTAATTAATATGAAGATTCTAAAAAATCACGGTTGCCGTTGCGCACCTGGCCGCACCTCTTTGCAGCCAGGTGTAAACAGGTATGATTTCGATAAATTTATACGTTTATAACCTATTTTCATTAATTATATGTCAAATTGAAGCTAATTTTTTTCTATTAATTATCATATAAAGTTGCTTAATTAAATCTGGCCTAAAATAAGGGTTACTGGCTGTTAAAGATAATAAATATTTAAGGTAGAGTGAAAGAGAGTTAGCGCGTAACATCATTTGTCAGACGAGGACAGCGATTGCCGGCTGTGCGACGCTTTTAAGCCATTGCGCATGCGTCGAATGTTAGTGTTTAAATTATCATTTTCTTTTTAAATGCATTAGTAGAGTTTTTAAATTATTCATGTCTTCAAATTATGCATTAAGTATTTTTTTAAGTTATTAATATAACAAAGAAAAAAAAAATTTTAATGATAAATAAAAAAAAAAAATTTACTAATTACATTTTGAAAAAAGAACATTAATCAATTTTTTAAATAAATAATTATTTAAAAAATGTATTAATTATATTTGTTAAATTGTTAATTTTTTGATAAATGCAGTAATTCATTGTTATAAAAATAAGAAATTAAAAAAAAAAAATTTTTAACAAAAAAACCTCAAAGTTAGAACTGTCATTTATATTGCAACTATAACCTATATTATTCTTAAATTCAATTCAACTTTTACTTACGGTTTGTGTTTTGCAAAAATCTTCAAATTCTTGTTTATCTTTTTGCTTCAGAACCACAATTTTTTTTAGACACTCTGAATGATATCCAAAATCATTAGTAGAGTCAATTGTAAATAAAAGGTCATGATATTTATATTTTTTTTTACGACGAAACAATAACATTAGCGAGCACTTTTGGAATGATACATTATTAAAGTCGAGTACATTGCTTTTTTCGTTACACAAAAAACACGACTTCATCTTTATCAATTTTATTTTACGTTAATTAATAAAATAATTTTTAGATGCACAAATAAAATAACAATGTAAATATAAAACGTTGTTTATTACGAACTCCAAAACAGCGTGGTTTTTATGTTAGAATAAAAATGCTGCATCTGTTCAGTTGAGAACACTAACATTCGACGCATGCGCAATGGCTTAAAAGCGTCGCACAGCCGGCAATCGCTGTCCTCGTCTGACAAATGATGTTACGCGCTAACTCTCTTTCACTCTACCTTAAATATTTATTATCTTTAACAGCCAGTAACCCTTATTTGCGGCCAGATTTAATTAAGCAACTTTACATGATAATTAATAGAAAAAAATTAGCTTCAATTTGACATATAATTAATGAAAATAGGTTATAAACGTATAAATTTATCGAAATCATACCTGTTTACACCTGGCTGCAAAGAGGTGCGGCCAGGTGCGCAACGGCAACCGTGATTTTTTAGAATCTTCATATTAATTACCGTGATGTAGACGTTATTTTATTTCAAAAAATAAATAAACGAAATTTTTTACCAAAAATCAATTAAAAATAATTTAATCAAAAATAATGGCGGCCAAATTTTGATAGGCACCCTAGTAAATATATATTCTCTTAATTATAAATAAACATAAAAATTTGGTTTTAAACAAAAAGTCGATGAGCACACCAATCCCGCAGCGGGATCTCGTACTATAATTATTTCTGAACGTTATTTAATCATAATAAAAATAGAAAATGGTGAATTTAATATAGCGTTGACTAAGTGCGATCGTGAGGTCCTGGCTTTTTTGTCTTGAAACGTACTCTGCAGGCAGGCAGGCATATGCACCAACAATCAGGTTGTTGAAATGTAGGTTTAATGCGATTTTGCTGCTTCATTTCGGCACATGAAAAATAAATTAATAATAATTAATGAAATATAAATAATAAATGACTATAAATAATGAATCGACGTAGAGTAATGCTGGCGAAACGTTCGTGGATGAAAAGTCCATTGGACGAAAAGTTTATGGTTTAAAGATAATGTTGACCAACGGTTCATGGACCAATCGACTGTTGGTAAACCGTTTCAGATTCAGAAGGATGTCTATAGGTGTTAAAATATTTATGTTCTTTCGGAGCCTGAATCGAAATAGTGCAATCCAATAATGAACCAAGCGGGTTGCCACGTTGCCAACCATCGAAACTTCTGTCTGTGCTGTCTGTTTTGTCCCTGTTTATAAATATTTGAAAACTGTGCATCATAAAAAGATTATGTATTATTTGGCACTGTTTAGGGCTTCACTTTCGTCAAAGAAAAACTATAAAACGAATTTCTACTTCATTTAATGTTCTTTAATTATTTTACAATGATTTTTATGTCCGTTAGCCAATGCATCAAAATAGTGGGTGAAAAGTAACGTTTTGGACGGTACATGTAAAAAATATTTAACAAATTAAAAATGAACGTAGGCGTTGAAGGCACTCTAGTACTAAAAAAGTAATAAAAAAAACAGGAATCTTCAAATTACTTCGAATCGTTTCTAACTCTAATTTAAAAAAAAATCAATCAATCAAAATTTTATTTTAAAATATATGTATTTTAAGATAGTGCCTAATAATGTCCTTTTAACTATGCGCTCGGTTTGTGTATTTTAACCTATTCCACACTCAAAATTATATTTATTTAGATTTATTCAATTTTCTTGCAACTTATTCCACTTCATATAGATTTTGTTTAAAATTATATTAACGCCATAGCTATAAATTGCTTACGCAATTACAGCGAGCGATCAAGGCAATAAGGGCTTACTTGCAATTTATAATGTTTTGTAAACCGCGTTGTTTGATACTGATACTACAATACAGAAACGTAACATGCTGAGTCATATTGATTAAGTACATATTTACAACAATACCAATAAATGAACCTATTTTTACATTTACGTTTTGAAGTCAAGCGATCAACCAAAATGAGGTAGACAGCAGACGTCTGCTGGAGTTATATTTATGTGTTGTGGAGAGATGTTAAAATTGATCATTTCATTTAATGAAATCAGTGTTTGACGATCAGAACAGCTAAACGCACGGCAAACATTAGTTATTATATCGTAAGATAGTTACATTATCCGCAGTTAGGGCCGCTGATATAGTTTAATTTTACGATGTATCATGGCGGCGGACAATTATAATTATAGCGAATAATAATGTTAAAATAGAAGAAAAATGTGCAGTAAAATGTCGTACTACTTAAAAGAGATATATAGTTATAAGTTTCTTCTATATTTAGATTTTATAAAACGTGGAGATAAATATAATGACCAAACGTTGATAAACATATATCATCAAATGTTGAAGTTTAAACGATACGGTCAGTTTTAGCTGGCTGTATTATCAAATATATATCTGCAAATGATCTTTTATATCATATAACCACTTAATAACTATTAATATAATATACTTAAAGTATTTATATATGCCTAGGTAGTCATAAAATTCATCATCGATGACCGGTAGCGTTGCCAAAAGGCTGATAGCGTTGCCACTATGTGCAAAAAAGTCCAGCGGTCACGAAAACCGTCAAAAAACCTTTCTTTATTGAATTCAAAGTTTGTAAAAGGTACCATTCACTGTCCTAGCCGCAATTTATAAGGTGGTGCATTTTAATCAGTCAGTTAGTTTCTTCTTTTATATATTATATATACTCCTAGTTACTAAAGCAATACATTAAACTACAATTGTAGGTACGTTAATAAACACAAATTAAAACTTTATACTATAACATTAATTGTAATTAGAATCGTGTAGATATTCATTTACACAATAGAACTAACTAGTAGTAAAATATATACTAATAAACAGAAGTTTAAGAAGTCCATGAGCCATTGTACAGTAATTAGTACAATCTTTGCCGTTAAAGCTACATTGCTGCACGAGGGTCGTGTTGGAATATAAATTAAGAGAATAAATTAGAATTTCTGATGTCCCCAAATCTGTAATTATTCTATCGAAAAATAGAACCGAATTTATGGGAATAATAATAAAAGCAATCGTATTCTCACGAGTTATTTATTTTTGATAGAGATAATACTCTTAGGAAACTCAATCAACTTTAAAAAACAAGCACAAGTGCGAGGTTCAGTACTAACTTGTATGTATGTATATAGTTCCTCCATCTTTGGAATAGATCCTCGAAACTTATATTTTGTGCTTCGAAAGTTTCAAAAATAACTTTCAAAGCACAAAATATAAGTTTGTAATCGCAAAAAAACATTTTTGTATGTGATATAATAACAAATTAACTATTTTCAGATATTTTCCCTAACTTGTGCTCTGAGACCGTGCTTCTAGTAAAATTTTATGATTCTAAGTCAATCGGAAGTACCGTATAGGTTTAGATTTACCTAAAAATGGTCAAAACAGCTTGTTTGGATGAAATGCTCTCCATATTTCGCAATGCGACCCAAACCGAATTCCGGTCGCGTTTGCACAAATTATGTTTCGGAACACAAAGCATTCCTCATTATGGTCTAATAAATTATAATCAATGATATAACGAGTTTTGGTGTAAGTACCTGAAGTTCTGAATTGTTTGTAGGTAACTGCCTTGACAATAATATTCACTCATACCTTCATACAATCAGTCCTGTATCCCCGATTAAACATAATTTCGTCCAGTTCACCTAATAGGAGCAAGCCTATAGCCGTGAACTGAGCACTTAGATTCTAAGCAGTAGCTGGATCAGGTCAAAATCGCATATCTGTAACTCGAACTGGCTGTTAACCGTGAGTTCGAGCACTCTAAAGGTCATCACATACTATAACGGCACGCCTGAAATTGAGGCTACCGCTAGCCGCCAGCGTACTTTACCACGCGTCGCCGGCGAGGTGCAAGCTCGCAGTCCGCGCGCCACCCGCGAGGTGCAAGCTAATTTCATCGTCTTCATGTGCGATACGACGCGAAGTTTCGCTGGCTCGCAGTTGGCGCGCTGTAAGCACACGGACCGCACGCTGTAAGCAAGCTGACCGCGAGTTGAGTTGTATGGTTGCAGCAAGCGCGCTTACTGCCCGCCGTTGGCTTTTTCATTTTGACATTATGAAATGTATTATACGACGACGTTTTAAAGCTCAGATTTGAATGACAACTTAATTGCTGGGGTGGAGCCGTGCCGTTGCCGTGACGGTATAGTGAGTGATTAGCTTAACTTATAATAATAATGGTCAGGACATGAACACACTACCCAGGGATATTTAGACCTAAACAAAGCATAGTTTGTACTACGGATTCTAGATCACGGATATTAATATATATATATACATTTTTCTGTAAGTACATACATACACATACATACATTTTCGTTGCAGTCGAATGCAAGACGCAGCGTCACGGAAGTCGTCAGACATTCTATTTATTTCTAAAACGCACTGATGCCATACAGATTTAAAAATTGTTTATTCAACAACTTCATTAATAAAACGTGAATTTTTGGACTTCTTGGAACTAAATCTTTTGACGTCAACAAACTTGAAATACTTCCTTTGGTGACAATTAATGTAAGTCTTTATTGTACTTTAATAAACGTTAGTGTCGACAAAATAAAGTTTTGAAACAGTAAACTACAAACTTAGTAAATATCTTAATTACAATTCTGTCGAAAACAAAGGCAATTTGTGTTTATGAACCTAGCATAGTCAACTCAAAGGGCCGTATTAAAACTTACACTATATTTTTTTTGCTAATTATTTGCTATTTTTTTGTCACTAGTCAAGAGTACGCGTGATTTTTGTAACTAGTCTCATCTCAGTGTGCGGCTACTTACTTAGTACGGCTACGCTACGCACGGCACGTTTTCACGTCGTTTTTTGGTTATAGTTATATCAGTAAACGACGAAATCAAATGAACTTCCCTTCATAATATATTCAGACTTAGGACTGACTGCATTAAATTAATGGTATGTTTGTTTGTTCAACTATGTTTATTATAAGAATGTTAATACTGGGATATATAGAAATACAATCGTATATAGATATTTAAAATATATATATATTTTGGTTTTTTGCATTTTTTATATATATAGATATGTTTTATGTTGTTTTGATTTTTTTGGATCTATTTATACTATCAAAGTATTTATATTATGTAAATAAAGTCAAAATATATAACTAAAACCAGCCCATACTAATATCTCAAAACAATATTTATATTTAACACGATTCATCTAACAGAAGCGCTGAGATTATTTTGAAATAAAGTCAACATAAAAGTAGTATATACTAATCTCTAAAATCATAGTCATATGCATCAAAATTATATGCATTGCAGTAAAATCTCTGCTCCTATTGGTTGTAGCGCGATGTTATAAATATAGCCTATAGCCTTCCTCGATAAATGGGCTATCCAACACTAAAAGAATTTTTCAATTCGAACCAGTAGGTCTTGAGATTAGCGCGTTCAATCAAACAAACAAACAAGCTCTTCAGCTTTATAATATTCGAATAGATACCGAGTGTAAAAGAAACAGCATGCGTTTAGCGCAACGAGATCTCATATTTTTTTTTTCCTTTTTTTAATATCAGATAACAAATTTGTATTGTTTATCATATAAACTACAGAAAATCCAATTTGTATACACAGTATTTGTAAACCACTAAAGTTTGTAGTAAATCTGCCGGGGTTCACAGGGATTTCCTTTCTAGGGTACACCTGAGGCCCCGGCTATAAGACCCGGTGATGGAACACTGTGTGGTTTTAGTCGGTTCGAGTCCGACATACCACCTCGCCGTTTGGCCCCGATGAGGTGATGACCCGTGGGGGTTTCCACACAGTAAAAAAAATGCAAGTGTTAATTAGTAAACATTAAACTAAATAGTGAGTTTTTTTTTAATAAATATGGCTGGTAACGACCTTTTTCAGGTAACTACGGGCTTTCCATGTTCTGGACAAAGTGAGACTTTAGTTTGTATGTAATATTACTTAGAGTAATTGTGTCAAGGAACTAAATACAACGACGTGCGTTTGTCGTAATAAGTATTGTTAGCGCGAACCGTGCAAAGCCGGTTTCGATTGACCACCCGCGTGTTTGAATTTCATTTTTTTTTTAAGTTGTACTTAAAGCATTGTTCTTTTAGAAGTATTTTTTTAATTTGTGTATGAATAGGCAGTATATTACAACGTTTAAATAATCCCTGTTCGTCGTTTTGAAATTGGTCTTTAATTTTGTTTGATACAAAATTTTTCAAAATATTTAATTGCAGTTTAAATATTTGGTCTAGATAAGATTTGTAACTGCGTTCGTAGCTACTTAGTCCGTACTGAACATGTGATTCGACTAGCGAGTTGTATAGCATAAGTTTTACTTTGAAAGGTGCATGCGGTTTTTTAAGATAATTATGTGTGCTAAAAACTGTCTCAACTTGTCACAGACACGCTGAGTATGTCTACTCCAGCTAAATTTATTATCAATTTCCACTCCGAGATATTTTTGTGATTCTACCACATCTATTTGAGGACAATTGCAGGTTAGGTTGTTCGTGTCATGTAAACAGTTGTGATTGTGTGCAATTATGTTTTTAGGAGGAATGTTTTTTGTGTGGTGATTTTATTATTAATGGTTTTCTCTTGTTTGCGTTTCGTACTAAGCCAGCATCATGGCACCATCTTAATAAAGAGTTTAGATCAGACTGTAGACGATTACAAGCTTTTAGTGGGTTAGCAATTACCAGGCATGTATCGTACTGATATCATGTGCAGTGTCGGATGCAATTGCTCATGTCATTTACTTATGACAGGAAATGAAGGGGTCCTAAGACTGACCCTTGTGCCGTGCCCTCTGTGACATCAATTTCTTGACTTAATGAATTGCCAATCTTGACGGCAAACTTTCGGTTTTGTAGACAGTTTTCGCACCAGTTGAGCAGTGGACCACGTATCCCACATAGATTCAGTTTATGAATTAATTGTTTATGTTTTAGTGTATCAAAAGCACGTGAGAAGTCGATAAACATGGTTATTACAACTTTTTTTTTAACTTCGTCAGTAAATTTTGATAAGAGGTCCGATGTACCTTTACCAGATTGAAAACCAAATTGGTTCGGGTAGATAGCTAGATATATTGTTAACACACATATATTGCAGCGCGCATTCTGTCAACAACTGTCAAACGACTGACAGTTATGTCAAAAGCGCTAAGGTTGCATTATAAAAGTTAATATGGTCGTTAAGTTTTCTTAAATTTTCTGCGCAACTTTCTTAATTTTTTCTTCCGTAAGGAAGGTTCCTCCTGACAATAACAAACACAAAAAAAATATGTTTGCGAAATCAGTTCAACGAAGTTTAGCCGTTCACGTGTAATGCCGTGACCAAGGGAAATATGGATTCATTTATATATATATATATATATATATATAGACTAGTAACCCGCCCCGGTTTCGCACGGGTACAAATTATACACCTAAACCTTCCTCATGAATCACTCTGTCTATTAGTGAAAACCGCATAAAAATCCGTTCAGTAGTTTTTCACTTTATCGCGGCGGGTGACATTGTTTTCTAATATGTAGTGATATGAATTAAGTGAAGATGGAAATTTATTTTAATATTGATATTACTAACAGCTATTTCTTAAACAAATAAATACATCGTCCGGAACATGTGTAAATAATATCCCAGATCGCAATACGTATTCTACGAAGCATCAAGGAACGTGACTGTTTGTATCGAACCTTTTTCTCCAACATAAGTAATGACAGAAATCATTCAAGCTCATTCTTCTACTCCTAACTTTATTTTTCTTTTATATTCTTTTTTTTTATTTTTAACAGAGCTCGTCTATAGAATATAGGAAACTTTACCGCTTCCGTTGAAAAAGTGCACAGTGTGTTGTTTTCTGGTCAAATGATCTCAGCCATTCTTGACACTCTGATCTGTGTATTTGTGTCTATCTGTGGCATCATAGCTCATAAACGAATGGACCCATTTTGATTTAGATTTTTTTTTGTGTGAAAGGTGAGTTGATCGAGAGCGTTCTTGGCTATAATTCAAGAAAATCTGTTCAGCTGTTCGAAAATCGTTATCTCTATTCTATTTGTTATTTTTGGGATTTTTGAGTCGGGAGTATTTTAAATTTATGTTATTTCTTTTTATTCTTGTTTTTGACAATTTAGCAGTATAATAAATACATATGCACTAGAATCAAAATCAGTTATACTGTCCACAAATTCGCAACGAATTTAATTAGAAGTATATTTGAAGAATAAGAAATATTATAAATCCACGTGCATCCCTAGCAAAATGGAGACACAAAAATAGGTTAATACCTACCTATATACAGAAAGATTATTTTAAGTAAAACGAATATGATTTTACAACACTAAAGATTTTGGTTCTTTGAATTTGTACACGTATAACCGTTCACATGAGAATTTTTCAGCAGAGTCCACAGCAATACTATAAATTTTTATTTAATAGCTAAAGCTTTCAGATACAGATATAAAGGAAGCTATCAATTGCCGTAGGTGTGCTTGAAAACAGAGACTGTCTAGTTTAAGTGATCCGAAGCGTAGACAAAATTTAAAATATTTGTCTCTACCATTTTATTCGTTTAAAACGATGACGAAGGGGACCCACCATCCAACAGAAGTTTATTTTTTATTATTAGAGGCTGTATGTTTATCCGATATACGAAACGAACGAATAGACTGCACGGATGGCGCAATGGTGCGGTGACAGACCTTAGAGTTGCTTGAAGCAGCGTAGGTTGGAAAGTAGACCGCATCATCCGTAATCGTTCAGTCTTGAGGTTGATATTTAGAGTACCTCGTACAAGTTTGTAAACACTGCAAGTATTAAATCTGTTGATCACGGACACATCCCTAAATATGTGCTTCCTGTCGGTAATGATGAAGTCTATCCCGTTCCCGGGGCGTTCAAAATTTCTCCTACTGTGGGGCTTCTTCTTAAAGAAGGAATTCATTAAAAAGAGCCCCTGTGATTTGAGAAAGTTGACTAGCATTTATCTCCTGTGATTTCTGCGCCCCACTCCATAGGGTCCGATTCTCGTTTCGCCGCATTCTTGTACTCCTACTTTGGCATTAAAGTCCCTCATAACAACGCTGTAAGTGGCCTTGGCGGTACCTTCGTAAACGGCCTCAGCATTTCGTCAGAGTGAGTCGAGGTCGGCACATATACCTGTATCACCATCAAAGAATGGCTGTTTGTGATTTTAAGAACAAAATACGCTACCCGGATCGAAACAACTGCTGACTTCCACAACACTGTTGATGAAGTCCTTGTTAACCAGGAAACCGATACCGCCCTGGGAGAGCTGATCACCTTCTCTTAAGTAGAACAGGTTGCCTGATTCAAGGGTTATGGTGTCCTCCCCCTGTCTTCGGATCTCAGATAACACCAAAATGTGCCAGTTTAGGCGTTTAGGCGGCCTAGTTCTAATTTAAGTTCGTTGAGGCGTTGGTCAAGTTTATGTAATGCAATACACAAAAAAATGTCAATGTAATTTCGCCGTCCCCGCAATTTGTCCTGCGTTTATGGTCACTGCACCGCTCCTGTTGGTCGTAGCGTGATGTTTTATAGCCTATAGCCTTCCTCGATAAAAGGGCTATCCAACACTAAAAGAATTTTTCATTTCGAACCAGTAGTTCCTGCGATTAGCGCGTTCAAGCAAACCAACAAACAAACTCTTCAGCTTCATAATATTATTATAGATTATTCAGAAATCGGCTAGAAGTGAGTACACGCTTATACCACACACATCACAAAATTACACTATTGGGCACTGGTCTTAAATAAAACTTTTTACATCAAAGGAGTTAAATAACGTGAATTCTGTTCAAGTGTAAATCCCGGAAAATCAGCTACCCTGGAAATGGTACCGCTCTCATGGGATAGTAATTATAGCGGACTCTGTTTGGTTTGTCACCTTCGGAATGATGTAGTTTGTAGATTTGTTTAATGTTTAAATAACTAACAAAAACTACTTATTTGTCACGTCTATCAAAATTTATAAGTCCAGGGGGATTGAAAATTAACTAATATCTGTAACGACATTTTTGAATTTTGGTTTGAGCGTTATATTTATTGGTAGAATCCAAATCCTTATTATCCTATTGCTTTTAACCAGCAATTCTTGTATTTGTTTTTTTTTTGTTTTATGATAAAGACAATTCCCGCATTAGGAATTACTCCTGTGTCACGGGGTACTTTACAAACATACAAACAACGGACACAAAGAACATCCAGACTCTGGTGGGAATCGAACCCACGACCTATGGCCTAGCAGTCAGGGTCACTAACCCCTAGGCCAACAAGCCAGTGTATGTATGTGTTTATTTATGTATGTATTTATGTTTCGGATATTTCGGAATCGTCGCTAACGATTTAGATGAAATTTTGTATACAGAATTTGCATACAGTTTGGCATTTTAAGTTACCTAAATGTCAAAGTAAGTTCGTTTGTTTGCTACGCGTGCCTGCCTTGACGTTGAATACAACCGATCATCTTAAATTTTTGCATATACGTAGTAGCGTTTTTCTTGCGACAGTGAGTCTAATTTCTATTCTGCATCTGTATTTTCAACTACTTTACTTCCTATAAATTTAAACCAGGACTTAACCATATACCTATAAATATACTACATACATAAACTTAAGTAAGTTATGTATACCTAAAAGTATATAATTATGAGTGTCAAGTAGTACCTACAATACCGTGGCTGGCGTGAATATGTTGACATGTCTAAAACTGCTATTTTTCAGAGGTTATATGTATATGTTGAGATTTCAAGTAACGAATACTTTTTTGGTGACCGAGTGTAAGTTGATATAAGAAAATATCAATGTTCATTCACAAAATCATGTGAGTCGTTAATTTGACATGAGGTTTTGTCAAGTTAGACACGTTAAAATGCGAAATGTCAAATGTTTCCAAAGTCGATTTCTCCAAAGTTTATGTATATTTGAAACTGTAAATTTTTTTCATATGAATTCATAATACGTAGGAGGTATTACGCCAATAAAAAAAAAACATGCAAGTCGACATGTCAATGTTTTCACGCCAGCCACGGAATAATAATGACAAATAATGTTCGCGAACCATTTACTTATAAGTAGTTATTGATTGTGCTCGCCTGATACTAAGTAAGTAGTGTTTAAAGTCCATGACAATGGGTCCTTTATATTTGTTTCTAGTTTTATTAGAGTTTCTAAAGAAATTACTTCCCTCGTATTTTGAAGTCTTGCACTGGAAGGTGCACAAACGGCTTAACAGATCTTTTAACTATCTTGTTGATCCTTTTTCAATTTTATTTTTGAAGTTCGTCTTTTTGTCTGACTACTTTTATACTTACATATTACTGATACTAACACTTAAAGACATTTATTTTTGTCTACTTTTATTAAAGCTATGGATTTTTTGAGAAATAAATTCTATACATATTGTCACGCGTCATCCTGCGCCCTCTTACCGAAACCTTGCGCCAGCAGTCCCCACTAAGTCCTGAGATGCTCCCCCGCGCCTCACCACGCCCCTGGGGCCTATATATACCGAGCCGCGCGAGGACTCTGCCTCTTACCACCTCAACACGGCTACGAAGTTAAGTACTCTGCATCTACCAGCCTCTGAAGACCTCCACCCTGAGCCTAGTATATCTGATGTTTAAATTACTAAACATTTATACCACAAGTACCATTATAAACTGTAAAAGCGTTTTTCGTGTATAATTCCTCTCCTCACTTAAATTAACCTACGGGGGACCACGTGCAGACCATGAGGTCCCCCATCACAATATCTAAAAGCTTTTGTGGTACTTTGGAGAAAATAAATTATAGAAGTAACCAGATTTTCTTGCAATTGATCAATGTTATTCAATAATGTTCATTGCGTGCTCCACTGAGGGGTATGATTGCTTATAAAAGGCGACCGAATTCACAATATTATTGAAATATAATCGAATAAATCCAATCGCACACAAACCACGCTAATAATCATTGCTACTAGTATTATTAGTAAGCCGTCACTGAGGAACAAAAGGAAATACTGACTGTAGTTTGTGATCAACTCGAAGGCCGTCACTGCGACGTGTGCTACGGGTTCCATCCACAAAAAGGACAATTATTTCTATGATTTATTTACATTTTGTGTCGAGTGTGGATGTTCTTTAAGTCAATCAATTACATGTTTGTAAAGTTGCCTGCAACACAGGGATATATTTGTAAAATTGGAGTTTAACACTCCAATTTTACAAAGTTAGCAAGACCTTAAATAATATCTGCAAGTCACATGATATTGACATTTTTAACACTAAAATAACCACGGCACGACGAACCTAAGCCGAGATTTCTTTCTTCTTCATTTTGTAGACAAATAGCATATGTAGAACTAATGTGATACACACCTACATTGTCCGCACGTATTTGTATTTATATAAAATAGTGCTTATCTGTGAAGACCATCAATTGGCTAAATGTTGTATATTACTGTTACTATTTCGATGTTGAAGTTGTTGGTTTTCCTTCAAATAAATAAATTAATTAACGTTTACCTACCTTATAAAAACGTATATTTACTTCTTTCCCTATCCGAGAACGACTATCCCAAAACCCATTAAAATATCCAACCCCCTACTATCTATCATTCAAATATACATAGTAAGTTTATCTGATATTAACTAGCACAAAATTCGCATTAAACACATCCGGTAATGGTTTATTCCACATTTCCGTACACCGGCGTTTTCGAATGGAGTTTCGCCGACAACCGGATAATGTCAATAAGTTATACCATTTGTAATACTTAGAAACTGAATGACGAATAGCTCTACTTATGTTTTAGAAGTGAATGTAAATAAACTTTATTTACACCAGTTAAAAGTAAATCTGAAACTGAAAAGTGAAGGAAAGCCCATTCAATAGTTAAACTTTCCAAGAGACTTTTGTCCAAAATATTTTGAGTCTAGCCTAAAACTACTCTGAAACATTTAACAAAAAAAACCTTATCTTACGCTTAACGTGAATTTCTTTGTTTGTTCTCAAACCCTCAAAATTATTTTCTTACATTCATTTGGGAGTTTATTAGAGTCATTAAGTCAATTATAGCAATGAAGACCTTAAAGAAAAACAGTCATAAACAGTGAATAGCGAGTTTGCGTTTAGGTCGCTTAGCTACATCTATAATCTGAATCCTCAGGACAAAACTTTTCCCGACGTTGAGAACGACACAAAAACGAAATATCTTCTTAAATTCTTAATGTACTGAAAGCTATTGTGTCGACATTAGGGGTTATCCATCGTCTAGCACACAGTCGCAACAATTCTTTTTGTCGTCAACTTGCACGAAATCAGATGTTATGAAGTTATGTACAGTCAACTATTAAAGGCCTTTTTGTGACATAATTTTATAATCTATGCATATTTATGACAAATAATGACCTGACTACCAAATAAAATAAAATTGCATTTAAAAGAAAATACCTTTATAATAAAGCTAAAATTATTTTGTTTTTTTGAACGCGCTAATATATATCACTGCAGTCAGATTTTAATAAAATTGTGTTGTGTTGTGTTGAATAGAGTAATTATTGAGAAAGAGTATAGGCTATGTAACATCACGCTATGAGGAGCGGAGCAGTGACTATGAACGTAGGTGAAACAACGGGGAAAAGGTCGTAACAAAAATATTTACAAAATGATGTGCACAAGAAATACTAACTTTTATTGGAATAACTCATCCTAATCCCAAACTCATATAAGAAAAAAAGAGAAGAATGAGAATTAACTAATATTCATTTAAAACATAGAGCCTCAAGTGACCATGCACGTGTCGGATATATATGAAATCCAACACGTGCATAAAGTGTCTGCCTAAGTGTGGAATGCTTAGAAACCGTACAGACAATTATTGGACATGTAAAGTTTAATGTTTAATTTATGTTTAGTTTTTTACATGTTTTAACGCCTCAGAGATTTAATCGATTAAAACTATCTTATCCGGTCAAGTATATTGTGGTTGGGTGATAATATTACCGTGGTATAGTTGTTGAGTGATTTCAATGTTAGTTAAAACTGTTGCACTGTTGCTGCACGCAGGCAATTTCACCAATTTAATTATCAAGAAGTAACATAGATTTTTGAGATTTTAAAAAAGGAGGAGGTTATGTTTCACTGTGTATATTTTTTTGTTATGTGTTTTCACCGATTACTCAAAGACGCCTAGACCGACCGACCGATTTCGAAAGTTTGTTTGAAAGGGTATACTTCCCAGGTGTTCCCATGGCCAGCAGATCAGTATCTCTTCAAATTTTATAGGCACACTTGAAGCGATTTGAATATTGTGAGGCGCATTGAAGTCGGTAATACTTTTCTCAAAAGATTTTTTTTTAAATTATTTTTATTGTTTTTTTTTTGTATATGGGGCAAACAAACAGACGAGCCACCTGATGGTAAGTGATTACCGTCGCCCATGGACACTTGCAACTCAAGAGTGACAAATGTGGTGCCGACCTTTAAGGTGGGAGAACGCTCTTTTCTTGAAGGTAGTTTCAGTCTGGAAATAGTTCCACAGATTGGTTGTGCGAGGCAAAAAGTGTCTAGAGACCGCACAGCAACGCACTTGTGCCTCTCGAGTTGCAGGTACCCTTGGGCGGTGGTAGTCACTTACCATCAGGTGACACAGCTGCTCGTTTGCCCCCTATCCCATAAAAAAAAGTCGGAGCACTCCTCATAATACAGGCGATGGAGAATGCAGAGTGAAGCTATATCTCTACGCAACGTCAAGGGGTCAAGCCGATCTGAAATATGGCAATCGACGATTCAAATCGCTCTCCATTGAATGCGGTTTGAAGTGAAAAGCTGGTACTGGGGTGCCCCTGTCTAGAGATGAGATCAGTATTCCATATGCGACCGAACCTGCGCCTCATAAAATTGTAGGCGGTGGGCCGCAGTGAAATACTGTCTCAATCTGTTCGGCACACCAAGCTTTTTTGAGGCTAATTTGGCCTTACCACCTAAGTGATCGCGAAACTGGACTTCGCTTGATGGGTATAATTAGAATATAACTAGAAATAAGTATAATTATGTAAACGTGGGCAAAACCGTGAGCACAGGCTTTCTCAACATCTGGTTTTGTCTCAAACAGCCTGCTGGCATCGGTTTAAGTATGGCCATTTTGTTTTGTTTTCCTAAATTTTATTATTTCCAATTTACTTAATGCCCTGCTGTGGGTCACCTTTATTACGGGCACAAGGTTCTAACAAAAGGTAGTTAATGCTAAAGGAAAGTGCCGGCTAGTATATTAGTTTCATTTATTTTCACAGTCTTTTCACAAAATCCTGTGCTAGAGTATTACAAGGACAAATTACCTTTCGGATGTAGGGCAGCAATATTTAAGCAATTAGACTTTTAAGAGCTACACATTTTCTATGTTCTTGTGATGATAAAAGAACATTTACCAATGGCATTGTGTTGGAGGGCTCGGAATTTTGACCTGCTCGAGCTGACCGGAATCCATCAGTTTAGGTACTATCCCTTTCCATTTATTACCTTCCCTTCACGTTTCCCTTTCAATGTACTTCCAATATTCCCATTTTTTATTTCCCGGTTTTATTTAATTTTAGTTGCCCGGTTGTCGGCCATAAGGCTCGCTCCCTATAACGTGAGTGGGACCAAATTTTAGTTGGCAAAATGTGAGTGTTTAATTATACGCCTCTGCTTACTCTTTTGGAGTGTATGTATGTATGTTAATAACAAGTCAAGTCAAGAAGTGGCCAGGGCGGAGACAGGTTTTTCAGGGCTATCTTTTTGCGTAGGCACACCGGTCCGATTTTCATATACAACTTTACCGTTATCATCGGTGAAGTGGTGATTTGTGAGGTTTCACACAAAAAAAATAGACTATTTCATTTTGCATACCCTACACCTAATTGGAATCTATTCGTAAAACGAATGATTGAAGGTATAAAGAGATTAAATGTTTTTTCTTTGTCTGTCTAATATTGTGGTTCTTGATCACCTGCTAGAGACAACAGTTGATAATAGACTAATTACTTCAAGGGCGAAGGTCCTACCCTTGTTTCAATGACAGGCTCGTAATTACACCCTTGGCAAAGTGTGTAAATGAAGGTTTTGTGATTTGCCGCTGACAATGGCATTATTTGTTCAATTTTCTTAGTAATTATTGTTATGATAAGAAAAGATTATTGGTTACTTTTATATTTTTTTGTGTCGGTTGAGAAAGCTGGTCACAATTAATTTCTTGTGAGTTTATTTTTTTATTATAAGGATTTGGTTCACTTTTAAACTTGAATAATCCCACTAATATTATAAATGTAAAAGTTTGGATGGATGGATGTTTGTTACCCTTTCACGCCAAAACTACTGAACCGATTGGGATGAAACTTGGTATGTAAATAGCTGGAGACCTAGATTAACATAGAGGCTACTTTTTATCCGCGTGCGTCGATACGGGCGTCCGTCCGTTATATCACGGACTGCGGGAGGCGACCTTAAATCTGTCAAAGTCGTGTGTTACCTCGTATAAATAAATCTAACTGAATATCGAAGCAATAAAACAAAGACCGAAACTCTGAAAGTAATTTAACATATTCGTGGGAAAGCCATGCTTCAGCACGTATGGGCTGGCTCGACTGGACTGACACCAGGGCCTCACATAAAACCGGCAGTGAAGCAAAAGTATTGCTTATGCGTATTGTTTATCGCCCAGTGAGTGAGGTTTTCGGAGACCCAAACCCTTCCCTCCCCTCACCTCTCCTTCTTCCACCCTTCCCCTAATCCCACCTTTAAGGCCGGCAACGCACTTGTGACTCTTGAGTTGCAGGTGCCCATGGGTAGCGGTAGTCATTTACCATCAGGTGACCCGTCTGCTCGTTTGCCCCCTATACCATAAAAACAAAGTATTAATTATTCCTGCTACTCCGTGTTAACAACATAAAAACTAAGAATTACATTTGATAGTTTTGTAACGAGTTTAGATAACAAAATGATATAGAATTTAATGGAAAAAATTAAGCGGAGAAGTGCGAATCTGAGAGTTCCGTAAGCAAACAAACTTGTATGTAAATAGGGAAGCAATTCTCGAAGATTTTTGCCCGTCTTTTGCGAAAGACAAACTTAACTTTGAAGTTCTAAAAATACTCTGCAATACATCGATTTAAGACAAAGTAAACTTTCCAACCGCAAAATAAAAGTTTTTAATCACAAAAAACTATTTTTAGGGTTCCATTCCTCAAAAGGAAAAAAGGAATCCTTAGAGGATCACTTTGTTGTCCGTCTGTCTGTCTGTTAAGACCTTTTCTCAGGAACCCGTCTACGCATAAAGTTGAAATTAATACCATATACATAAGTCTGCGGTCCCTTAAAGCCGTAAAAATATCAAGGTCCTAAGTCAACGAAATCATGAGATAGGACCCCATAAGCCTTTTATTTGACCAAATTTTAACAATTCGCAGGTAAATCAAAACCTATAGGGTACTTCCCATTGACTCGTTGTTGTTGGTAATATGTTGTTATGTTTGTCTGTCTGTCTGTCTGTTAAGGCCCTTTTCCTCAGGAACCCGTGAAGTCATCAAGTTGAAATTAATATCAAATACTTATGTCAGCGGTCCCTTGAAGCTGTAAAAAATCAAGCTTCTAAGTCAAAAGATACGATCATTAAGCCTTAGATTTTAACAAATTAGAACATTTAGCAGTTAAATCAAAAAATCGAATCGAATAATGAATTTGGTAAGAAGCAAGGTCTGATAGCGTAAGTAAAGGAAACATTTTTGTTTTGGTTGCGATGTATGACAAAGTCAACAATCCAACCGCAAAATATAAGCTTGTAATCACAAAACCTATTATTTTATGTGATACTAGCAACCCTCCCCGGCTTCGCACGGGTACAAATTATATACCAAAACCTTCCTCATGAATTACTCTGTCTGTTAGTGAAAACCGCATGAAAATCCATTCAGTAGTTTTTCAGTTTATCGCGAACAGACAGGCAGACAGACGCGGCGGGGGACTTTGCTTTATAATATGTAGTGATAACAACAAATTAATGACTTTCAGATTTTTCCCTTTATTTGTACTGTCAGACCTTGTTTTCTATCAAATTTCATGATTCTATGACAATGGGAAGTTCCCTATACGTTTTAATTTACCTGCGAAATGTTCAAATTTAGTTTTGCTTATAAGACTGTATTCAGAAATGAGTGCAGTTGATTTCAAAAGCATTTAACATTTCTATCTCAAACAAAGATTGTACATCAATTGTGTTTGGCGGTCCCTTTGTTTCGCGTTCGCGTTTCCATTTCTTTACAATAAATCATGATAAAAAAGCGTGTTTTTGCTCAGCTCTTAAAGCTGTTGTTAGGTTTATTTATCAAACACGAATTCAAAAGACAATATCATTTAAATAAGCTTTCTTAAGTTTTTTATCGAATGTACAGCATACCTGACGTTTTGTTTGACGTAGAGATTATTTTTTTAAATACATAATAATGTATATGTCTGGTATAAGAAAGTGAGATTGTGATCAAATTAATTAATTGTTTAAGTTCTCACTTTCAAATGTCAAACTTTTTTACTTCAACTTCTTAGGTCTCAATTTATTTGAGAAATCTGTCTATGCGAATAATAACTGTTGTTGTGTACATAATTAGACGAAGAATATCGCGGTGCAGGTGATATCATTAGCGGCATCATGCGGCGTGCTAAATACTTTTAATTCTACAACTGGGACTAAATTAATTATACATGAATTAGAGAAATTGAAATACTATGTCTACCTAACACGTCAACAATATAAGATAGAGCTTCATTATATAATGACAAACAAAATCTGTATAAAAAGTGCATTAATTTGGATTGATTTTAAACCGGCGTTTTAGAATACTTACTATGTATTAATTACTTGTCAATTACTTAAATTAATTAGAAATATTAATATTGTCATGTGTGCTTTAGTTAGACTGCAGGTGGGTAATGTACTACGGGTAAGACTTTAAAAATAATTGTCCCAGAAACCCATAATACCAGAGATTTGTTGTCCAACTTATTGGAAATTCGATGGTTAAGTTTCCAGAACAGTCTTGGACTAAAACAAATCTCAAACAAATACGTAATAATCTTTATTCACATGTTTTTCATACTAGTGGTGAGTTTAGATCATTGATACATTTGCAAAATTTCATATCATTTTGCTTTACATGAATTTCATATCCTCTAAAGTAGACGGTGCATACCTACACATCATATACGGTCTCATTAATTGCACAAATTGATTCATCTTCCCCATCCGTACAATCAACAATTAAGTTGCACAATCTCTACTTTTCAATGCGTTGCCCGTTACTGCATGTGAATTCTTCACATTCTATAAAATTATCAAAGTATAACATTACTGGCTTTTCCCCGAACCTTCACTCGTGCTTCTGGTCACTGCTTCGCTCCTAAGCGTCGTAACGTAGTGATAAATAGCCTAAAGCCTGACTCATGAATTGGGCTGCCAAATGCAAAAATATTTTTATAAATTCTAGAGAAAAAAACCACCATAAAAAACTCTTTTCATTTTTATTATATTAGCATAGATAATATTATCATCATTATTATCGTTTTAGTTATAAGAGGTCCGGTCGTCCACTGGTGGACATAGGCCTTCCTTAATGACTACCAAGTAAACCTGTTGGAAGCGGCCTGCATCCACCATCGACCTGCAATATTTGTGTGGTCTATGTTCATTTTGTTGATAGATATTATATTTGCTCGAAATTCTATTTATAAACTGACAGTCTGCTGAAAAATATTATGAGTGGACACTCAATTATAAAGAACCTGGCAGCTCATAATGAAGTGCCCCGCCCTAAATGTATGGTAGCGATAGTTGGGTATGGCAAATAAATGATGAAAATAGAATAAATGCTGTTGAAATGAGATCACTGCGAAGTATGTATGGAGTAAGGTTGGTTGACAGAACGAAAAATCTAGATATATAGCAGTGTGGCTTAAAAAAGGATGAAGTTACGAAAATTGAAATGGATATGCTGAGGTGGAGAGTGTACGTGGAAAGAACGAGTGCGGAACGAATCCTACTAATATTTTAAACGTGAAAGTTTGTGAGGATGTGTTTCACGCAAAAACTACTGAACCGATTGCGATGAAACTTAGTATGTAGATAGCTGAAGACCTGGATTAACACATAGGCTACTTTTTATTCCGATATTCGCTTCGATAATGTGTGGGAGAGCCATGCTTCGGCACGTATGGGCTGGCTCGACTCCGCTCGTTACCACGGCCTCACAGGAAACTGGCCGTGAAGCAATGCTTGCATTGCATTTCGCCGCGTGAGTGAGGTTACCGGAGGCCCTAACCCTTCCCTTTCCCTTATTCCCGTCCTTCCCCTCTCCCCCCTCTTCCCCACCTCCCCCTCTTCTCCTACTCTCACCTTAAAGGGCGGCAACGCACTTGTGACTCTCGAGTTGCAGGTGCCCAGGGGCGGCGGTAGTCATTTACCATCAGGTGACCCATCTGCTCGTTTGCCCCCTATACCATAAAAAAAAAAATCCGACTTACGCAGCTAGTGATAAAATAAGTATATAATGCGAACGTAAGTGGGATGGCCGGTAGGGGTTGACCACGCAGAACAAACTATGAACAAATTGGCGATGTTGATAGGTTTAATGACAGTACAAGAAGCTCGTTAAGTATCTAAGTCTGTAAGAGATCGCAGACTGCGATAAAACCGCCCATTGTATTGTTACTTAATATTCAATTTCTAGATTATATACTTTTTTGGTGTGCAGTAAAGAGTGCCTATCTATCTATCTATCTAAGGATAAAGGTAGGTGGCGAACTCTTTCTGCTGTCTCTGCCTAATCCGAAGTTAGAAAGGTGTGAGTGATTATGTAAATATGTCTATTTACAAAACACCCATATGCTTAGTCTCTTTTTTTATCCCGTGGAAAACCCGACGGGTCATCAACCTCACCGGAGATAACGATGAAGTGGTTGGTATGTTGAAATCGAACCGACTACAACCACACGGTGTTCCATCACAAGTCGTGTATTGCAGGGGATTCGGGTACACCCTGAGAAGGAAGTCTCCGGGAACCCCTGCAGACCTTAGCCGCCTGTCAGCAGGCAATCACACCATGGAGTAATGCTTAGTCTCCTAATACATGATCACCTTCCTACTCGGGGTCGGTGCAGTATGTTTTCCTTTCCCATTCTACTCTATAATTCTTCAATTAACTGCTTACTTCCTTTCTAGCCATATCCTGTTTCACGTCCATTAATCTCCTAATACATAGTTAAATAATATTCAACTCACCAGTTTCAAAGTTCCTAAAAGTTGGGACATGTTCAGTAAGTGGCGTAGCTTTTGTCATCGGTGTATTCGTTGCCGTTACGTTTTTGTAACATATGTAAGGCAGTCGAGTCCAGCAAGGCACCACACGTATAGTATGACTGTCCATACATAAACAGTCACCCTTTCGAGGGTCTAGAGACTCAACCAGGCCAATTGCTTCAGGCACGTCTTCCAGTACAATACCTGAGAAGTTACAGAAGCATTGCGATAATAGTGAAATATTAATTTACCGTTGAGTCCTTTTGAATTAAAATAAAACCTGTCTGAAAATACGTAATTCAATTTTGAAGTGAAAGAAACATAAAACTCTTTTTCCTCCTTCCAATTTTATGTTATTCTTTAATTTGACTTTTAATTGGTTTTTAATTATGTACTACTACTAAGTTAAGATGGCGTTTTAAAAAAATGAAGCATACGAGTTGCGATGTAGTTCTATGATAGTCTTTAATACACATAGTAGCCGATAAATATAATAACATTTGATTTTTAAGTTACCTGGACATTGTCTTACATGTGTTAACTAAATGTGTTACTACAATAAATAGTTTACTATAATATTATAATTCTAATTGTAATTAAAATGCGTTTCAAATTAGCTTAACATTGGGCCTAAACCGAGATAAGCCAGTTTGTTAGAGATGCTACAGTCTGTCAATCTTACGCAAGCTATACAATATAATCTAATAAATTAAAATTAACTCAAGCATTAATTTGTAGATAAATAATTATTATAATAATAGTAATATAGGTAGTTAGAGGGCTTGGACTCACGGCATCAGCTAGTTCGAGTGACGAGCGACCCTGACATGCTGGAACTATTGTTCACACTGCCCCCTCCATCCGTATTAACTATATCCCTTTTCTTCCATTACCTTCCCTTCTTACTCACCTATCCCTTTCCCAATTTTTCCATACAATTTCCAAATTGCCCGGTTGCCGAGACGTACGTAAGTAGGACTAAATTATTGTCGGCAAAATGTGGTCATTTAATACGCCTCTGCTTACCTCTTCAGGGATACGGCCGTGAGTGTATGTATATATGTATGTATGTATAATAATTATAGTTTGGGACATATTACACACAAGGCATAGCCATTGACTGGCCTGTTGGTCTAGTGGTTAGTGACCCTGACTGCTAAGCCAGAGGTCGTGGGTTCGATTCCCACCCAGGACAAATAATTGTGTGATGAGCACGATAATTTGTTCTGTGTCTGGGTGTAATTTATATATAATATGTATGTATTTAGAAATATATAAGTATGTTTATCAGCAGTCTGGTTACCATAGTACAGGCTCTTCCTAGTTTGGGATCAGACGGCCGTGTGTGAGATGTGTCAAGTTATTATAGCTTGTACTGTACTTAAATATTTTTATTCTGTAACACTAACCTTCTTCTGTAAGAAATTGTAGTTCGACATTGTGTTTCGCCTTGGTGCCTATAAAATATGGGGTGTTATGATTGTTGACAGAAATTACTGACATCATGTACTTGAGCAGCTCCGCATTTGTAGGGGACGCTAGCGTTGCACCTGTCATGAAAAAAAAATTAGGGTTGAAATTAGTATTGAAAAACATTCTGTAGAAAATTTATTTTTCAAATTTTCATGGATGGATAAATGTCGAATTAATGAATGAGTGAATGATTATGTTTTTTTGGCTCTTCATTAATTAATTCTTATATTACCTTCACTCTTACAGAGCTGTTCGGCTTCTTCATAGGTTGCTACCTGTTTATGCTGTAGTGTCTCACGTTGGATCTCAGCGTGAAACACGTATTTGCTCTGGACCATCTCTGTAAACATGTTAATCACGTAAATAAACTTTTACTTCTCTAATTATTCATTTAAAAGATCTCCTATTATTTATTTTCCACAACAAGTAAATCTACACGTATTTTAATGATTTCTTAATAATGTTGTTAATGTAAAATTACCTTATTTGCGTATCATTTTGGTAAATTATTAATAGAATCATCTATTTCTAAATAAAGTCCTCACTTTGTTTACATACTTTAAGGAGTCAGTAGATAATCAATAGATTATTTTATTAACATGTAGGGTCTAAAAAGTGTATACTTTTTAAATATATACATAGAAATTAACACATACAGATTTATTCGCACTGAGCGCGAACTTGAGACTCTTAACGTTCCAGGCAGGCGAATGCTCAATCGCCCCGTCACAGGTAGTCGAATTAATTACATACTACTTAGTAATATAAAAAAAACACCCAGAATTTGTAGTAATGAAATAGTTAAACTTACGAATAACTGTTGACCACAGAATGGCACAAACCAATAAAGAAAACTTTTTTGACGACAACATGGCATTGACACACTTCATTCTGCCACAGAATTAATTCATTTACAGTAATGTAGGACTATTTATAGTATTCGGTAACTTTGACAGAAGAGTTTAACTTTGTCTGCTTCTTTACATAGGGTACGTTTACAATGACAAAGGGTTTTCAAATGAATTTAAATGTTAACTAATATTAGAAATGCGAAAGTGAGTTTGTTTATTACACTTTCACGCCGTAACTACTTATCCGACCTTTATGAAATTTTGTAGACACGTTGCCAGAAAGAAGTACAAAAAAGTGCGGAAGGTGCCTTTCATCCTGAAAAAAGTACGGCCTTTAAGGTTCCCACCTTACGTAGAGGAAGAAGGGAAAAAGGGGGAAGACCGGGAAGAGGGGAGAAGGAAGGGTTAGGGCCTCCATTAACCTCAATCACGCGACGAAAAGCAATGCAATCATTGCTTCACTGTCGGTTTTCTGTGAGGCCGTGGTATTACTCCGGTCGAGCCGGCCCATACGTGCCGAAGCATGACTTTCCCACTTGCACTTGCACATTACAGCAAAAATATTAAAGAAATTCAAATTCTATTGTGAAAAGCCCCTAACCATTATCATATTAGTGGTTATTTTCACAGCTGACGACAACCGTTACCATGATGATGAACAATGTTTTCGTTCAGTTTAGTTATCAGCATGTTTGTGCTTCACACGCACGTACACAGAACAAACAAGTCAAATCAACCGATCATATCGACTTAAACCCTATGTTCCCAAACTTTTCTAGTTAGCGGCGCTCTTCCAGGTTTAATATTTTGTCTCGGCACCCCGTAGTCGTTAGGACGCGAAAGAAGGTACAAGGATACTAGTTAAATAGGCAGAAATTAAAACATCCGCAATATGAAGCTGAGTTATTATATTTTTATTGACACGCAAGAAACATTTATGGTTTAAGAAAAATAGGATAGAAAATACAATGACAACTTAATCAATGTGACGTGTGAGCTTGGTGATCGTGTGGAGATCACCAAGCTCACACGTCACATTTTTTCAAAGCGCGGGATAAGGTTTGATACCGCTACTCTCATTTCTTGATCCACATTTATCTTTGACCGATATTTGCTTTTTATTACAGCTACAGCTGAAAATCCGTCCTCACATAAATAAGATATTGCAAGATAATTCTTAATGCTTCTGAACTTAAAGTTGGGTATTCATTTTGGAGCGATATTCAATACTCTACCAAATGGGAACACGTGCATTTTGTTTTGAGGCTGCTGTCACAAGAGAATTCAATAAGAACCAGACAAGCTTCACCAGAATTCCCTTCACAGGAAGAAGAGAGTTCTTCTTGCGAAGAGAATTCTGGTCGAGCTTGTGCATGTAAAGGATCTTGGATCCACGCATCTTTTTCGCCAAAGAATTTCGAAAACGATTTTGTGAGCTTCGAAATGTGTTTCTCGAACAGAGACATTAAGTTTTGTGACACGAGGTCATTAGAAACCGCGTATTAGTGCAATTGCGGAAAACAATATTTTCCGCCATCTTCGTTATGTTTTTATCCATAACTGTAGTTTTTTTTCTAAACGCTGCAATCTTCTCTAATAACTTCAAAATGTTATTGCCTTGCAGATATAGATTCAAATTATTCAGTTTGTCAAATATAACACACAAATACGCTAGCTTTAGCAAAAAGTTGGAATCCGTAAAGTATTTGGAGTTTGCATGACCTTCTTCTTGTAAAAAAGTGTAAATTTCTTCACGTAATTCGAATACACGTAATAAGACATTTCCAAGTGAAAACCATCATGAACTAGTATCAGTAATATAGCATTCCCGTGTGTTCAGCTCCCATATCTAGGCGTTAATTTTTTGAAAAATCTGGCTTTTGGTGGTCTAATTTTTTATTATATGCCATTCCCACGACACCAGGACTCACGCGGGTGAAACCGTGGAGCGCAGCTAGTGTATAATAAATTTAAATAATTATAATAATATTCTGGGACATATAAGGCCTGTTTTAATACTAACCTTCTTCTGTAAGAAATTGTAGTTCGACATTGCATTTCACCTTAGTGCCTATAAAATATGGGGTTATGATTGTTGACAGAAATTACTGACATCATGTACTTGAGCAGCTCCGCGTTTGTATTAGACGCTAGCGTTGCACCTGTCATGACTTTAATAAACATATTAAAAAACATTCTGCAAAAAATTTATCTTTCAGATTTTCATGAACGAGTGGGTGAATGAATGAATGGATGGATAAATGTTTACTTAATGAATGAGTTAGTGATTACGTCTCTTGGCTCTTCATTAATTAATTCTTATATTACCTTCACTCTTATAGAGCTGTTCGGCTTCTTCAAAGGTTGCTACCTGTTTATGCTGTAGTGTCTCACGTTAGATCTTATTGTGAAACACGTACTTTGTCCGGACCATCTCTGTAAACATGTTAATGACGTAAATAAACTCTTACTTCTCTAATTATTCATTGAAGAGACCTTCTATTAATTAGTTTCCCCAAGCAATCCAAGTAAACCTTATCGAATTTAATGATTTCTAAATTATGTTGTTTTTGTAAAAGTATCTTATTTGTGAATCATTTTGGTAAATTATCAATAGAATCGTCGAATTATTTTATTCGTGGGAGAGCCATGCTTCGGCACGTACGGACCAGATCAACCGGAGTAATACCACAGTCTCACAGTAAACTGGCAGTGAAGAAATGCTCGGTTGTATTTCACCGAGTGAGTGAGGCCCTAACCCTTCCCTCTCTCCATTTTCTCCACTCTCCCCCTTCCCCTCTCCCCCTCTTCCCTCTCTCTCCCTTCCCCTACTCACCTTAAAGGCTGGCAACGCACTTGTGACTCACGCAACGCACTGACCTTAAACCGAACTTGTGATTCTTATTGTACCAGTTGAACGCTCAATAGCCCGTCAAAGGTAGTCGAATTAATTACATACTACTTAATAATATAAACATAATTCAGAATTTGTAGTATTGAAAAATAGTTAAACTTACGAATAGTTGTTGACAAAAGTATGGCACATATCAAGGAAGGAATCATTTTTCTCGACCACATGGTATTGACACAATTCATTCTGCTACAAAACGAATTCATTTACAGTAATGTGGCACTATTTATAGTACTCGGTAACTTTGACGGAAGAGTTTACCTTCGTTCTGAAATATTTTGTCTCCTTCTTCACATATGGTGCGTTTACAATGGCAAAAGGTATTTAAAAGAATTTAAATGTTAACTAATATTATAAATTGTTTTTAAACCTTCGCGACTATGCACATTAGATGTGTAAATCGGGACTTTATCGCGATAACAATTACAAGGCATTGTACTTTTTTTTGTCCTCCCTACCGACGGCCACTATTACTCCAGAATAGTACGAGAAGCAGTCGAAAAGAAAAAAAACCGGCCAAGTGCGAGTCGGACTCGCGCACCGAGGGTTCTGTAAAATATTTTTATTATATGATGAAACAAAAAATTAAAGGTTTTCGCAATTTTTCCTTTATCTGTGCTATAAGACGTTGCTTCGTATCAAATTTCAAGATTCTGAGTTCCCTTGTGAGTGTCGAATATTTGCGGAATTTGCAGCATAAAATGCTGTATCTTTTGATTGCGTTGACTTAAAAGTTTGATTTTTTCACAGCTCTAAGAGACAGTAGACCTGAGTATTCGATATAAATTCTAGCTTGATACCTCCACGCGTTCCTGAGAAAAGGGGTCTTGACAGACAGACAGACCCACGGACGGACGGAGGGTTCCGTTTTTTCCTTTCGAGGTGCGGAACCCTTAAAATTATGAATTTCAACAGGTTGTCAACCAAACTAAAGGTGGTCTGGTAGAGATCGCTATTAGCGATAAGACCCCCCATTGTACTCTAATATTTTATTTGAGATCAGTTTCAACTGTATGTTATTATTATTAATAAGGTACAATAATAAGATCGGTACCTCTTATCAGCATCTTGAAATCCTGCGATCAGCAAATGCAATCGTCAGCGAATACTCGCTACTCAACCACAATCAACGAACGTCGTAAGTGTTGTGTGTCGAAGTACCGACAGTGTGAACCAAAATAAAAATAGAAATATAGAAGACCCAGTGCAAGGGTAGCTACTGAAATTCGCACTTCACGGAGGCGTCGCTGAGCTTTCACCACCACCAGTCCACCCGTGACCACGATCGCTGCAATTCGATCTAAATGTTGGGTATCCAAAAAAGGTATTGTATGTTGTAATTGTTTTAGACATTTCATAATATTATAGATGTTAGACTTAGAGTGAGTTTGTTTGTTGGTTACGCTTCCACGCCTCAACTACTAAACCGATCACTATGAAATTTTGCATACACCTTGTCAGAAGAACACGAAAGGCCCTTTCATCCCGACAAAAATACTGTTTCGAGAGGGATGCCTGCAAAATTCAAACCACAAGGTACAAATACAAATTAATAAAATTGAAGTGTCTGTTTGTAATGTCAAAATAATAGTTTTTTAAGCTCATACAGTTATTTGCACGATACCTACGCCTAAAATCAGTTTTTAAAACTTTTGTCTGTCTGTCTGTTTGTTCGGTTAATCTTCGGAACGGGTAGACTGATTGCCCCGGGACTTTCACTGGCAGATAGCTGGTATTATAAGGAGTAACTTAAGCTACGTTTATTTAAAAAAAAGAATAACAGTCCACACAAGCGCAGCTGCGCGGGAACTGCTAGTACTTTATATATTAGTGTGGTTTGTATATAAAAAACGAGGTTTTGATACACTACAGCAAAGATATTTAAATAATTCAATTTACATTGTGAAAAGAGCTTAACCTAATGGTTAGGCGCAGACGATAAGCGTTATCGCGATGATGAACAATGGTTTCATTCAGTTTTTAAGTTATCAGCAGTCCCAGTCAACACTCCATGCAGTCCATACACACTGTCCCTGTCAAAATGCAAACCCTCCTCGTCTCTAAATGATGATAAGTGGAACGATGTCACCTCTCGGCCCTCTGTCCCATTAATTGGGCTTATCGGGATTTTCCCATGTGTACCACTTATTTTACCGTATTAAAAAAGGACTCCAAGAATGACTACCGTTGCTCTAGAATCCACAATACAAACTGTGCTCAGTTTAAATCTGTTAAAAGTCAAGGTTTCACCAATATTATAAATGTGAAAGTTTGGATGGATGGATGGATGTATGTTGGTTACTCTTTCACGCAAAAGTCACTGAACTCATTGCGATGAAACGTGGTATGTAGATAGCTGAAGACCTGGATTAACGCATAGGCTACTTATTATCCCGATATTCGGACGGGATCGGGACTTACGCGGGTGAAACCGCGGGGCGCTGCTAGTCTTACATAAAGTAATCGATTGATTATTATGATACTGTCTGTCCAGCTAACAATATGTTACTGGCCCATGTCATGACTTTAATTTTTGTCTCATTTATTTTCACATCCGAAACGGAAAACACTTTATCGATTTATTTATGTTTATTGTAAAAGCTGCACCTTTTGTTTGTCTGGTTGTTTGTCACCTTAACAGTTGTTGTGGAAAAACTTCTAGTAGACATTATTATTCATAAAACTTATAATAGACGCAGGTCATACATTATTATTATTCTCCTTACCTCATCCAATAAAGCTAAGCTGAACAAGCAGTTAAAAGTTGTAGTTTAGTAGGCAATACTTTGTGTGCAGTATACCAGATTTTGTTCAATCAAATAAGATAAATTTTGGAGGTTTTAACTCACTGTTGCGGCGTCATCGTCGTCATATTAGTTATAAGTTATAATTTAAGTACTTAACTTATTATAATAAAACAAATTTTGTCTTTCCTTTATCGCCATAATATAATATAAACAAGTGGTGTTTACCTTTAAGTAATTGCCACACTGTATTCTTATTATTGCATATATTGTATTGTAAGTGTTTTTATGTGTAAGTAATTGTTGGTGAACCTTCAATAAATAAATAAAAATAAGTACCTAAAATAAATGTTGATACCAATACACGGTGTGTTTGCTGGTATTATATTAAGTCGCTTTACTGTATATTTGAATTTAAAATTGTCATGTACAAGCATCGAGATCTAGTTTCTCGCAGTAGGCCAAATTAAACATAACTGTTCTTAAGGTTAGCTGAATTACCCTATCTGTAAAGTGCGCGACACAAATATCTTTTGACCACGCTATTCCTTGAAGCTGTATGCAATTGAAAGAGACTTAGATTTTAACAAATTACGTATGTAAATCAAAATCTATACTGTTCATTGACCTAGAATCATGGAATTTGGTGAAAACTAAGGTTTCAAAACACAAGTAAAGGGGAAAATCCAATCATTGCTTCACTGCCGGTTTTCTGTAAGGCTGTGGTATCACTCCGGTTGAGCCGGCCCATACGTGCCGAAGCATGGCTCTCCCACGAACAGAAGCTTTAAAATTTATTGTTTCATAAATGAATGCATTAATAGGTTAAATTATATTCTATAGTGCTTTTGTATTTAAACATGGGTTTATTAGTTTTCGGTCAATAACATTGGAACCAATAAGAAGCCGTTCTCAATTCAACTGGTTTTATTTTGAGTGTAGTTTTAATTATTTTTATGTCAGTTCCGAGTTTTAATATGTATATCTAAAGGATGGTCAAGAAATTCAGGTGACAAAGCAGCTATTGAAACATTTAAGTACGATAATTTAATAGATGGACTGAAAACTATTTTCGTTTTTCTGGTACTTTTCCTTAAAGATAATTATGTGTATACATTGAAAAAATATAGATAAACTATCAAATTTTTATAAAAATATTTTTAATCGGCGCCAAATAATAAAATGATTAATTATCTACGTTGAGACTTCTCGATTTCTACGTAGGTACATATAAAACTTAGATAATTAATCAGTTTGTTGTTTGGCGCCGACTCAAAATAAGTTTATAAAAATTTGATAGTTTATCTAAATAAGCTCAATACTCGAGACTTAAAAGGTTTATTTATTTTTGGCTTTTTAGTTCTTTTCGTCGGTTTATCTTTTTTGTTAAAAAGATTTTTATTTTATGATTTTTTTCCATCATCAGGTCAGCTTCATGATGTGATGATTCCTAAACGCAAATACTTGATTAAGTTATGAAAAAAATAAACAGAAATACTATTCGTTCCTAGAATTTTCGAGGGTTTCTCTCAATTTTATCAGGATCCCTTGATCAGAACCTGACTTCCTTGACATGGGACCACCCCTGAGGTATACCCTATCTAACAAAAAAGACTCATCGAAATCGGTTCATAAATAACGGAGTGAGGGCTGAACATACATAAAAAAACAAAAAAATATATAGATGCGGAATACGAATTGAGAACCTCCTTTTTTTCGTCGGTTAATAACAATTAAGAATCCTATTCGTCAAGTTTCTTGCCGTAGGCTACAGATTTTTTTATCATGTTTTCAACGTTAACTCTATGAGATACGTTAACTATATTAGAATAATTAATTCCACTACTATATATAAACACATACCGCATTTATCGAACCAGTTGTAAAACAAGATTCCTAGCGGCAACATATTCGTTTTATTTAAAAATGTTTAATATAATTGTGTTTGCCATTTTACTTTTAACTACAATTAATGGTAAGACTGTCCTCATACATTTTTTTTTATTTCTGTTATTTTTCCATTTTGACCTATGGCAATCGTATTAAGCGTTTGTTCTTGATACTAATCAATATACGCTTACATTAAAAGGAATAAAGGTAGTAGGTAGTTTGGTTATGTTCATACCTTTAAATTTTTTCGTTTCCACCAACGTATGCAACACTGGCCGTGGTCACGGGCTGCCTGGTACACAGATATTTGCCCTCTGTCGTTGAATCTGCTTTAATTCCCGTTAATAATATAATATAACAATGATTTTATTACATAAGACTATGAACAGATTTATTTGACGTAGAGTACAGCAGATTTCTTCTCGAAGAAATAGTAGTTACCTAATTACTTCTTCGCAAGAGCAGAATATTACAAGCGCAGTGCTGTTTTTTTTCGGTAAAGGGTTGTAAAGGCTCCAATGAGAAGCGTTGACTACGAATTTATGACATAACTGGTGTTGAAATTGTTTCTATATGTATTCGGCGGCACCGAAAAAAATACGCGTATACACATTTGAAGTGTAGTCACAATTCTCTGTAACCATAATTTATTTTTACAATAATAAATAATAACTAATAATAACTTCACACATCTCACACACGGCCGTCTGATTCCAAACTAGGCAGAGGCTGTACTATGGTAACCAGACTGCTGATAAACAACCTTACATATTTCTAAATACATACATATTATATATAAATTCCACCCATTAAATATTTGTGATACACATTTAATTTACTAATTTTTACGATTGATGAACACAAATCATTGTCGGTGCTTTTGTATGGTTATGCAGCTAAAGTTTTTTTGTTTGATTGTTTGTTTAAACGTGCTAATCTCTGGAACTAACAGTCGGTTTCAAAAAATTTGTTTTGTATTATATAGAGTATTCATGCAAGAAGGTTATAGGCTATGTAACATCACGCCACGACTCTAAGGAGCGGAGCAGTGGCATAAACGCGGGGAAACTGCGAAAGACGACAAGTTGTAGTTAACATAACATATTTTAACTTCATAAATATTTATTACAGATAAAAATAAATCTGACCTTTACAACCTACTGTTTCCATATAATCGTGGATGTTGTTTTGTGTACTGGCAGTAAAAAATAATAATCATTCAAACATGTGAGGCCAGTGATAGATTGGGTTGGAAATATTACTGTATGTGTAGCACGGGGGTACAGCAACGTCTTCTGCAACGTCGATTGCAACGTAGACTGCAACGTTGACTGTTACGTCATGGGTTGTAGGTTTGACTCCCGGTTAGTAATTTAATATGTCTAGGTATTACTAATTTTTACAAAAAGTTACCTATCTAAAGACATATGTGGATACGTGATCTAGCATCCATAGTAGGTACAAGGTATGAAGCGTCGGTAGTGTAATGGCTTAAGCGCCGGAATTGCGATCAAGTGGTTGCGGGTTTGAAACCCACCCAGTGCACTACCGACGTGAACCCACTCCTGACAAGCATTTAACTTAGCTGCAGGGGTTAACAAGAATACTAGTGGTGTGTGACACACGTTAAAACAAAATACGTTTAGTTTGGGTTGCAAAATATATTACAATGTAATGTAGGTTATAACTCCATTTAGTCAAAATTATTGTTCAATTACTATTTACTTACTATTCCTTTTCTTTTGCATGGTTTTGTATTATGTATGTAAACTTGACTACCTAAGACTTTTTGTTTATTCCATAAGGTAAGCTGTGAACAGCATTGTGTAATGCCTTATTGCCAAGTTTAGGATACCTAAATCTTATTTTTAGTATTACAAAATGTAAGTATTTGCTGTTCCTCATTAAAAAAGAAATATTATTATAATATAACTATAGTTATAATAACTTTAGACATCTCACACACGACCGTCTCGTCCCAAACTAGGCAGAGCCTGTACTATGGTAACTAGACTGCTGATCAACATACATAGTAATATTATAAATAAATGACACCCAGACACAGAACAAATTATCGTGTTTATCACACAATTATTTGTCTTGGATGGGAACTGAATCCACGACCTTGGCTCAGCAGTCATCTTTTCTTTACTATATGTAAAACCTGATAGCATGATATAGAATGTGTTGACTTCGGTCATCTGAACTTGGGTCCATCTGATAATGGAGGGCAAAGGGCTCGGTCTTATCATTCCCTAAAAGATTACATCCATTTAATAAATTTAATGACCAATATTATTGTAACTATCAATAAAAATACACAATTTATAAACTAGTCGTAAAATTAGATTCAAAACGTTGACACTATGTTGTGTCTCAAAATGTTTACAATAATTACTTATGTAGTTTTGCTCTCAACTGCATCTGGTGAGTTTTATACAGAGTTGAATGAATAGTTTCATCATCATCATCAGCCAGGAGCAAGAAGCGCCAATTATCCCGGTCTTGGGCAGTTCGCATCCACTGCTAGCCATCTTCTTCAAATCGTCAGAACAAATTATCGTGCTCATCACACAATTATTTGTCCTGGATGGGAATCGATCTCACGACCTCTGGCTTAGCAGCCAGTAATGGGATATAGTATACGGACCTTAAATATGAACATATCTTTGTGTAATACTGTTGTTAACTAACGACAAATAACCATACCCTTATGCATGTTATTAATTAGTATGTATTATATATAAGTTTGGGAATTTATTTTATTAAGTTTATGTAATTTAGCATTTTGCAACATCTACATCATCATCTGTGTGTACTATAAGTTAACTGTATTTTCACATTTTGCGATTGTAAATCGGTATCACTAAATACTAATTAGATTAAGGATTTATAATAAAAGCGGTAAGTGGGCAGTTACCGTAACCTCCCAACAAACATTTTAGTCGCATAAGTGAATCTAACGCTACTCGAAGTGCTATAAACGTCGTAATTAAGTAATTTCATTATGTAATACGGCTTAGTGTCTCATAACTTTATACGACTTTTTAGTCGTATTAGACATCTTATTCGACTTTTATACAACCTGTAGTATAATATGACTTTATACAACTTTTAGCGGTAAAACCAGTGCTGTCGTCTTAGTAACGCCTATACAACTTTTATACCGTTATTAATCGTATTAGAGTGGCGGGAACTACTTTCACGCGATGGTCGTGTAAGAGTGATAAAATGCACTTTTAAATGATTTTCAGTCAATTTGATCACTTTTATATAACTTTACAGAGTTCACAGTGACTGGATGTCGTATTAGTGTATAAAAATTCAGTAACCAGACATTCTTTTATGATTCTTAAAAATAACTGTATGACGTTAAAATGAATAAAAAAAGCTGGGCAATTGATTTTTTTACACGAAATCTCTAAATGAACCCTAATTACGTTAATGGCTGACATATACTAAGTGCACAGAATGAATAAGTTGTTTAGACGTTGTATTATGGTCGTGTCTTGAACTCTAAGTCGTAAAAAGGTAACTGTTAGCACGTTCGTTAAAAATATTTGTGAAAATATTGCTTAATTTAAAGAATATCGCGCGGCGCGTTCCTTTTATAGATAAAACTTGCTCATATTACTTGATAAAATTAATTTCCCAACAGTTTAATGTACAGGACACTTTAGTTTTGAAGATGCAAGTAGCTATACATAAATGTACAAAATGGATACTGACAATGAAAATAATGTATTACAATATAAAATTGATCGTCACAGTCAATCAAAATCCCTCATAAAAGTCGCGATAGCACATATGTGATTCGATAAAATGCCGTGAAGCGGTTATAGTAAACACCATTACTCGATGAGAAGACTTTTATTAGGGCTTTCACGACATCTACGCGTCCACTACATGACTATTTAGTGATTAATGCGACCACTTCGCGACTCTATTACGACATTGATTCGTATAAAATGGGCCTTTTCTCGGTCGTGTCGACGTGATAGCAACGTATTTGCGACCAGCTTATGGAACCAAAAGTTAGACTTGGCACGTCGTGGCAACCTATAAAATGTTTGTTGGGCCACAGACGTTTGAAATTCCAGGGCACTTGCTGGTAATTGATGTATGCTAATACTGCTATTTTTGGAACAGAATTTACATACAATTACATTTTTATTAAATTTACCGCGCAGTGTATAAGTAAAATACGTTTTCGTTGTGAGATAAAAGACAAAAGAAATACTACCTACCTTTAAACCATATTGTATTATAGGCTAAATGAAGATGGTAATGGATAAATATATAACATTGTATTATTTTCTAGGAGGAGCAGAAGCCAGGGCTGCAAGCGACGAAACCAAACAGAACTGTGAACAAAATGGTAAAACGCTCTTGTTTAACGTCTAATGTAGATTTTACTAAAGAAGTCCAACCGCTTCACCCTTTAACCTTAAGAAAGTTCATTTGGAAATAACATTGCAATGTAAACCTCGAAATCAGGATGTCCACTAACCGACAAACTTTCAAGGTTAAAGTACGACAGCTTTACACAGACTTATTGGTAGAATCGTCTGAATAACACTTTGTAAATGTATGTAGATATATGTGTATGCATTTATCTAGTATAATATAATATTTTATTTAGTTTATATTATGTATTGTATTTTTAAGCAGTTTTATTCATGTAATATATATGTTTCTAATATCGTTCGTCACTTTCTAAACTTACCTGCCACGCACGTCTCTGTATCACCCAAAGGTTGACTGGTAGAAAATGCCTACGGCATTAAGTCCGCCTCGTGCAATTCATCTGCAGGAAGTGTTTTAAATAAATAAATAAATAAAAATAAACCTCTAAATAGCGTTAATCTATCGATGATATCTATCGAAAGTATCGTGGCCTTGAAAATCATTCGTACTAACGACAGTCCTATAAAAATATCGACTTTGATAATAGTATCGATAGAAAACATTAAGAAAGGCTAGAGATTGATACTATCGACACAATAAATCTAGTTAAATGTTATTTATATTTTCTTTTTTAGAGAATAAACAATTCAGTTTGAAATAAAATTGTTGCTGATTACAAAACCCTTAACGACTGTTATATTTTGACAGGCTACAAACAGCATGGGACGAGTTGTTATAAGCTACACGACACTGCAGTAACATGGGACTCAGCTAAGAACACGTGTGCTACAGAAGGCGCCTACTTGGTAATAATCAATGACAAAACCGAGGCAGAAATCGTGTCTGACATTTCTAAGGAGTCGTCCTACAGCTATGACTGGGTTGGACTACGAGATGAAGGTGGAAATGGTGACTGGCGCAGTATTCATGGTTAGCGTTTTCATGTAGTTCTTCCCATAGACCAGATTGTACACATAAGCATCATGTTATAAGTTGCATCAGCTCCTGGATATAGGAAACCTCTAGGTCTGTAGGACACGGCTTAAAAGTAACTAGTCCTTTCACGACCTATGTGGTACGGTAGTAGACATTCGATTGGCACGTTGGCGGTCGTGGGTTTGATTCTCACCCAATGCAAATAGTTGTGTGTGTGTGTTCTTGGTGTTCCCATGTAAATAATATATATACCGTATCTAAGTGCTGTAGAGTCCATAAAACAAGGTATGCGTAGTATGGTCTTAAATAGCGCTATACTACACAGCACCCAACGTTTTTATAAGCTTTTTTATGGGAGAGAGGGCAAACGAGCAACCGGGTCACCTGAAGGTAAGTGACTGCCGCCACTCACTGGCACCTGCAACCCAAGAGTCACGTAAAGTTTTATATAATTTACTTCTATTTTCTCAACCTCTTGTATTGTTTCAGATGATCGTATAAATGACATATTCAATGTCTGGGCTGAATCTGAAACTAGCCAAAAATATAAGTGTGGCGCCCTAAGGTACACTGGCCAATTGGATGACGTTCCTTGTACTAATGAGAATTCATTCATCTGTGAAAAGTAGTTTTAAATGTTTTAAAATCAAATAATGTAAGAAATAAGAAACATTAAATACCCACTTCACTGATAACTTGAAGTTTCTTTTATAATAACATTTAGAAATGTGATAATGAATCAGAATGTAATAATGAAAAGTCTATAATTATTAAAGATACACAGGTACTACCGTGTGGTACCTGACCCCGACGCGGCAAGTGGCTTCACGCCTTGGTATAGAGCCCCATCGGGCCCGCAACTTGTGTTGTTGACACCCCCGAAATACACACACTTAAAACCGTATCTCTTCGATAAATATTAGCTGTTGATATGCGACTTCTCTCTCTCTCTCTCTTTAGTTTGTTAATTTCTAGTTTTAATATCGGGCGAAAATGTAAATTTGTTTGTAATATTGTTCCTAAATATTATACAAGAAGCTCACTTTTACCGGAAAAAGCATACATTTCAATATTAATATTAAATTTCATGCTTCGTAAGTGATGTAAACTTACAACTCTTCATTCACCCTCTTAGGGGTAAATTAAAAAAAAAAAAACGCCAATATACGTGTACATTTATTTCTAACCAGAAGCAAGTATAAAAACTTTCGTGCGTTTTCTTTCAAAAAAAGTACAAACTTCCATAGAACCTTTCATTCCTTGTTTTACCGACTTAGGGGTGAAATTTTCAAAAATCCTTTCTTAGTGGATGCTCGCAACATAGAAGGCATCAACTGCCAAAATTTCAAGTTTGTATGAACTGATGAATACTACTCACGGAACATTTTGTTCTGAAAAATCAGTCAATTTGTTGATCAAAATGTGCATATAAATATGTTTGGATTATAAACTTTAGATGTTTCATTTTTCGTCGAAGTTACGTCCTTCGATATGTTCTCTGGATTATTTGGTTGATATCGTGACAAACAGATTTCGTAACAAACAGGTAACAATACCGTCGGCCAAATCCAGATACAGCGTAACCCTTGCCCAGGAGGCCAGCGGTTATAAGTAGAGTCATACGGGACGGTGCCAGTCCATGTTTACAGCTTCGACAAATTCCAGAGACGCCTAACGGCGAACCCTATTTTTCTTCTCGTTGTTTCTTCAGAAATGTCTGCTTTTTAGCCTTTTTAGAAGTCGGTCAAAAGAGTCACAATACTTGTAAGCACAAACAATAAAACATACATTAGCGTCATCTAACAAAGACCGGCGGAACTACTTAGTAATTACTGATACTGCACCGCGCAATAAAAGTTCTCGTATATGTTTATACTTATTTCAGTAACTTACCTACATACTTTCCACGGTTAGAGACAGGAACACCTAGGCTGGTCTGAGAACCATTCCTTTGCGTTGGAAATAAGTAACATCAAAATTTGTACATTTGTGGTGGTATCGTCATATATTTCGATGATAGCTGTTTAATGCGATATGTAGACAATGTTTACTAACCGATAACGCTTATCGTTTCAGTGAATCATTTATTATTTAGAATATAACTTCTTAGGTTCTTTTCACACTAACTTCTAAGGCGACACTTTTTCAGGGATTCAGGTTATGAGAGCAAATGTTAAATTGTTCATTCGCGTCACCCTTTATCTGAGATATTGATAAGAGGCTATTATAATTAAACATAATAAACTACGGCATCAGGTATTAGCGTATGACAGGTGATATATGTAGATTTTTTTAAGACTTAAAATAAATGAACTTTTTATTTGATAGATATGCATAACGCATATAGGGCTCGACATAAGCTGTATTACAGGTAGTACGTCACTATGCTACGAACATACGGAAAATATATACGAGTATAATCATTTTCACTATTTTTTATTCATTTTTAATATTTGACAGAGGTTCATCTATACTAAAGTAAATAGATAGATAAAATATTCTTCTTATCTTATCTTATCTTAAAAATTAGAGTACAATGGGCAGTCTTATAGCTAAAAGCGATTTCTACCAGACAAAGTTTGTTCTGAATAAGTTTGATATGATTGCTACTTACATACATACACACAATCACTCCTGTATCCCCGAAGGGATAAGCAGAGGCATATTAAACACCCACATTTTGGCGACTATAATTTCTTCCCACTTACGTACTAGGGGGCAAGCCTATTGCCCCAACAGGCACTTTGGAAATTTAAGATGCAAAAATTGGAAGTATATTGAAAGAAAAAGGTAGGCAATTGAAGGAAAAGGATATTGCTTCTAAGGATGGATTGGGCGTCATTGTTCATCACTTACTAATTTGTGACCTTCAAATCATTTATTTATTTATTTGTTTATTTACTAAACTTATAACTATTATTACAGGTTAAAAACCTAATGCAATAGGTAAGCAACTATACTAATTTCTGTATGTCATATTTTTTATTTATAACATAATATGAACAGTGTTATCTTAGTGAATTCACTCAGTGAACAATAAAATATGTCCGTCTCCTCGGCAACGAGATTTAGCGTGCGAAGCGCTGCAAGACAGAGGCGCCTCATTGAGAAGATTGGTACGCCCTCTTGGCTCCGCCAGCAGCCGGGGCCGGCGTCGCCGCCACACGTACCTATCTGGTACACACAACCTTACCATACCCAATATATCTGCATTGTGTACCCTGCCTCTAATAATGATAAATAAATATTCTATTAGTGTGAACTCCCTTCTGACCCTCAACTCATTGTATCCAACCATGCCTGGAACAAATAGAGTTGGATACATGAGTGGGTAGAAAGGATACACTCCGTATAGCCGTAAATATAAAAACCTAATGAATTTGTTTTGTACACGCTCCAACATAAGACTATATTTAGTTTCATGTGGAGCCCAGACGACTGCGTTGCATTCTAATTGGCTCCTCACCAGTGCAACAAACATTAACATTTTATCATTAACTTTATATTATAAAGCAACAATTGCTTTAATATTTGTGTAATTTCGAGAAGTACGTAACAAGAAACCTAAATTTCTGAAAGCCTTCTTACAGCACTTGACAATATGATTACGAAACGTTAGCTCCGTGTTAAAAATAACTCCTAAATCTCGGACTTCAGTGACCCTATCCATAGGCACACCATCAATACTATAACTGTAAGTGATTGGGTAATGGGCGCGTGAAAAAGTGATAGTCACGCATTTATTAAGATTAAATTGTAATCCATTATTATTACTCCATGCCACTACGCTATCAATATCCCTTTGCAGACGACCGCAGTCATCCCCACTATTTATAGATAACGATAACTTGAGATCGTCCGCAAAGAGCAAGCAATTTGTGTTTTCAACGGACTTCGGCAGGTCATTTATCATGATAATGAACTGAAGGGGTCCGAGGTTACTTCCCTGACTTACACCAGACCATGTAAAATATGGTGCCGAGACATGTCCCGCATACTCCACATACTGCCTCCTATCCCTCATGTAACTGGCAAAGAAACGGAGCAAGTGCGGGGTGCAACCGACGCCTGCTAACTTCTTGAGCAGTGTGTCATTGTCGACTAGGTCGAATGCTTTTTTGTAGTCGAAGTAAGCCGCATTTATCTGTACCCCTCCGTTCACCGTTGGTATCACGTGAGCCAAGTGGCTCAACAGGCTACTGGTGGTGCTCCTCTTTGGCCTAAACCCGTGCTAAGCCTTAGAGAGTTGCGCTTGCACCTGTGAGAAAACACTCTTATGGATCGCTGACTCCAGAACTTTTGCCGGCGATGACAGCACTGCTACAGGCCTATAACTCTCGATTTTATCTCCTAGCGCCCCCTTTGGTACTGGCACGACACGAGTCGTTTTCCATCGGTCGGGAAACTCAGCTGCTTTGAGACACTGATTGTAGATGTGCAGCAATGGTTCAGCTAACACCGAACTACAATTCTTAAATATGTAAGGCGGGATGCCGTCTGGCCCCGCGGACCTCTTCGGTTTAAGTTGTTGCAGCGCCCGCCTCACCTCACTCAGCTGCAATTCCTCCAGGTGAATACGCACCGCTCCATTCTCACCACCCGCTTCTGCTATTGCTGCACTAACATTCAAGTCAGCTCTTCTTGATAAATAAACTGAATGAAAATACTGAGCAAATTCTGCAGCGCATTGCTCTTTTGAAAGTGTCTCCCCGTTTTTTAATATTCTATTTGGAGTTCCATTACCTCTTTTTGATTTAATAAAACTCCAAAAAGATTTAGGGTCCTTTAACAATTGGTGTTGCACTCGATCACTATACTGTTGTTGTGCGTGATGAATCATCTTTTTTACATTAGCCCTACACCAAGCGAACGCCTCGTAATCAGTCCTTGCCTTGCTTTTTTTATAACGCTTATGCAGAGTGGCCTTGTGTCGTATGTTGCGAATTATTTCAACTGTGTAAAACTCGGGGTAATTGTACTTCGAGCTTACACGACTTCGCTGTTTTTTTTGGAACACAGTCATCTATTATTGCGTTAATACTTTCATAAAAATAATCTAAACTAGCTTCTAAATCTAAATTATAAATATTAGTCCAATCTACATCCGCTATTGATGAGTACAAAGTTAAAAAGTCTGCTTTGTTAAAATTCCAACCTTGAGACGGTGGCTCCTCTAATTCCATGTTCTCCTCCGACGCGGGTGATTCAGTGCTCTCATACGATCCTAGCTCAACCAACACCTCTAGAGGCGGAACATCTACACGTATCAGTGGTTCCTCAGCCCCGCGCACCCTCGCACTACCGCCCCTCGCGAATGACACTAACACCAAATCCAAACAACGATCGTTATAATTAACTATCTCATTGCACTGAGTGAATCCACAATAACTTTTAAAGTACTCAAAGTAATTACCTACTTCAACGGAACATGAATATAAATTAAAGTCACCTATAACTAAGACATCACAGTATCTATGACATAAATGTTCAATGATCTTAAATAATACCATAAACTCTGTTTCACAACTACTAGGCGGGATGTATACAACACACAACAAAAATAAAAGTCTATTGTGTAGGTAAACAGTAGCACTAACTAGCTCGAATACATGATCGTCGATATTGACGTCACTCGGGCCGGACACTCGTCGCAGCTCGAAGCGCGGTGTGGCCACGAGACATACGCCTCCCCTCTCGGTAGAGAGTATATGTGTTCTGTGCGCCTCCCTGTTTTCGGCCATCTGAGCGGTCACAGCGTATAAATGTGTATCCGGGTGGAATGATTTCTGCATCCTGAATTGACTCGTTGCAGCCTGTTTCGGTAATGGCCAGTAAATCTGCACCCGAAGACGCCACTCCTGCATAAAATTCCTCAAATTTTGTCCGTAGTCCGCAGACATTTTAGTAATAAACCTCAATAGACTTCTTAGGTTTTGACGGGTGTATTGAGTGTTCCACGAAACCACACCCATTCACAAAATTCGATGTTCACTGGCCAGTTTTCCGGTTGACATAAAATGTTATACTTGCTTTCAGGTATTCCGATAATAAAAGAAGCGTAGTCCCTTTCTGTTTTATGCCTTATTTTTTCCACTGTGGTGGGGACATCCATTCCAAATATGTTTTTTATATGCTGTTCCAAATTTTCTACCGTAGTATCCTTTTGGAGACGCCATACGTGCAAAAATTTTTTTCGTTCAATCCCCTTGATGGTAACTGCACTGGTACTTCCTCCTCTTTTTACCACACTATTAGGGTATCTACTTTTTTTCTTATTTACAATTTTCCAGCTTCCTTCCTTTTCCAATTCTTCTTCTTTTTTCTTCTTTTCGTTGACATTTTTACCATGCTCAATTCTATTTCTTTCTGCTTCCTGTTCGCTAGTCTCCGATGTTTTTAAAATTATATAGACAATTTCAACTTGAGCGTTTTCTTCACTCCATACTAAGTCGACCGGTTTCGTGGCCATACATTCCTTCGTTGTAATTTTACTTCCTACCTGTTTTTGCTTATTGTGCTGAACAGCTTTCGCAAATGAAGGAATAGGTTCTTTTTGCACATTTTCAATATTATCTATTGTAGGACGTTTTCTGTTAATACTTGCTTCTAACAATTCATTCTTACTAATCAATGTTTCTATTTTAGTTTCTAATACTTGTATTATTGCTGTTTTTTCTTGAAGTACCTTCACTTGGTTCCTTAATTCTTCTAACTCTGTTTCCGTTTTTATAAATCTATTTTGTAGAAGCTTATATACTTAAATTTGATCTTCTAGCTTATTTTTCATTTCTAAACGAAACTCTCGGATTTCTTCCATAATCATATCCTCTTTATTAACGACAAACGATACATTTTGGTTTTTGCTACCACGCCCAGTATTTACATAATTGCTCGGCGTGAAGGATTTATCCATCATTACGTGACTACGTACCGGTGTTTCTGAATTATTTCCTTTAGGAATGGTGCACACACATTCGGGGCAGTTCCACTGACTCCTGTATTCTTGGGTGAACTCCTTAAATTTTTCAACGTCTTTCCACACACTCCTTGTGAACACTTCATGTATAGTCTATCTGTAATAACACCATCACAGCCATTGCACTTGAGTCCCATTTAATAATTGTAGTTTAATTTTTTTACACGACCAACAAACACGTCCGTTCGCTACCGCTACCGCCAAAACACATATACACATACACATACATCATGTACATATTAGCTGTGTCCCCTAGAAATATCAGACTTTTGCTGGATATCCGTTTTCGACAGAGCTATGGATAAATCGGCGTTGTGCATTCCTCCATACCTTGTTTCAATGATTCCTGATGGACACGTATTAATTTTGGTTAGTCTCAGTTGGATATTTTTTTACATTTTGATTTTGACAAACTATGTTACTATGGAAGACGGTGAGATTACGGTTCTAACTCTGTTGGACTTCAGTAATGCTTTCAATACCGTTAACTTTGAGGTTTTACTGGGTATTGTGCGATCTCTTAACATATCTCCAAAGGTGGTTGACTGGTTTCATAGTTACATGTTTGGACGCCAGCAGCGCATTAGTATTGGAAACACTGTATCTGTATCCTCTTGGTGCAAAACTACTACCGGTGTACCACAAGGCAGCGTGCTGTCTTCCCTAGTCTTCTCTGTTCTTATAACTTCATCACTAACGACCTGTCTTCTTCCTACCACCTTTATGCAGATGATCTCCAGATTTATTCTGGGGCTACACCGGATAAACTGACAGAAGCTGTTAAGACTGTTAATGCTGACTTGGAAAATATATGTAAGTGGAGCAACTCGTACGGTCTGAAAATAAATCCAATCAAGACTCAAGTCATTGTTATTGGAAGTCCGAGGATGATCTCTAAAATTGACTGGACAATTCTACTGCAAGTCACTTGCAACGGTACACACATTCCATTCAGTGACAAGGTCAAAAATTTGGGGATTTACATTAATCATACCTTAGCCTGGGGTCCTCAGCTGCAGGTGCTGAGTCGCAAAATGTTTACCGCTGCAGGTTCCTTACGCCGGCTTCGCAATTTTCTTCCTACTACCACTAAGATTGCGCTTGCACAATCCCTTCTTTTTCCTATTCTTGATTAAGCTGATGCCAGTTATTTAGATCTTATTAAAGACCAATTGAATAAGCTTGAGAGACTCCAAAATCTCTGTATAAGATTCATATTTGGACATTCATTCATGTTTCTGATTATCGAAAAAAGCTCAAGTGGTTTCCTATACGCCTTCGCCGGAATGCACATATTCTTTCGCTTGTATATAGCATTTTATTTAATCCCTTAACTCCTCTGTACCTTAAAAAACGGTTCAGTTTCTTACATGACACTCGTTCTAAATCTTTGAGATCGTCGGAGAATCTGATATTAAAACTACCTGGACATTCCACGAAATTCGCCGACAATTCCTTCTCTGTCCAAGTCGTTCGGTTATGGAATACCCTACCTTTGACATTAAGACGTGCACAGTCACTACCTGCTTTTAAGAAACTGGTAAAAGAACATTACCTGGGTGATATCAACATATCGTAATTGCCTATTTACTTTTTACTTGACTCAATATTGTACAGTATACTATATTTGTTGTTTTTATTTGATTTATATGTGTATCCCTATACCTATGTTTGCTTAAGTATTTATTTGTCTTTTGCTCTTTTTATTCAACTTGTATAATATACCTACTGATTGTGTAAAGGTCTTTATAAAATAACTTTCTAGTGGTGTAAAAATTATAAATCGATTCAGATATTTTATACGATGACTGATTACAATGATAATTAATTTTGAGATAAAACAATTGTGAATCATACTAAAAACAAAAAAAAATACCTTATCCTATTTTTTATATTTTTTAATCAATTGTTTTATCAGAATGAAAAGCAGGTGTCTTCACACTTAGATAAAAAGCCCCTGACAGGCCCGACACTAGACGAGTGTCACCGAATCACATACCTACGTCAGTACCACGTTTAATAAATAAAATTTTCAGGAAAATTTTACACTGACAAATATATGTCTGCTTATTGAATTTTTGTTGAATTTCGGTTGAAACCAATTACCTACAAACCGTAAGGCCTAAGACACCATTACGTAGTTTCGGAAAGCCTTATAAACACAACGTTTTTGATTCATTTTGTAGAAGGCAATTCCAGGATTTTGAATCCAATTTACTAGAAGTCAGTCTTGGTTCAAAACAAAATATGTAGTTATTTACAATTAAAAAATTAAATTGTAGGTGTTTACCAACAGCTAATAAAGAGTTTTACTATCTACTTCTTGGATCCATCATCAGATCAGCTCCAAGATGCCAAATGATAGTATTGTCATCTAAACTACATATACTTACACACAACATTTTATTTCGATAAGACAATGTGAAGAAACTTTACTTCGTAGATTTGATTAAATTGTTTACACAAAAAAAAGCATTTTAAAGCATTTTAAAAAGGAGGTGTTCAGTAATATTGGGTAATATATTACAGGTCCTATTAAATAAGCAACCATTTAAAAATGTCTATGACCTAAGTTTGTGTATAGCCTAATGATAACAAATTTATCATCTGTTATCGGCGTTATCGACATAAATATAAATGTACCTATTTAAGTTGCTGTAACTAAATCTGTTTTTAGAAGTTAAGGAGCTTCGTCGAAAGGATGTTGTCTTTGAACGTGTTTTCTTTATTTACTTGCGCTATTCTGATTTCAACAAAAATAAGTAAGTTCTATATTTGCAATCCTAACTAATATTATAAATACGAAAGTGAATTTGTTTGTTAGTCACGCTTTTAAGTATAAACTACTCAAGTGATCATCACGAATTTTTGCATACACGTTGTCAGAGCTACATGAAAGTTACATTTGTCACCCAGACAAAGTATTCATATTCATAATGTTTATTGAACATAAAAATAATATAATCATAAACAGGAAGCTTAACCCATAGTTGAGTTTTCTTACAGTAAACCTTCGGAGTGAAGAGAGGATAGTTTAAAGAAAAAAGAGGCATAGGTTCCCGAGTGATATAAAAATAACAGGGCAGAAGGTAGTTGTCAATAAGCTGGTACACTATCTGTTACAGGTGTGGTACAAGGCAAGTATGTACTCTGGCCCAAGATCCAGCGCAGCATCGCTCAGTACAAAGTGATCACGACTTGGGACAATGCCAAGCGCCATTGTGACAGTCAAGGTAATATTGAATGATGGTGAAAGATGATTACAAGTAGAAGTTAAGGTATCTGTATCGGTAGGTAAGGTTTATTACATTTTCTTAGGACACAAAAAGTTAACATAAAAACTAATGTGAGTGTTAGATATATTTATTAATGACAGACGGTTGTACTCGTGACCCGACTTTTATCAGCTTTATCAGAGGGTGAAGAGGCCCGGCACCTGACACTAATCCAGTTACACCTGGCCGGCTTTACCCTACGTGAGAACAACACTGTATATGTATTTAATAAACATGAGAAGTTGTGATTTATGGAAATTAATGAATGACTATTGAATTCTTATTCAGCGTTCCCCAGGGCGTTTAGATAGGACCTATAATATTCTAAATTTTCAATCAAAATTATCATTTATAAGATAATTTTATTGTAAACTAACATTTGGTTAAAAGAAAATACAAGCAAATGGAGACAAGGTCTGTAATAAATTATTTGTTATTAAAGTTATGGATTTATTTCTGTGTACTTAATTCACATAATCTTAAGATTTAATAGAACTCATGATAGTAGGCATAAGAGGCCTACCTAAAGTTGTTTCTATTTCACAACAGGTGCAATTTTGGCGTCGCCTATTGACGCAGGTCTACTTAAGTACATGAAGTCGATTATCGGTGTGAACAATCACACTACACCATACTTCATAGGCATCAAAGCGAGACGCAATGCGGAATTACAATTTGTATCTGAAGAAGGTAATTAATTATTTCATTTGATACATCTTAATTAATCAAATCCTTAGTCCGCTGGTTCCAAATAGAACTAGTTGTCCAAGTAGTCATAAATGCTCTATGGAGGAGGGAGGGGGGATAGAATTGGTAACGCACAAGTAATGCATCTATTTGTTGCACATACATCAAATAATTTACTTTAAAATAATAAACCGGACAAGTGCGAATCTGACTCGCTCACCGAGGATTCCGTAAGCAAACAAACTTGTATACGTCCATCTTGGGAATCAATTCTCAAAGACTTTTGCCCGTCTTTTTCGAAAGACAAACTTAACTTTGCGGTTGCGATGTACGACAAAGTTAACAATCCAACCGCAAAATATAAGTTTGTAATCACAAACTTTTTTTATGTGATATAACAACAAATAAACGACTTTCTGATTTTTTCCTCCATAATTTTGGTTAAAAGCAATGTCTTACAGCACAAGTAAAGGGAAAATTCCGAAAAATAAAAAAAAGTTGAAAATTAAGGTAAATTGTGGTACTTACAAGTTTTCGCCAAAATTTAAATTTGCCCATGTCTTTTATCCTGTTGATTCAGGACCTTGATTTTTATACACCTAAAAGGGACTAGAACAGAGACCTCAGTATCTGGTATAAATTTCAACTTGCTAGGTCCACCCGTTCAGACACGGACAGACGGACGGACAAGAGAGTGATCTTATAAGGGTTCTTTTTTTACCTTTTGAGGTACGGAACCCTAAAAAGTATCACCGACTTTCTGTATTCTTGATCCCTTAATTTAATACCCTTAGCGATGGAATATTATCTTGAAATTTAAATGCAACCAACCTTTAATACAAATAATTAAATTAAATCAGTTCACAAATACTGCAGATATGTATAAAGAAAAACGAAAAACAATCAGTCCAATTGAGAACCTCCTCTTTTATGAAATCGGTTGAAAAGTACTTCTACATCATCAAGCGAATTACGTAATAACTACTGACCGTTTTTCAATTTTTTCAGACGCTAAGACGTATGTACCACTTATTGTTATTCCAGGTATTTTACTTGAAGACATATCTGAGGCAGCAATATACATGATTGATCAATTAGACCCTCGCATTGGCGACTGCTTGTGTATGGACCAGTACAACATACGGGTAGTGCCTTGCTTTACTAGATTGCCTTACATGTGCTACAAGAACGCAACAGCTACACCTACAAGCCAACCCTGGTCTAGTCCACCAACGACGGACGTGACCTTAACCTCACAGGCGATAGACGAATCAACAACGGCAAACGAGCCCTGGTTTAGTCTACCAACGGCAGACGATACCTTGACTTCACAGGCGATAGACGAATCAACGACTGACGTACCGACGACTGATTGTAGTTCAGGTACCTAAACTTTGTTCCTTTAAAGTTGTTCACCTTAAAATAGGGTCTTCAAAAATCCTTTAAGTATATTTATGATTCGCCTTTTTCCTTACCTTGTTAGTATTACAATTCCTTTAAGGTTTTTTGACACCCTTTTATATTGGCTTCCCTTGTAACTAACAATGGAAACAAATCTTGGAAGTAAGTTTTATGTGTCCTGACGTTGTTCTGTCAAAATTTAAATAAATTTGGTTCAACTGTATGAAAAAATCCAATTTTCCGGTCAACTTTACCAAACTTTCTTCCTTTTAAAATCATATTCGGACTATTATTAACATATAAAAGAAAGGATTAGTTAAATCGGTCAAGCGGTTCTCAAGTATCTACTATCTACTAACGAAAAACTTTCATTTCTTTCAATTCAATCATTTTAATTTTTTTTTTTAAGTTTACAAACTTATCTTCTAGCAGATTCAGAGTGTATTTCAGAAATTCAGATTATGGAAAACATAAACACATTAAACATAATTTAAAAAACATGTATATGACGGAGGGGTTTGATCATTATCCTCAATAGGGCCCATAATTCCTCACTTTCTAAGTGCGGGCGTTGAAGGGTAATGTTGGAGCAACGAGACAATATAGTTCACTCGATTAAATTTTGATGTCCAATGAATTTACAATGTAGATTATTACAAATAGACACACGACTATAGCTAGGTACGTATATCGCTAGGAACGCGTGACGGTTTCAAAATTCGACCGCTCCGTCTGACAAGAAGTGTCGAGCTCGCCGATCGGCCTTTAAACATTGACTCCGTCCAGCGCCACCTGTCGGCGTTTGATGGCGTTGCGGATATGACATAATTGAGACATATATAACTGAATTTGATCATATTTCTTTCAGGATATAAACTTTATGCAAACGGTCGTTGTTACAAGATGCACAATTATATGCTAACATCATGGCACGATGCTAACCGGATATGTACCGAAGAAGGAGGATACTTGGCCATCATCAATGACAGTGCCGAGGCCCGGCTCATCACAGAAATCTGTTTTCCTGACAAGAGCCCTTTTACATTTATTTGGATTGGACTTCACGACATAACTGGAAACAGAGACTGGCGGAGTGTCCACGGTAAGCTTATGGTGACATATTTGTTAATAGAAATAAACATGATGAAATATAATAACATTGAGTGATAATAGAGCATGAAACTTTCACTCACATGCACAATTAGCAACAACACGGAATTTATGATTGGCGTCCGAAAATTTACTGTTAATGCGAATGAAATCATATCGCGATCCAATTCGATCTTAACGCCTAGGTTACAATTGTCGTGGTTTGATCCATAAGTAAACACTAATATAATATTCATTTCTATATAATATCGATTTTTTAGAGAATAATTGTTATGTATTGATTAAATTATAAATTAAGAAGCAAGCGAATGGAGAAGCATCGTTCGCCAATGTGACAGTTGAGGACATGCTAAACTATTTAGCTTTTACAGGCGTACGTTTTCTTTTCAAGACGGACGAATACACGTCCATTTTTTTACAACTTTGTTATTAGCTGAGATTTAAAACAACATTGGCGTTGTCTACACGCGGGATAGAGCCCACAAAAAAAAAAATAGGCAGTCATGGGACTGCCGACAGAAGTGAAAACTTGAACGAAACGACAAAGTTAAACTAACTAACGACAAGCTGACAGAACTCAATGTTTAGATTAGCGCCCTCTAGTGGATCTATATATGTATTATTAGCGTGACGGTCACGAGTTCAGTGCTTTTTCACTTCAATATATAATAATAAATTTAACTCTTAACTCTGTTTGCATCCAATTTATTGTGTTATGTATCGAAGTATTATAAAATTGAATTCCGTGAATGTGACGGCCACAGTGGAGAATAAATGCCAATATACCGCTTTTAAGACTTAGGGCTTCTGACGATCTAACACTTTTTTTTTTAAGATTGCCTTCTAAATGTTATCTTTTTATTTCAGGTGATCATTTGCATGTATTATATAACATCGGTGATTTAAACAACAGCCGGTTTGACTGCGGTGCTATCAAGTATACCGGGAAGCTGTACGACCTGCATTGTGGCGATAGTAACAGCTTCATCTGCGAGAAAAAGTTATGAAAGTAACAATACTTAATGTACCTACTTCTATCATGGTATTTAGGCTATAAGGTATTTTAGTGCAATTCAAATATAACTTCAGTGTTACCCAATAATTGTTTCAATGTTATAATATGGAACATATTAGTATTTACCGGCGGGTTTCCTCGCATTAATGACGACGACCGGAGTTGTACCACGGCCTCACAGAAATCCGGCGTGAAGCAATGCTTAGTTGTGTTTCGCCGAGCGAGTGAGCTACCGGAAGTTCCTCCACCTCTTCCCCTACTCCCCCCACCTTAAAGGCCGCCAAAACACTTGTGACTCTTACATTGTAGGTGTCCATGGGCGGCGATGGTCACTTACCATCAGATTATTTATTGCACATCATAAATAGGATACAATAATGAAAAAGAAATACATTAAAAACAGTAGTACAATGGGCGGCCTTATTATTATTGTTTGAGTGCTTAGTGCCACCTCGACCATTTCTGGTCTTTTGTGGCGCACTTTTTGCTTTACAGTTCACTGCTCAGACTTATGGCTTCGAGAAACCTCCAGATCCTTTCAGCAGTGATTGTTTGTATTTCCTGCGGTTGCATGATGTGTAACCCTAGGTTAATACTTCGGTGCCTCATTAGTGGGCCACAAGAGCATAGAATATGCATTGCGGTCTTATCGCAGTCTGCAATCTCTTACAGGCAACCTTTAGATGGACTGTACTAGGAATAGGTAATTTGTGGTGCACATTTGTCTTATTAGCACTTGAGTGTACGATCAGAGAAGTAGAAAAAAATCTATTTAGACACATAACAATATATTTATATCACTAAACAAATACTATAATTACATATACGTATAAACATCCAAATACATATACGGAGTATAAGAAACACCGTACCGAATATTGAAATAGTGTATTTAGACCATCATTTTGAGTCGAAAATAAAACCATACACGTACATAATATATACAATTGAAATATACATACATACACATACATATATAACACGTGACCCATCAGCTCGTTTGAACCCTACGCTTAAAAAAAATGTTATTTATATGTTATTATATTATGTTATATATATAAACACATAGTTTAGGTGAATCAAATTAATTATTTTTTAATAGAAGGTCGGAGTTGAACCGACCTTCTATTAACTACCTAATCTACCGTGGTTTTAATCCATCCGTTTCCATACAATAAAAAAATTGATGTTCCATAATCAGTCTAAAGTAATTGGATCATCGATACTGCCACGGTCCACCAATTGCTAGCCTGGGTTGTGTCTCTTATCAGTGCGCGCATGTGTTTTTCTTCCCTTGGGAGGCTGTACACCGGTTGAAGGGTATAAATCACTCTAAACTCGAAACAAGATTGCTACCTCTGAGACAAAATGCCATAACTAAAATAACCTTTCATATAAGTGCCATAACAAAAACCTTTACTTTATATACCGCTACCATATGCGCGATTCCTGCATTTCTGTGCTATTCGCTACCAGTGGTGTTTTTGTATACTTTTAATTATTCTTTCTTTTCCTTCTAGAATATAAATTTTTCAAAACTATTATTCAATTCGACCACATAACTAATAAGTAATAATAATTTTTTGTTTGTATATTTTACATAAGGTATATTTTAGAGTTTACTAGCAACCCGGCTTTGCACGGGTAGCAGAGACATCTTCAAAAATCTTAACAAATTATACACTTAAACCTTCCTCATGAATCACTCTGTCTATTAGTGAAAATCGCATTAAAATCCGTTCAATAGTTTTTCAGTTTATCGCGAACAGACAAACAGACAGACGCGGCGGGGGACTTTGTTTTATAATATGTAGTGATAAGTAAGTTTAACTTCACATTGGAAAATATAATGAACACAGAAATCGAAAACTATCTTCTTTCTCGAAGTTGATTAAAAACAAGTATTGAAATTAATTTAAAGTGAAGTAATTAAAGATGATTATGATAATCTGTTAATCAAACGATTTTATCATGTCTAAACCTATGATAAAGGAAAGCGTTAACATCAAATCAGATTAAGGCTTGTTATTAGTTAACAAAAGGTTTCAGGTCATTGTGTCCTAAACCTACTGTTACGGAATTGACGCGCGATTGCCATTTATTAACAAGTAGAGCAAATCATAGATGATTACGATTACCTAAACTGAGACGCAACGCCATTTTTTGGCGAATAGCGGAAGTAATTTGTCTGTCAATAAGAATGTTCGACTGAGTTCTAAAATTTCCAACAGCGTTCGAATCAAAAGAAAGTACAAGATGTTTCACAAAGTTCACAAACGAACTATATAATGAAGTTGCATTGCGATATGATAATTTAGTTTCAGTTAACCGATACCACGAGTTAACAAGTGCGAAGTGCATATATTTTTAAATAAATTTTGTCTATTTCGTTATTAATTGGGGGATATTCTACTCCCGAACGTCGGCTCGTAACAGTATTATAAAAATGGTTGTAATAAGTTTTCAGGAAAAAGGTTTTTATTTTGTAAGCGTACTTCTTTGTACCGATGGCGCATGTGGGATGAGCAAAATGTGGTGACGGGTACAAGAGTAGAGGACGACCAAGTAAAGATGAATGGACTGCGTGAAAGAGGAGAAGAGAAACGGTATAAGCAGTGAAATGACGATAGAGTAGAATTGAAGAAGAAAACAAATAGCACCTTCGCCAAATAAAATTGGTTGAAGAGTAGGCAGATGATGATGGCTGACATTTTTTATTGCGTTTTATCTTTGTATCTTTTTGTGTTATGAATATATGAAGTGTTAGTTATAACCTAAAGTTACGTGACGTACGAGGGTTAGCATAATTTACCTTAAATCATTAGTGCATGTCTTAGTCTTTTGAAAATAATAAAAATACTATCTGTTGACAAGTTGTGACTGTTTGAATTTGCAGGTATTATCACCTCTGGTTCTCATAAAAGGAGGACATTCAAACCCGCCACAGTTCCAAGAGCGCATGTTCATTATGCGTTCGGATATCACAACGCCAGCAGAACTGAGAATATTTTCAATTCTGTGGTTGAGCCAGTCTATCTCCTCGCTAGTAGAACATAAAATCGTAGGAATTGAGAATTTTATGTGTACTCGAGTAAGGATATGATTGATGAAATTATAATAAATGCTGTACTAAATATAGATCGCAGAGTACCGTAATAATCCGCTTACTATTGATATTATTCCAGATGAACATTTTGGTATTTGGAGATTTTGCCATATAGGATACAGGAAAATTAAAAGATATTATAAGCCAGCCGGTATCCGTTTTGGGTAAACATTTAATAATATATAAATTGATATTTGATTTAATGTAAATCAGATTCGATACTCTAATAATGTAATCTATGATGAAATAAATATGAGATGTAACAACAACATACCTACTTATATTTAAATTTACTTGATTTATATTTCAAAGACATTGAATTCAATCCAATGGAAGGCCCACTTATTACAATTCTGAGGCCTGATGTCTGTTTTATATGAATTCAACTTTTAAACTTTCGTGTTCCATGATATAATTATGCATTTACACGGCAATTAACGCGATCACGCAATAGGTATTACATACCTCTGAATTGCCTGAGGTTTCAACCAGGTTGCACTGGTCGTGGTCACAGGCTGACTGGCTCAGTAGCGCAGACAATTCAGAGGTATTTTAAATACATAATTATATGTGAATTCACTTCTATTTATGACTCTTTTTCTAGAAATGTATTTAAAATTTCTAAAAACTGTTAATTGCTTTACTTATTTTTATGGTTTACCGTATCAATGCGTATTATGTATTTAACTTTATCTTCTGTATAATTTTATCATCATTTATTTTATCCTTTCCTTTTTGTTATCAGCGTTTAGTATTCTACATTATTTTTACTTAAAAAAAGGTTAGGCTTACATTTATGTTCTTTATCACCCTTTGTCTTGGAAATAGATGATGAATAATTTGATCGCTACGCGTACTTGAAAAATTTATAACACCTACAAAAAATACACTTTAATACTATCTAAAGGAAAATACTATGAGGCATGATAATAACATAAACGAACTTGGAAGACAAATAAGTCCGAGGGTCGAGTTGCAAACTGAGTTAAGGATCGTTAGTGAAAACCAACTAATCAAGTAGCAGGTCACGCTTTTTGCTGGAACTTGAACTATGGCATTTGACTAGCAACACGTATTAGCACTATACCGTAACATGCTGACATATACTTACCAGAAAACGACTATTTGTAACAGATTATTTCTTAATTTGTTAACGGGTGTTCAAAATGTCTATTACATAAAGGTGTGTTAATATAATTTTAGGTTAAAGTCAACAAGACTACATAGTGGTCCCGTTTCTCCAAAATACCATAGCCTTGTCGAGAAAAGGGTGTAATTTCGCTGTGATACCAAAGGAACTTTCTCCAACCTGGTTAGGTAATCGTGCCTGGCGGACCGGTTGATATATATTTTTTTTTTGTGTGATATATGGCTGTTGGCCTCGACAATCTGATTCGATGAGCGCTTACGGCTCTCAACCGGTAATCGGTTGATGTTGGGAAGTTGTATATATATACTGAGCAGCGCGGGAACGCATGTTGTGCGATGCAGAAACAGTAGTTACAACGTAGTTCGGTTAGTCTCAGTTAGAGGTGACTGAGTTACATTTCGATGTTTCCACAGTCTATTTCAATGCTGAGAGAAGGTATATGGTCAGCAGTAAGACAGCTTATAAACAGGGCTTATATATGTATATTATTTTATCAGATTCATCAGTCAGCTAAAAATAAACTCAAGGTTTTCTTAATTACAACAAAGCGCAATTTTCTCTAATTACCATTCTTTGTAAAAAGAGAATGATTAAATAGAACCCTTCCTGACAAGGAATAATCTCTGCTGATTAAAGCGGTCCTTTCAAATTCTAACCAAGGAATTTATAACAGGGAATTTACTATAGAGAAGAAAATATAGCCTCTAATTATGGAGAATAAATGGAGGACGAATGCGTGTGACCTGGACTATGTTCTGTAATTCATTGCTCTTGCTCGCATTGACGATGATTTAGTAAATCAGTTCAGGTGGATACCTGCGTAGAACTTTTTTTTCGAATGACAGGTACCTAATATACTAATCTGTAACTCCGAAAACATGTATTGTTGAGTACACGTTCGTGACTTGACAATCGGTTGAATAGTTGTAGAGTAGAAATTCACCTACGCATTTGTAAAATTATTTAGGATTTTATGATACTATGTTATTAATAATAGACACATGTGCTGGGCTTTGTGTGCGCTGAAGTATCGTACTTTTCACTTATACATTTGTCCTACTGAATACGGCGAGTATATTACTGGAACAGTGCTGTTTTTCTCAAGGTGAGTGATGGCGATAGACTTTCATATAGGTAATAGGAATCTCGACACATCATAGACCTCCATATGGGAAAGTAGAAGGGAAATGGGCAAAACACAAACAAGTGACATTCAAACGAACAACCTCACAGAAAACCGGCAGTGAAGCAATGCTTTCATTGCTTTTCGCAGAGGTTACCGGAGGCCCTAACCCATCCCTCTCCCTCTCTCCCCTCCTGGCCCCCCATACCCATCTTCCCCTACTCCCACCTTAAAGGCCGACAACGCACTTGTGACTTTTAAGTTGCAGATGCTCATGGGCGGCGGTATTCATCTACCATTAAGTGACCCGTCTGCTCGTTTGCCCCCTGTACCATAAAAGAATGCATCGTGCATTTTTCTTGAATGTATTTCTGTGTACCCACCACTTATATATTAGACATTCTATGCTACTATATAAGAGGAAATAATTGTAACACGGATCAGTTCTTCGCATTATACGCTAGCCACCTACCTTCCATCTCGCAGTTTATTTCAAGGCATACAAATACTTCACAAATATTTAATACTATACTCATGAACCTCGCTAAAACCCTAACAAGTGTTAGGGTTTTGGCGAGGTTGGTGAATAATAAAGAAGTAGTGGGTATGAAGGAAATCAAAAAGTTATGGGCGTTATTTTAATACGCGGTCACTGTTAATTTTAATACGCGGTCACTGTTAATTTTAATACGCGGTCACTGTTAATTTTAATACGCGGTCACTGTTAATTTCCCAGAAGTAACATAAAAATTAATTATTTAACTATATTAACAATGTAAATTACTGTAGCAGTTGAGGCTAAAACAGGAAGTTGTAAGTACAATTAAGTTTAACATTTCATAAGTCTATTGTAATTTTTTAACGCCTTATTTGCTGTTATTTTTTTTTAACTCAAGTCTGCTAATTTTACTGTGTATTAAGGTAATTTAAAGGTTGTTTTCTCACAGTATTTATCTAACACATTTGAATGCGGTGCGTCGGTAGTGCGACTGAACGTCAGAGGTCGTGGGTTTAATTCCCGCTCAGTGCAAATATTTGTATGAACGAGAACATAAGTATTTCTACATACTCGTATACGTAATATGTATGTATTTACAAAATAAAAGTATCTAAGTATGTATGTATTCGTGTTGTACATATAACCTTTAGTGCTGGCTGTGCTTAACTTGGTTTGTAGATAGCGTTGGTTCCGGATGTCTTAATAAAGCAGTTCCCGGATCCCTCCTACTTAAGGCGCAGTACGGCACACCGTGTGGTTTTAGTCGGTTCGATTCCGACACACCGCCCCACCGAAAACCCCGGTGGGGTGACGGTCCGACGGGGTTTCCACACGCACAAAAAAGAAAAAAAAAGGGTTGTAGATAGCGTTATGTATATGTATCAGATTATTTTATTATTATTACTTATCTAAAGAAAGGAACCTAATATTTAGACGAAAATATTATTTTGAGACATTGAAGTATCAAGTACTACTACCTAATGTACAGAATACCAATAATTGATGATAATTTATATATACTAATATAATAAAGCTAAACAGTTTATTTGTCTGTTCGTTTGTACACGCAAATCTAAGGAGCTACCAGTCAGATTCCAAAAAATATTTTTGTATTGCATAGAGTATTAATTCAGGAAGGTCATAGGCTGCGTAACATCACGCTACGACCCTTACGAGCGGAGCAGTGATTATGAACGCAGGTGAGCCTGCGGGAAATGAATAGTTCACAATAAAAGGCTCATAAACATACTAACAGTTTAATATAATGTTACAATTACCAAAGTGACTTCGTAAACGTGCAAAACTGCCCAGTGCACTGAAACAAACATTGTCTTACTATTAAATGACGCACACTACGCGAATTCCCCATTAAAATTTATAATTTAATATTTGAATGTTTTCATAATCTTGTACATCAAATTGAGATAAAAATGGTTTACCCGTAGAATGGGTCTAAAGTAACAGAGTCAACTGTTCACGGGAGAGCCACGCCGCCGGCTCGACCGGAGTGATACCACGGCTTCACAGAAAACCGGCGTGAAGCAATACAATGTTATAACTTTAAGGAGTTTTGAAGCTAACTAGAGCTTCAAAACTCCTTAAAGTTACCACAGTTCCACACAAACTTTACTGTAAAACAACACTCATACTTAAGTGATGATGTGTATATAGAAGATCAATAATATCTTGAAAATGACAATTGTAAAAAAATATATTTATGAACATACCGTCGCTTTACAGGATAAACCCATGCACTGAAAACAAACAAGTAATATTTAAACCAAAATTATCAAAATTTATGAGCCAACACTTCTCTATTTTGTTTAACAATTTCTATAGAAATAAGAGGAGGCAAAAAAGGCAATGCGGACTTAAGAGTCCGCATTGCCTTTTTAACCCCCTAAGTTAGTAAAGTATCTTTGATTTTAATAATATGTTTGGTAAAAACACTTAAACACACGGCAACTCGTCCTAGTAAACTCAAGATCCGCTGAGTATACGGCTCCAGATGATAATGAAGTTTGTAACCGTAACTTCACAGATATTTTTAAATTACGGAATCTAGTACGGTGTTTTACTTTACGGTATCATAGCTCTTAAAGGGCATCATACATTTATATTTTATTTCCCACGTTACTTTTAAGTTGCTTTAAATTTTATCATAGATTCAGCATCTCTTTGACTTTGAACCTCGTTGTTTATAAATGATTTAAATTTTCTACTTACTGTGGCGCGGCAGGCATCACCAAAACACTTGAAATATAACATTCTTTATTTATTAATGTTATAACCTATATTTAATAACTAATACGCATCTTGAATAAGTATAAATAAATAGATAATGTAAGTAGGTATATATATATGTTGCTTAAAACAACTCAACAACTCGGTCGTGACGCTCTGTGTATAATCCGTGTTTATGTGTGTTCAATCACTGTGTTAAATCAAGTTTTTGTCCTATCTTGTATGTGTTTAATATATAATAAAACGGCGGTAGCGTAATGACTAAGGCATCGGACTTGCGATCAAGTGGTTGCAAGTTTTAAACCCCACCCAATGCACTACTGACGTGAACCCACTCCTAACACATGCGTTAAGCTTAGCTGGAGGATTTAACAAGAATACTAGTATATGTGACTCACAATGTGCTAGTATATTCTTTATGAAAAAAAAAATGTTCTTTATTAAAATCACGCAACATAAGTCCTAGTTAATGGACATCATATTATTTTATTTGGTTTGAGACCCTTTCAGTAAAATTTACCCTTCTCTTGAACGTCCAGTCGTTTCAGTCCAGTAAACATAATAATATACTTGGCATACTTTATTGCCTGAAATTACTGGCAATAAAAAAACAGGCTGTTATTTATTGTTTATGTCTAAAGCAAGTGGATAATCGACATCGTATCAACGTCAGCGGTCACGTTTGTGATATAGAGTAAGTATGAAACTCTGTGAAAATATAGATCTATAAGTCTATGTTCAAATAAAAAAAAATACAATATAATACTTCATTTATATCCGATCTCCGCCCTCAGTGAATGCCTTAGCAGAAATATGAGCGAGCATGGCGCAACACTCACACATGATTTTTATTCTTTGACACGTGGCCTATTAAGAGTTCAGAAGTAGTCCTTGTATGGGACACCTGGATACTTCTGCCATGAGTCTCGTGAAAAAACATTGTACGGTTTAGTCTATTGGAGGTTAATATAATCCTATCTTTGTTGAGGGGCTAATACCTACCGCGAAAAACATCATATAGTTAATACTAGCAGCGCCCCGCGGTTTCACCCGCGTAAGTCCCTATCCTGTAGGAATATCGGGATGAAAAGTAGCCTATATGTTAATCCAGGTCGCCAGCTATCTACATACCAAGTTTCATCGCAATCAGTTCATTCATCCATCCATCCATCCATCTATCTATCCATCCAAACTTTCGCGTTTATAATATTAGTGGCAGTAGTGGGATACTCACATGTGCTTCACACCTAGTCCCCCGACACTATGATGGAAAGAAAAATATGGGTAAGAAGTTAGGATGAGAAGTCGCGGCATGTCAGTTAATTGGATACTTACCCGCGCAGCACATTTGTCTCCAAAGCACTAGGAACAGAAATATATTATTATGTATAGCTGGAGGAATGTTAAGTGATAAAGAACATCTTAAAAGGTTTAGACGATAACGTGAAAAAAATATGGATGAGTTCTCAACAAGCTTCGCTTAAAAACTTTCTCAAAAACGGTCTGGCCGTAGATATTGAATGACAAAATTGAAAAATCTGGTAAGAGAAAATCAAAATTATACATAATTAATACTTAATTATTACTACATATAAATGAGAATAAAATACTGTTCTTGGGTATGCGCATTATGCGTATTTTCCGGAAAAATTGTAAAACAGATGGATTGTGAGAACAAAATTTTTATTTATTGCATCTTGTAAATAATCGGAACTACGGTCACGATTAGCAACAGCCAATTTGGCAAAGTGTACACACAATGTATACAAATCCCTGGCAAATCAAATTCCTGTTGAAATTAAGTCTTTGATTGAATTATCTGACTTACCTGAGCAAGACATAGCGTATCCTTACACTGGAATAGACAATACGTAAATAGTAACACCATGTAACATTTTTCAACCTGCGTTTATTGTCACTGCTGCAGTTCTATGGATCGTAGCGTGATATTGCATAGCCTATAATCTTCTAAATACAAAAAGAATTATTCAAATCTGACTAATAGTTCCAGAGGTCAGCACGTTTAAACAAACAAACAAACTCTTCAGCTTTATTATACTAGTATAGATTAGCTTTGCCCCCTCAGCGTGGATGCAACAGCGCCACGATCTCGTGGCGGCTATCGGTGTGGGAAGCCTCTCGCTGGAGACCATGGTTCTGTCCATGGACCAAGTGAGAGTGCGTGGGAATCCACCGCTTCTTTTTCTGAGGAAGTGATGTCCGCTAAAGAGGCGGCGGAAAGAGAACGGGAGAGGACTAGTACTCTCCCGTCCCGAAGAAGAGGCACCAAACGCCGGAGAGCGCATAATGATCTCCGGCCTCCATGAGCGCTGGCCTGGGGGTGACGGGATGTGTTACCCGTCGCCCTAGCAGAAGCAAGCCTGAGACGGTAGCGCGACGTGTTCCGCGTACGCCTCTCTAAATCGGAAGGAGGGCAAGGCCCTCCGCTACCAATGGTGTGGCTGCCTTCTATTGAGGGCGGCCAAAGTCTGCTAGGGTTCTCGGGGACTTCCTTCCTAGGGTATACCCGAGTCCCTTGCGATAGACTCACTTGTGACGGAACACCGTGTGGTTTCAGTCGGTTCGATTCCGACATACCACTTCACCAATAGCCATGGTGAGGTGATGACCCGTGGGGGTTTTCACACGAAAAAAAAAGCTTTGCTATGCCCCGCGGCTTCAGTCACATAAAAGTTTTTTATCTATTCCTCGGGAATATTACTTTTTTCTGGATGAGAATCCGTTCTTGTCCTTGATAGTGTATACGCAATTTCATGGTGATTGGTTTAGTAGTTAAGGCGTGAAAGTGAGACAAACAAACAAACACAAATTCGCATTTATAATATTAGCTAGGATTATGGGTACAATATTTCAGTACTTTAACCGACTATAATCATATGGTGTTCTGTCATGGCATCCCTTAAGTGGGTGGGTGTGATAAATGCAGTATGTGAGGCAGAATTTTGAGGAGATAGGCTAATTAAATTTGTTGGAATTATAACAGTAGTTACATAGCACTATGGTGTTGTAACTTCGCTGAAGAGTAGGGTCCCCAAAACAAATTGTGGAGGGGGAAACCGAGAAGAATGGAGTAACAGTGGTTGTGGCGGCTAATTATTGTAGTCAGGGTAACCGCCTTACCATCAGCCGGCCCGTACCTGCGTCTCGGGACCTTAGTTTGGGGAACTTGATGCAGGTATACTGACCCTGCGTTTATAACGATTGCGTTGGTGGGGTGGGGGCAGTTTAACAAATACATAACTGTTGAAAGAAAGGGAATGCACCTAAAATTAAATAAAAATCTTTTTAACAAAAAAATTAAATTAATCATTTTATTATTTGGCGAAGACTCAAAATAAGTTTATATAAAATTTAATAGTTTATGTAAATAAGCTCAAGTCTTAAGAGGTTTATTTATTTATTGCTTTTTAGTTATTTTCGTCAGTTTAATTTTTTGTTAAAAAGATTTTTATTTGATGATTTTTTTTCATCATCAGCTCAGCTACATGATGTGATGTTTTCTGAACGCAAATACCTGATAAAGTAATGAAAAGTAAACAGAAACACTATTCGTTCCTACAATTTTCGGGGGTTTCTCTCAATTTTATCAGGATCCCATCATCAGATCCTGACTTCCTTGACATGGGACCACCCTTGAGGTATAGGGTATACCTCTATCTATCTATCTAACAAAAAAAAGAATAATCAAAATCGGTTCATAAATAACGGAGAGAGGGCTGAACATACATAAAATATATAGATATATACGGTCGAATTGAGAACCTCCTTTTTTTTAGTCGGTTAAAAAAATGGACAATAATAGTTCTTTACTTACAGATTACAGGACATATATCTACAAAACCTGTAAAAAGTCTATTGTCTTAAACTAAGGTTGTAATTCTTCCAATATTGTCCCTCTGAAACCCTCTGTAAACGACACTAACTCGCACTTGGTCGGTTTGTTTCAAGTAAGGAACTGTACTGATAGTCCAGTCATTCATAATTTTACAAGTTTTAACGGTTTCTGTAATTACTAGTAAAATGATTGTTAAGTTAGAACTTTTAAGTAAACAAATGCACAGCTGTCATCATGTTGTTTTATATAAATATATTTTATAGGGACTTACTTCACTAAAGCAATTTTCGTCTAAATCCAGCTGAAAATAGTAATTGTCATCGTTAATAAAATAGACACCCTCATTATCTTGTGATTTAAAATATATTGGACAACCGTAGAAAACTTTTAAGACATGCAGATTGAAACTATTTCTAGAATAGATACTACGAAATATATATATCATTAGTGATCTACATACTAAAAGATGTTATGAAATCTATTAAGAGTCTGTCCAGCCGTTCTATCCGAAGGATTTGCTTTATTTTTGAAGTGAAAACTTCTTTGAGCACGTTGGGCATTTTTGGTATGGGGAAAAGCACTATCTACAAATGTGTGTGTGTATATATATGTGTGTATGTGTTTTTACTTCTGACATGCAGTCCTACAACTGACAAATTGTTTTTTTTTTAAATAAAAGGTTAAGATGCAAAGACTTTTTTCAAATTATACTAAACAAATGCGATTTCCTTCTGTATATTTATAATGTATTTATAGCGTTCTTTCCCTGTATCTCCGGTTTTAATTGAGGTCCGGCGAGCTCTTTCATTTGAGCTTGAATTGGTTGAGTTGGAGGGACAGACACCCAGCTTGGTGTGAACATTCAACTTGTCAATCCTATCATTTTCATCCCCTGTATTCAACCATTACTCATCATAAAGCGTTGTTTTTGCATTATATATTGTGAAATTTTGGGATAAAGCGTATTGAATCGGGAAAGGGATGTCTTTTTGCAGAGGAGATCACTTAAAATTGCTGCAAGGGAAAAAACGTATTGTATTGAAAACTGATCAATATCACACTTTACAAATATTATCGCTTTTATATTTTCTTCATCGAAACCTCGCTTCTTGAAAGACGGACTGTTCTTTCTGCCGTCTGCGACGCGAGTCTTCTCTACTCTGACATTTATACAATTCAAACATTGTTCGAAAGTAACTCAGTGCAGACTTCTCACACGCCAGTATTAACGTGTGTCACAGAGTAACGTGTGTCACACGTATGACAATATCGTCAACACAATTCTGCAGAACAGCACCGGTCCTCTCGTTATGGAAATAAGTTTTCGGTATGTGCATTCACATATTACTACTAAGAGACTTCGGAGATATAATTAAGGTGGGTTTCTTTATTTAATGTCGAACGGTGTCATCCGTGTATCGAAGTTAGACTGCCTGACTGTCAAATGTGTGTGTAGTGGAATTCCTCACTGATAATATATATGTGTGTGTACAGCAGGTAAAATTGTCAGTTGTCAAGTCATCAGTATTATGACAGATTTTTTTCACATTAGGAATGATTCCTGTGTCGCAGGGGACTTCACCAACAGTCAAACAACGGACATAAAGAACACCCAGACTCGGGACAACTATTTGTGCTCCTAACTAATTTTTGTCTCGAATGGGATTCGAACCCTCAAAACTCGGCGGGCATAGTAGCGAGGCGGCTACTTTAACTATTGCGCCATCCATACATTCATTGACACCTGTATTGATTACCGCTGCTGTGACGGAAAGATTGATAAGTTGCCAGGAAAGCTGTCATACCAACCATTAATCTACCGGTAAAGTCTAATTGCAGGTAGAGATTTTAGTCACTTAGTTTCAACTGTTAACTCTTTTCAGTTGATTGTAAATCTGCATAAGATTTATTTAAAGTGACATTGTGTATCATATTTATAACAAAGTAGACTTACTCCTGCCTTGCAACCGTCGCCCAAACACTGGAAATAAAACATCGCAAAATTATCATAATTTAAATAATATTTAAATAAATTTTAATAAACTATAAATCACCGAACTGATTTCTCGTTTTTAAACGTACAAGACCAAGACAGACTGTAAACTGCAAGTGACAGTATTGGTTTCTATGAAAGCTTGCAGCGTGTTGCCGCGGCGCGCAGCGACGGCAGACCGCAGATTGCTCACATGTATCGTGCCTTTTACAATACAATACACAATACTATCTAAACTTTTCCTCTGTGCCTATTATAGCGTTGTAGGACATTCTGTTTCGCGCGAAGGTATAGAAACAACATGTGCGATCTGCAGTCGGTCTTGGAATAGAAACGGCAGCTACCGCAGGTAATAATGCTGTCGCCCAGACGTGTAAGCCGCAAAGCTTACTTAACTTACTTACTTGATTACTTAGCTAATAGCTTACTTAATTACTTAGCTTACTTAACAAGAGTTCTTAGGCAAGGCTCCAAAGATATATAATAAATTACCAAAATCTTTCTTAGAGTCTAATAACTTAAGTATGTTTTATAACCAACTTAAAACATTGTTAGTAAATAAGTATACTTATCAGATATTCATTTTTCAAGTAACTAAAATGTCACTAAAAGTGACATTTTAGTTTTATTTTACGTGGGAGAGCCATGCTTCGGCACGTATGGGCGGGCTCGACTCCGTTTGGCCTCACAGAAAACCGGCAGTGAAGCAATGCTTGCATTGCATTTCGCCGCGTGAGTGAGGTTACCGGAGGCCCTAACCCTTCCCTCTCCTTTGTTCCATTTCTTCCCTCTTCCCACTCTTCCCCCCCTCCCCCTCTTCTCCTACTCCCACCTTAAAGGGCAGCAACACACTTGTGACTCTCGAGATGCAGGTGCCCATGGGTGGCGGTAGTCATTTACCCTCAGGTGAACCGTCTGCTCGTTTGCCCCCCTATACTATTAAAAAAAAAATTAATATGATATTGTAAGGATTGTATCCATGTGATAAATTGTTTGTTAATATGATATATTTTATGCTAAATTTTTGAGACACCTGTAATGCACATTATTGTTTATGTTCCGCAATAAATACGTCTGAATCTGAATCTTACATCCATCTTTAACGAGTTCCATTTTAATTTAAGTACTTAGCTGAATCTCTATATATATCCTCACTTCATCAGCTATCATTATCTTATGATCTTCAGGTCTACGGTATCAATATTTAATGTTTGTATCATCTCTATTCACAATTAAATAACTTTATTACGTTGGTACATTGTTAAAGGGTTGCTAAAATTGTAATTTGATTTACTAACTTTTAAACTTTCGCGTTCCCTGATATAATTATGTACTCTCTTGAGTAAAAGTGACGTTCCGTGGAGAGGACTTGCTTACGGTGAAACTCAATCCAGTGATTGCACTCGAAGCGGGCACCAATCCCTTTCCTAGTAATACCTTTTCGTGATCGCGTTAATTCCCGTATAAGTACATAATTATGTAATTTGATTTATTAACAAGTCGACAATTGACAAGTTTAACCATGAAGGACATACAGACGGGTAGACCAAACATGATCCCTGCGTGGCGTGGTTTTAAATAAAATCTCAAATTGTGATTAGCGATAGTATAATCACAGGTAAATAATAACTTAAATATCATTATGTAATAACTGATGGTACTCACTTTTGCGTCACAGGTAGCTGATGTAGGCTGAAAATTTGTTTCAATGTTTTAGTAAAAAAACATAAGAATACAAATAATCTTCTAATGAGACACAAATATATTGTCATACACTCAAATACACACACACTATTGCGAATGTGCGCAAGCGTGTATGCATTTACACATTCACGCACGCATGCATCAACCCTCGCACCCATGCATCCACCTTCGCACGCTTGGATCCACTTTTGCACGCATGCGTGTTTCCACGAATGCGAGCACACGCTCTTACACGCGTGTCAAACCTGAAGTGAAGTGATTAACTTTGGAAATACTCCATGATTTCTACTAATAACTAAATAGTTTAATCAGTGTGGCACCACATGTCATGTAAATAAAACCCGTGCGAAGCCGGGGCGGTTCGCTAGTTGATGTATAAACTTACTTTAAACTAGCTGTTCCCCGCGCGTATTTATATATTTTGCGCGGAACCCTAATTCTTTTTCCAAATATAAAGTAGCCTAAGTTACTCCTTATAACACCACTATCTGCCAGTGAAAGTCCCATGGAAATCGGTGCACCCGTTCCATAGATAAGCAGAACAAACTGACAGCACGACAACTATTTTAAAAATTGCTTTTTTACGTTTAGTAAAGTGATGTTATTATGGCATTACAAACAGACACTCCAATTTTATTTATTTGTATACCAATATGACAACAGTCATCTGGTTTTACCTCCAACAGACACCAGACACCAGACAGACACAGTGATGTAATTACATAATAATTAGATAACAATAAATCTGCTGGCAACCCTCTTTGTAATAATAATATGAATAAAGATAAATATATGAGGTACGTACAGTGATGGTTAATATCAAAACGACAAAGCAACAAATTACTTGCAACATTGTGAGTTCTATAACCCAATCTCATGGTGATGGCCTCACGGAACAATGATTCGGTTGAATTCGGTACGGACCGAGTATCTATTTGCAGCAGACAGGGAGCCGTTGGCATTTTATGACTCTTTTATGCGATGAGGAAACAACAAAGTGAATATTATGTGGTCGTATTTCAGTTTCAGTTTCCTAATTTTCTGAATGATATTAAAATTGTTTATTTTTCGATTCTACCCTGTAGCATTTTATTTTAAAGATGTTTATACCATAAATATATTATTAAACCATTTTAATTTGTAAATATAATCTTCTTGTTTATTTAATAAAATCACTATATATTGTAAAGTTGCCCTAAAGAAGCTCGATGACTGACTTGTTCAGGCAATATCATCTAAAGAACACCTCTAGGTAATCTATGTATAATTTGTCCTAACTAATTTTATAAATTCGAAAGTAAGTTGTTTTGGTTTTTTTTTAAATACATCTCCGCATAAGGAATATTCCTGTGTCACGGAGGGCTTCATAAACATTCAAATAACGGACACAAAGAACACCTCCAAGACTTGGGACAACTATTTGTGGATCACACACACACAAATTTATGTCCCGCGTGGGATTTGAACCCACAATACTCGGCGCGGCGTAGTGGCGAGGTGACCACTTAAACCATTGCGCCTTCCGTGCATTCTAGTTGTTGGTTTGTTACGTTTTCACGCCTTAACTACTCTACTGATTGTCGTGCAATTTTGTATACACGTTGTCACGTGTAAAGGAAAAATGTACTGCTCCCGTGAGACAAAAAAATTACTTTAACGCGAGGCGAAGCTGTGAGAGAAAGCTAGTACACTATAATACATTTAATATCTCCTTATTTATTGGCATGTTTTAGTTGTGTAGCAAAAATCGTTAGGTTTATTATCTGTAATGGGATAGGAAATTCATGTAAACATACTACATATTCAAGGGGAAAGAACAGGTAAAGGATAGCCTATATGATTATTAAATACAGTAGGTATATGCGAAATCAACCATGTTTAGAATCTGTCCTGAACACGCACCACCCTCTTACTTTAACATCAAACCTCTCTTTTGCGAAATATTTGTTTTATCGGTCAATTTGTTGGTATTAAAATAACATTTTTGTATTAAAAATCACGAATTTTCCTTAAATTGTTAGCGCTCTACTTTATTCATAGGGTCTACTAGACGACCCTACAATATGACCACAACTTTTTTGTAGCCGCTTGTATTTTGTTTTTTGTGTTATAGGGTGCAAACGAGCAGGCGGGTGACGTGATGGTAAATGACTACCGCCGCCCATGGGCACCTGCAACTTAAGAGTTACAAGTGCGTTGCTGGCCTTTAAGGTAGGAGTAGGGGAAGGGGGAAGAGAGGAAGAGGGGGAAGGGGAGGAGGGAGGTAAGGGTTAGTGCGTGGTAACCTCACTCACGCGGTGAAATGAAAGCATTGCTTCACTGCCGGTTTTCTGTGAGGCCGTGGTATCACTCCGGTCGAGCCGCCCCGTACCACACTTCATACTATATCACCTCCCTGACTATAGTGCGTGCGTATATCGAATTCATTTTACCCGACTTGTTAGTTAGATAGCAATTGAACGTAGACCAACGATAGGTACTATGTATATTTGTTTTGCTTTTTTCAACAGAGTTCATAATATCGCGAGAATTCTATACCTATACTCTGTCCTTGTATTTATTTTATTTCTGACAGTTCAATATGTAGTCAATTCGTGATGACCCAACACGTTGCCTATTCGATTAAAAATAATGATCGATTCTTCGAGATCGAATATTAAAAAGAAAGTTTTAATCGATTACAAGAGAAAAAGTACATGTTTTTTTTTTAAATACGGAACTCGTTTAAAAATAATATTACACACGTTTAATACATTATACAAAAGATATAATTATTTATTAATGTCACTGAGGTTCATTATTTGTTCGTTACTCTAAGTTTAAACTTAATTATCAATATTTTGAATTGATTTATAGCAAATACCTACAACAAAGTACAACTATATAATTATTGTTATGAACTATAACACAGATAAGATAATAATTACTTGGTAAACTTTAGTACCTACTACGAAAGACTTTTATACTGCTTTAGAAATAGTTAATATCAATTTATAAATATGCAGTGGCAACATTATTTTGTTCTCATCACTACGTACAATAGAAAGTAGCTCTTTTAGTGCGTAAAACAAAAACCATTTATTTTGAAAAAATACTACATTTACAGTATCATAATGTCTACGAAAGATTTTCTAAATTATTATTTATTTATTATTTCCTTTACAGGCACCTTAATGCTAACAGAATAATCCATGCGCAGAAAGTGATTTATATTATAAAAGTCAAAAATGTAAATAAAGTAACAATCAGTAGGTACTATAAGATTAAAAACAAACTTCAAATTCAAAAACAAATAAATAGTAAAATTCTTGTGTAAATTCACATTAATTAAAATTGCAACAAAGTACTAAAATTAGATATAAATACAATTTATTAAAATTTTAAAAGTAAATAGCGAATTCTAGTATAATAAGAACCGTCCAAATTGTAAAATAAAAAGTAAATAATCTTGTAATTAAAATTCGCTAACATTGTAAAAATAATAGTAAATCGGATATAAATACAATTCATTCAAATCTTAAATGTAAATAATAATAATCAGGTACAATAAAATCTGTCCCTAATGTAAAATTAAAATAAAAAAGTAGGTATGTATATTTTACCACGGCCTCACAGAAAACCGGCCGTGAAGCAATGTTTGCATTGCATTTCGCCGCGTGAGCGAGGTTACCGGAGGCCCTAACCCTTCCCTCTCCCTTATTCCCGTCTTTCCCTCTCCCCCCTCTTCCCACTCTTCCCCCCTCCCCCTAATCTCCTACTCCCACCTTAAAGGGCGGCAACGCACTTGTAACGAGTCGAGTTGCAGGTGCCCATGGGCGGCGGTAGTCATTTACCATCAGGTAACCCGTCTGCTCGTTTGCCCCCTAAACCATAAAAAAAAATAGATTCATTTTTTTCTTGTCTCTTTATAAGTATAATATTTCTGAAAAAAGAAAATATACATATCGTTACATTATTCTATAGTACTGGCAAATGTCAACGTCTCAATGTAACGCCCTGCTGCTTTGAGAAACGATCTTTCGCTGCATGAGAATAAATCTATTGATGGATCAAATGAGACGATTTCATTAATATACCTTAGTGCTCGTGACAGGGGTGCATACCGAGACAGATTAGTGCGTGCAGTCGGTACTGCCAGCGGGCGCTGTCGGGTCTCGCGCACCGTAGACGTGTTTCAGCAACAACGTCGGATAATACGTAAAACCACGTATTAAGCGGAAGACGTATGTTACTAAAGTGACATTACGACGAACTGTTAACATACGATAGTCCACCATCCCTACGATATATAATGTGGGGTACAAGTATGGATAATAATAATATAATCGTTTAAAAGGTATCTAACGAAAGACTTTTGCACCTTCTCAATTTTCAATATATGTTGTGCTTGATAGGGATTCCATACAATAGCATTCGTCTCCAAAGTACTTCGAACATACGCATTAAATAAGACACACAGTGTTAATTTGTTGTTGAAGCGCTTGGAAAGCGCTTGAAATAGTATAATCAAAAGAAAATAAAGAAATGGACAGAGTGAAACTATTTTTATATGATATAAAATCCTTGGATTTCTTAATTATTTATCTTAAATTCTTGTCTTTCTCTCTTCGAGGTAGACAGAAACAACAGCTCGCACTTGCTTCTGTCCACACTTCACGATCTTCTTCTACTGTCAGTAACCTTACATAAAAGCCCCTCGGTTTCGGGTAATTCTGAAATAGCCTTCTTTCTTTTGTCTTTCTTATTGTTTTAGTGTGTGGGGAATATTAGAATCACGCTCCAAGTGAGCAAGAAAACAAGGTGCTTTTTTTACGTACGTACTACCTTAAATGTTGGAGGAATCGAACCTCTTGGCAACAGCAACTTCAAGTTACAGGACCTTATCGCGTGATTCTGAACTGCTTGAGCTATGATTTACACCCTCCAATCCATCTCTATAAGCATTCCTTACATCCTTACATTGTCTTCGCTTCTTAACTGCTTTTCCCTTTCAATTTACTCCCAATTTTAATTCTCAAAGTGCCCTGTGAACGACAACAGGCTTACTGCCAATTACGTGAGTGGAACATTTTAGTTGGTAAAATGTGGGTGTTTGATGCACTTCTAGCTACCCCTTCAGGGATGTAGACGTAAGTAGATCTTAATAGTATGTGGACGAGGTTTGGTTTGGTTTTGGTCGGCTGATTTTTGAGAGCTTAGAAAAAATATTCATAAACTTACGGTTTCTTTTCTTGCTAATATTATAAAGGCAAAAGTTTGTGACGATGGATGTTTGGAATGCTGGGTGCTCTTTCACGCATAAAACGGTTGAACGGATCTGGATATAATTTGGCACAGAGATAGATGTCTGGAAGACTGTCTGTCTAGAAGTCTGGAATACCATATAGGCAAATTTTTATCCTGGAAAGATGTACGGTCCCCGTGGAATAAATTTTACGTTCAACACGTTCAAGCTTACAATATGCAAAAAACTTGCTGAGATCGCACAACCTCACGTGGAAATCCAATTTTTAGATTTACACACGTCAAAGAGGGCCTTGAATCGCCCCTTTGACCATTCGACACACAAGCCACGCGGGCAAACCCATAACTTTATTAGATTTCTAAAGGAGAAATTCAATTGTGAATCTTAGGAGTCAGCGTAATGGTGATGTATATTTTTATTGACAACAAGATTTATTTTGCGGCTTTGTCCGCTTGAACTTCGGTACCACGGTAAGGAGTATCCCCTGTTAATACAGGTCATAAGCTATGTGTTTACGAAGGGCCTGTTGGTCTATTCGGTTCGATTCCCAACCAAGACAAATAATTTGTGTAATGAGCACGATAATTTATTTTGTTCTGTGTCTGGGTGTAATTTATCTATAACATGCATGTATTTAATAAAATATAGGTATGTTTATCAACAGTTACCGTTACTAAGAAAATCCGTAAAAACTAACTTCAAAATTTTTTAAAGTATTTTTTTAGCGATTTTCTCAATAACTGAAAACTAAAAGTAAAAAATAAGTCCGATTTAAAATCTTTAACTTTACACGTTTCACCTGCTTTTATGAGAAACGGGGGTAAAAATGCTTGGAAATTCAAACGATCATAACTTGTAAACGGATAGTTTTTTTCAAAGATTCTTATTGTAATTGCACGCTAGAGTCATACCTTCAGTGATTTAAGTAAGGTTCCTTTTCAAATACACCCTGTATGCATATTTTTGAATATTAAAATCAGTACTCAGAATTAAGGAAAAGTCACAGAGGAATTTATGTAACTTTAGGACCTGGTGCCTACCTGACAATTGGCATAGGCCCAACCTAGCAGGGATGCATACCTTCAGAGTCTTTACTAAGACTACTCAATACAACACATTTTGTTACTCAGAAAATGTGTTGTATTGAGACAACACATTTTCTGACGTGTGCGTTTCCGTGTACGAAAATGAAGTAAAGTGTTTAGTTGTCGTGTTGCCGGGCGCGGGCCCTATCGCAGTAGCAATATACTGAGATGGGTGCCTGTTCTGGCATTGCACAGGGTATTACTTACTGTAATTACTTGTGGTTTTTTTATTTCATTGTAATAATTATGTGTTGTCCTGTGAATGTCAGAATAAATATTTCTCTTTTTTTCTGTCTTTACTTTATATAACTCCACACATTTTTTAAGCTCTGCACAATTAGTGGATGTCATAACATTTTGAAAGATTGTATTTTTTTAAATATCCGAACGTTTGTTATGACATTATCTTTACAAAAGTCTGACAGAACCTCACTTAATTTATAATAAAAGAGCTTAACAAAGGTGTTTTAAATGACATGGCTCCTTTAAGATTCTAATCGATAACGCACAACAATGAACTCGAATAAAAGCTGAAAAGCAAAAAAACTGCCTTATTTTTGTGTCACCCATTTAAATATCAAACGCTAATCTTTTCAATCAAATAGAAATGTCAAAAGAACCACGGAATCCAATTAGTGTGTCGGCCATTGTGCCAGTATGAAATTCAAAACCATTTTGAAATCAACTGCAACTTTGTATTTGATTTGTACACGTGACTACGTTAACGCTAACAGTTTTATTTTCGAATAAGTAATTTAGATGATTTCTTATTTTATTTTTAAAGAAGAAAATGGATATTTTCTGGATTATTGTGAACTAGCAGCGCCCCGCGGTTTCACACGCGTAAGTCCTGATCCCGTGTGAATATCGGGATAAAAGTAGCCTATATGCTAATCCAGGTCTCCAGCTATCTACTTACCAAGTTTCATGTCAATCGCTTCAGTATTTTGGGCGTGAAAGAGTAACAAACATCCATACAAACTTTCACGTTTATAATATTAGTAGGATTGACACTGATTGGTAGAACGTGAAGCGTCCCGAGCCGCCATGTTATATTAGCTTAGGTTATTTTGATTTTCATTTTGTTACTACACGTGACATACCTACTTATTAATCTAAAAATAAAAGACATACCTGATATTAAACAATTCATTGTGAATTTTATTTATTAAACGACACCTAATGATATTTGTTGCCTAACTCTATGGATAAAGAACGTGGTACTGATAAAACCGACCAATCAGGGACATTATAATATTACGGGTGATAAAACCGGACAGATCATGAACCCTGGAGATTCGTTCACAATTTGACGATGTAACATTGATAGATTATAATTCGTCAAATTGTAAACTATTTAGTTCATAATATTGGAACAAAGTGTTAGCGTAACGAAAAATACTGACCGCAAGTTGATTTTTTTTTATTTACGTCATCTGTGGATTCTGCGCGATACTGATGTTATTTGATGTTGGTTGTGTAGTAATTATTCATGAATGAGTTCGGGTAACTTTCACAGATGGCGCAATTTTATTTCGAGTTTTAGAATATTTAATCATTTTTATCTTCTTATTGCGTGAAATAGGACGCATAATACAGAATTTAATTTGGCTAGTGGTCGCCCAGTGGTCGAAATAAGACGAAGATGTCACTAAATTGTCAATACTTTGTCAGTTTCAAAATAAGATTTCTAAATTAAAAATCACATACTTTTCTACGGTAAGTCCCTTCGGGTACGGAACCCTAAGAAGACAGTTAAAAGAGTAGTGATGTCTTCCTTGGTGTTCTTCTCTTTTTATTTTACAAGTTTTATTGCAATCGGTTTCGAGATTTAGTGATGAGGCGTATCAAACAGACAAAAGATACTTACATTTAAGTTTAACACCTTAATTAACCTTTTGCAATAAATAATGAAATTAAAAACAAAACAGTAAATAAAACAGTACAAAAGCCACCTAAGTTTCAGAATGACACTGAACGGCTATATTTTTCCCTTGAGCGATAAAAAGACCTTCCAGCCACATAAATCGTTTTTATCGCACTACAAAGGATTATTATGATTTTATTTAAAATAGAAAGAGTTTATGCAGCGCTAATATGAACACAATATACACACAGAGTGCACAAGATATCGCACCTCCGATTAAATACTGTTATAACTTGATTTATGATTGATTTATGATTTTTTTTCATCATCAGCTCAGTTACATGATGTGATGATTTCTAAACACAAATACCTGATAAAGTAATGAAAATTGAACAGAAACTCTATTCGTTCCTACAATTTTCGAGGGTTTCTCTCAATTTTATCAGGATCCCATCATCAGATCCTGACTTCCTTGACCATGGGACCACCCTTGAAGTATACCCTATCTAACAAAAAAAGAATAATCAAAATCGGTTCATAAATAACGGAGAGAGTTGCAAATATATAAAAAAAATATATATATATATATACGGTCGAATTGAGAACCTTCTTTTTTTTCGTCGGTTAAAAATGCCAGTTAAACGTTGTTATAATAAAAAATATGTGCTGTCTTATTTTAAATTCCCAACAAAAAAATAGTCACTGTAAATTCACTAATTCTTCAATAAATTGCTATTATCACAGTATTACATTGCTGTGGAATTGTTCGTGCGGCGCGGCAGAACCGATCTCAGATAGTGTTACATTTTAAGTTGTGACAGGTACCTGTGCCTTTGGTTGAAGTGATAGTGTAATAATTTTTTCAAATACAGTCACAACTTGAAATGTTACTTTATATATGCTTTAATTTCTACTGTTAATATTATCACAATAATTTTAAAACCGTATCATTTCAAATTATAACGGTGTTGAAGGAACATGGCAATAGAATTACGATTTTATTTCTTCAAAATGTTCCATTCCAATGTTGGCAAGTATGGGGGATACAGGACTTCCCATTGCGACACCATAAATCTAAAAGTTGACCCTTAAAAAAGAAACAGTTGTCATCCAAACAGTGAACAAGTAGATCAATGATATTCAACGGCAGTTCGTTGTCTCGGCACTCTTGTTTTAGAACACTATTGTAAAGAGACTCCACATCAAAGGTCACCATGAGGTCATCAGATTCTAACATAAGAACTTTTATATTTTGTACAAAGTGCCATGACTGAGTTTTTTACAAAAAATCTTTTAACAAAAATTAAGCCGACGAAATAACTAAAAAGCAATAAATAAATAAACCTCTTAAGTCTTGAGCTTATTTACATAAACTATAAAATTTTATATAAACTTATTTTGAGTCGGCGCCAAACAACAAACTGATTAATTATCTAAATTTTATATGTACCTACGTAGAAGTGGAGATGGCTATACGTAGGTAATTAATCATTTTATTATTTAGCGTCGACTCAAAATAAGTTTATATAAAATTTGATAGTTTATGTAAATAAGCTCAAGACTTAAGAGGTTTATTTATTTTTTGCTTTTTAGTTATTTTCGTCGGTTTAATTTTTTGTTAAAAAGATTTTTATATGATGATTTTTTTTCATCATCAGCTCAGCTACATGATGTGATGATTTTTTTTCATCATCAGCTCAGCTACATGATGTGATGATTTCTGAACGCAAATACCCGATAAAGTAATGAAAAGTAAACAGAAACACTATTCGTTCCTCCAATTTCCAATTTCCATGATCCCATCATCAGATCCTGACTTCCTTGACATGGGACCACCCTTTAAGTATACCCTATCTAACAAAAAAAGAATAATCAAAATCGGTTCATAAATAACGGAGAGAGGGCTGAACAAATCCAAAAAAAAAAAAAATGAAAATTTATACGGTCGAATTGAGAACCTCCGGTTTTTTTCGTCGGTTAAAAAGACGGTGTTTTGCCTACATGTGGTTGCAATAATGACGCAACATGCTTCGCGAGATCGTAAGTAGGAGAAATTTACAATTGGCCGGAGCAGCACGTTGGGCTTGTGTATTTTGGGCAGACCATAATAACTTTGGTAGCTGGTCTGACTTCGGTGTAATTATATCATGGAAAGTGAAAGTTTAAAAGTTAGTGTATTTTTATAGTTGTAAGTATCTTATGTAAGCAAGATATATAAAGGTTTTACTTTTGTTTTGAATTCATAACATTTGAAAAATGCAACTTGTTTATTATTTTATTTATGGGACACTATATGTTTATTCTGAAAAGTTGAACTTTTGGAGTTGTTACATGTTAAATGTTCTAGGCTATTATAGCGTAGGTATTTTCGCTTTTGTATCGGAGTGATTTATCTGTTACGAAGTACCTAACCATTATGTTATCTGTGGTATTACGATTAATAAGAATGTTCTGTAAGATTATTTCAGACAGTGGTTCCGTATTTGAGGATAGGCGTTTAGCGTTTTTATATAAGTCACTCCTCGCTCACCTCGTGGTCCTGGTTTTTGTGAGGCTGAAGTGTCAAACTAATGTTACTTATTTTAATTGAGTACCTAAGTAACGGTATACTGAACATTATTTTGTATGCTCTTTTTGCACAATCTATTAATTTTCATATTATTTTAAGTTATCGGCAATTTGTTTTTCTTCTTTTTCGAACAAATAGAAATTATCTGCACTTACAACTACATCGAAAGAAAAGAAAGAAAGAAAGAAAATACATTTATTCTGGTACAACTAAACGAGACTCTAACAGAGTGAAACACTTAATTATCAAGTTTAATGTTATGTGGATACGTTCTTAAAATACAATTACAAGAAATACCCAGTTGCTCTCCAAAAGGTGGAATTTTGTCTGATGTCATGATGAATTATTAAATAAAAAATAGAAAAGAAAAATAATACACATAAAATTATTAATTAATGTTTTAATCAGACAGTAAATCAATCAATCATCCAATCTAAAACTCAGAGAAATATGTATACATCAATACTATCAATCAACCAATTAATTGAAATGTATTTAGTCCTTTAATTATAAAGTAACTAGATATAAATATTAAAAGTTAATATAATGAAAGTTACAAGGTATAATACTTTTAAAATTATCAAACACCCAACCCTTATAATTTACTTTGGCTTTGGGAACTTGCAGCTCAGACGCGGGGACGCGGGGCCTCAGGTGGCATGTAGTTTAGGCAAACCGCTTTGCGGCTGAATTACGCCACTAGAGAGGAAGATATTTTTGTTCATTTTACACATGTTTTACACATGTTTGTTCAAAAACCTGAGGCCGTTTAATTTCTTGATATGAATATGACCCTGTTGGTCATGAAACTATTCGGGCTCAACCCAAAACACACGCGTGAGTTCAAAACCATATATTTAACAACTAAGAATACTACTTATGACGATATATTACTATAATTAGTTCAATTAAGCTTTACTTCTCTGAACTACTAGTAGATAGATATTAATTGAGGAGGTAAGACACAATACTCAGCCTTGGTTTGTACAATGTAGAGAGATGCGTACCAGACGTGGCAGGTACCTCCAAAGCAAATAATTTGCCATAATGCTAATTTGCAAGCTTCCGTAGGCATTAAATGATATTTCGCCTCTACACGAGGCACCTTAAAGAATACTCTCGAAACCGAAAGTGAGGGGTGGGTTTACCCTCCTCAATTAATGCTTTAAGACTGAAAGTATAAGAAGCACTATATTATGTAATAGTTCTGTTGCTAGTCTTCTGTAGGTTGCAGGCTCAGACTTGTTTTATATTCAGTCGCTGCTGACCGCTTGCCTACGACCCCTTTATATATTTATAGGTAATTAGGACATATCAGTAAGGTACACATTCTCGGAAATAATCAAATTTTGTTCTTTCCTGGATATTGCGTGATGTTATTTCCCTTGCGTACTCCGCATATGTTATTTGTTCCAGACACGCATTGCAAATTTATCTGGCGTGGCGTGTTTCCCCTGGGCCTTCTGTTTATTTAGATTCATGACGTAGCATTACATGTTAGCTTTTGGATATGTAAGGAAAATCATGCGAATCAATGAATTTTTTTGTCACTGGTCATCTCGGGAAAGAGTCAGAAATAATGGCGCAATAATGCAGCCTGCTTAAATGTGTTCTTCTACATCAAATCATACTGATATCATTTGTTTTACAATTGCAACAACAATATTAAAACAGATAGAAAAAAATTGATGGGTAATTAATTTTACAGTTAATTAATTTAACGGTCTAATTAGTTTTAATAATCGGTAAATTAATTTATTTGATTGTCAGTCTGTTTCTAGTTCACTAATACATCAATATGCAGTGGTATCGGTTACACAGAAACAGAACTCATTGAATCTAAATTGAGAACTTCTTCCAAATTCATATTGATGTCTAAAACTGTCAGTTTATTCAAAAAGAAAACTATTACTCGATCTTGAATAAGGTTTGGGATAGAAAAAATACCCTTTGGGGAAAAAGGGCAACATTTACTCCTGGGCCCAGTGGCATATAGCCCCAATTCGCTTAAACTTAGTTCAACATTATCGTTAAACTAATAGATATTTTTATTTTTTTAAATTAGTCGTTGAATGACATATGACATGACAAAATGTGGTCTTATTTTTTCTATACCACGTCCGTGGAAAACAAGCATACGGCCTGATGGTAAGCTTTTGCCGTAGCCTATGGACGGTAAGCGCTGACAAGAGGTAAAAAAGAACATAACGCATGATCATCATCTTACCCTTTTCCCAAATTTATTTGGAGTCAGTGCAGTGTGAAGAGAACACGCACACACATTGCACCGACTTCAAATCGGATGATGTCTTGAAAAGCATTGTAGGGTCATATTTGAGAATTATAAAGTAACGCCAAAAAATACTTAAATACACGATCGACATGGAAACCCGGGACCCTATTACTGAGCCGCCGCTGTTCGTCCGTCTGTCTGTCAGCGGGTTGTATCTCACGATCCGTAATAGGTAACTGTTGAAATTTTCACAGAATGTGCATTTCTGTTGCTGCTATAACAACAAATAAAAAAAATAAAAAATAAAGGGGCTCCTCTACTAGAAACGTGTTTTTTATGTGTTTTTTCTTTTACAAAAATATTTAAAAAGTACCTACATAGTATTAAATCTTGTAAGTTCGATGCGCAAGTTCGATTCGCACTTGGCCGTTTTTTTTTGTGATGTTTACTAGCAACGTGTTCCATCACACATTACTAGTAATATTGTTAACCCCTTCAGCTAAGCTAAATGCTTGTGTTAGGAGTGAGTTTACGTCGGTAATGCACTGGGTGGGGTTGAACCCGCAACCACTTGATCGCAAGTCCGACGGCTATTTAATTACGTAATGTTACGGCCACAATTAAAGTACTTTAATTTATAAATTATTCTTTAATCTAGCAGATTATCTTCGTTGGTAAACCTTTGTACATTAAGTAGGTACCTTTTTATTTAAACGGTGCTTGAATTACGTATTGTGCTTTAAAATAATTAAGGGATTAAGCGAAAGAGAATGTTGAAGAATGAAGAGATTAGATTCTTTGACAGAAACAAAGTTGATTAAGGCTGCATACAGATGACGTGTTATTAAGTAGAGAAGTATGACACTCATCAAAGGATAAAAAACCGACAAGTGCGAGTCTGACTCGCGCACCGAGGATTCCGTACAAACTTGTATGTAGATAATTCATCCATCTCGGGAATCGATTGTGGAAGATCTTTGCCTATTTTTTCCAAATAACAAATCTTACTTTGCCGTTCTAAAAGCACTACCCCATACATCGATATACGTGATAGCCAATTTTTCAAGCGCTAAATATAAGTTTGTAATCGTAAAAAACATTGTCACAACATGTGATATAACAATAAAACAATTTTCGGATTGTATCCTTACTTGCACTGTAAGACCTTGTTTCTAACCAAATTTCCTGATTCTAGGTCAATGGGAAGTAATGTAAAATAAAGTAATAAAGTAAAATGCTAAAATATAAACCTCAAATGGCCGTATCTTTTGATTGCATTGACTTAGAAGCTTGGTTTTTTATAGCTTCAAGGGACCGCAGGCATAAGTATTTGATGTTAACTAACTAACTTTATACCTCAAACGGACAATGAAGTGATCCTATCGGTATCCAAGTATAACGGTTCTTTTTTTCCTTTTGAGGAAAGGAACTCTAAAAATAATGTATTTTATTTTTTTTATTTTTACACATTAGTGTGAAAAACACAAGTTAAGAAAATGATAACGGTCTGCTTGAGCTTTAAGCAGTGTCAGTGATTCTAAACTCACAGTCTTGATTATTAGGGACTATCCATTACTGGTATTTTGAGAGAACTTTTCTTCGGCATATAAACAGAACTGGGATTGTAAAATAAAATAAGTATATTCTCGTAATTAATCAGTTTATTTCTTATTATTTATACAATCAATATGAATTTACGCTTAAAGTATTCGCTTATAAATTAGAACCATATATATTATTATAGTATAATTTACAGTACATTAATTTAGGAAAGTTATGATATCATTTCATGCATGAGTTAGTACCTATATGTGTCATAATAATTGCGTGACCAATCTCTTTCTGAATGAAAAAAAAAACTTAAAAAAACACCGACTTCAGTGCGCCTAAGTCATTATACACTACAATAAGCTGTTATCTTCATCCCTTAATTTAAGAGGTTGAATATTTTCTTCTTAAGAAAATAATAATTATCGAAATCGGTTCACAAATTACGAAGATATCGCGTAACATACACACACACACACAAAAAAAAAAAAGCAATATTCAGTCGAGTTAAGAACCTCCTTTTCGAAGTCGGTTAAAAATATACAGCTTGGAGTTTATAGTCGGTTACAGTTCTCAGGCTAAACCGACAGAAATATTAAATTTACAATAAGTTTTAGTCCCACTGACCGCGAGTAGCGATAATTAATTAATCGGAATATATGTGACTACTAGACTACAATTAGTGTTTGGTTCCTTCGGTATCATTGCTCACTATGAGTGACAGCGAAATTTATAAAAAAATCAATTCCTTATTACATTGTCAAGAACTATTGATACACAAAATCTCAAATGCATAGATATAAAAATAAATACGTAAAGAGAATTCTCTGTACCTTTTTTTAAGCAAATTCCGCCCACGGAGGAATGTGCAATTTGAAATATTTAAAGTTTATATGTAGAAGAAGTGCAGAAAGCTACAGTTTCTAAACACTGTGTTGTAAATTTTAAAATTATGCGATACCGGCTACAAAATCTATAGAGGCCCAGTATAATGTTGACCTGTCATTGTACGGAAATGACATTCCAACTTAATGATGATAATGACAGTTCAAGTAAGTATACTAGTCAACGATATAAAACAAAATATTTACACCGTGCTTTAGTATCATAACCACACAATTATAGAAAGTCGCAATTCGTTTTATGCTTTGTCTATCAGCGGAGTGAGGACAAATGCCGCGCCCGCTAACATCGAGGACACATCTTTATAACTTAACGCATGTTTTATTCGCGTATTACACAAGGTCACAATTTACTCGTACATGTTTAGTACTTTTTCAAATATTTCTTTGAATGTAGTTCATAAAAAACACCCACCCTTTTTAATATTCTGAGTGCATTTATCAGTACCAATGTTGATGAGATGTAACTATTACATCAAACAGCTGGAGAACAAAGAACTTGTTGAGTTGAACTAATTTTTTTGAAAGAAGTTTTTATTGTTCGAAATATTCGATATGAAAATTAATTGATTAAATTATTTATTTGGTAAAAAAAAAATTTTTATTTGTGAAATCAAAAGGTACAGAAAAATTGATGCGTTTAAATAATAAGTATTCGAATTAGAATAACGCACGTTAAGATTGTTTTTTGATATTAATTTTAATCATCGTTAAAACTCATTAAGATAATAATGCTATAAATGTAATCTATTTAATTAATACGTATGAGTATTCTTTGTATCCCTTTTAAAAAAATTCGCAATTTGCAAATTTCGCGCACAGTGGAATGTGAAATTTGAAATACTTTAAGTTATAAATCTATGTATAAGAAATGCTGAAAGCTATATGACATGTGTTCTAAATTTATGTTAAAACAGCTACAAAAAGCTGCACACGTCCAGTATATTGTTGATCTGTTACATTACGAAAACTCTATACACATACAGTTCAATGTTCACTGGAAATAAATAGCTTGTAGCATGTTACAAATAAGTCATAAAAATACAAAAACATTCAAAATTTATTGAATTATGTTTGCACTTTGACCACAAACCACAAGTCAATCTCTTGTAATATAATAATACATCTGTTAACAATTTAAAAAATGTTTAAATTTATTGAAGTGAAACTTCTTTAGAATCGTTGTGATTTGAAAATTCGATGAAACGAAATAGCGACTTTAAAAAGAGACAAACATTTTCATAAATAGGATTTAGCCTGCGAGAGAATGAGATAGAATACAAGTATACAGTGTTTCCTATAATCTTTGTCTTTGCGCCTGCGTACTACGAAGCCTTCAGAAAATGCATCATAGTCAACTTGGTGTATCATTCCCGTGTATAATTTTTATGCATTTGCGTATTTAAATTCGTTGGTTAATTGATTTACGTTAATTATTTAACACATCTGTGTTTATTTGACCAATAACTTTTATATAAATTATCTAAAATGAAATTTATTAACATGAGTAAATTATTTTTGTGTTAATTTAACTTTTTTATTTCTCATTCTCTCGTAGGCTACTTTTCTGAAGTTTCACTTCTGCCGTGTGTGAACGCACACACACATACACTTTTCATATTATTTTAATTTAATTATTATTATATTTAGTTAGAGGGCTCAAATTTCCCGGCCACAGCCAAGTCAAGTTACAGGTGCGACCTTGACCCTCGACCTTATTGTTTACATTCCCCACTCTATCCGTATAAGCTATATATCTTTCCTTCAATTGCCTTTCCTTCTTACTCACCTATCCCTTTCAATATAGTACTCATTTTTAACTCACATTTTATTCCTAAATTGCCCACTTGCCCCCTCAAAGTTAGCAAATGTGGATGTTTAATGGTCTCTGTCTACCCCATCAGGGATATAGTCAGTGTCTGTTAACATTCAGATTTATATTTTAATTTTGTATGAACATTGTAATCTCTAATTACTTAATTAAACTAAACCTTTTCAATTCCCTTATTCTTAATTAATTAAAAACCTTGAATGATATGATTGGTATAGTTACATAGGAAAATAGATATGTCAACAAAGACCACTACACAAAAGTTAAAATTTCATCAATTCAACAAAGACATTGGACGTTTGCTTTTGTATTGAAAAGCACTAGTCATTGAATTGCGTAAAAGATGACACAATTCCACATTGTCCTAGGACCCTCATTTTTGTTGCATACAGTTTTTATTAAAAAAAATCGAACGATTTCATCATTTCAAATACCAGAGTAGAACGCCAGCTTTCATATTTTTAATAGTTTTTTTTTTTTAATAAAAAATCCCAAAGTTTTACTTGGAGCGTCTGACGAAAAACGAATAGGTAATATTTTTATATAAAAAACAACACGTTTTAGAAAACTTTTCTTCCAAACCAGTACAAAAAATTAGGTTCTTACGACACTGTGAACTCTTAATACTATATGTCCTTTTTATACCCTTGACAACGCGTTTGCAATTTAATTTCATGATGAGAGGTTGAGTAGTTAGGCCTGAGAACGTAACAAACAAACAAACTCATATTTGCTTTTATGATATTAGTCTGGATTTTGAACTCATTTAAAAAATAATAAAGTAATTAGTTTCCTTCTGTCTCGCTAAATTTGAGTTGCAAAGTTGAGTTATTTAAAGTAAATTGACTCTCGTCTCATCTTGTCTGTGAGAAATTGTAAAGCATTTCAATGATAGTTTTTTTAAATATATTTTTTAATTTATGGATCTCGAAACAATGATAGTGCCTTATCGCAGTGATAAGATAGTGTTATTACTATAACAGTGATGGTTATAGAGAAATCTATACCTAGTAAAGTTTTTTGTTTGATTGATTGTTTGTTTAAATGTGCTGTGGATTCAGTCGGATTGAATTTTTTTAATAGATAATTTAAGACTTGTAAACATCTATATAGTTAAACCTTAGTCAGGAAAAGACATAATAAATAAAAATTTGAAGCATTTATAAACCTTTCGAGTTCTTTTTAACAAGGGACAAACCTATTTCAATAAAGTACATATCTTATTTTTCTGTCTTAGGTATTTATTTGTGCATTTTTTTTCTTACTAAATACAAGATCTTAAGATCAACATAGTTTTTATTTTGATTACAGATGTTAAAATATAGTAGCATATTTAGTTATATTAAAAACGCCCACAGTATATTATTTGTGCTTAATTAAGATATCAATTAGCAATGTAAAAATGTTATATACAGGTTGTGTTTTTTGAATATAATTATTCTAAGTGACGTCTTCCTTATCTAGTTTATAATTGTTATAGATCAGTTGGTTAGCTTCGTTGTTGTTACATAGAGTTGAGCTCGCACTCTTCTTGCCGTTGATCAATATACTGTTCATTTTCTTCGGCGTCTCTTGCATCCATTTATCACTGCACAGACTTGTTGTCTCTGTCCCGTAGTAGCTGCATCTTCTAGATCTCCTGTCGAGCCTAAAATACCACATTCTAGTTGAATACTGAGATTCCAACAGAAAGCTCGTCGTTTTTGTTTAAAAGTTTGTAATCAATGTCTGTGTTTTTTATTTAAACATGAATGTTTGCAAGTCTTACTAATATTTTAGAGGTTATATGTATGCTAGTATATCAGCTACGTATTAGGACTTGCAGCTAGATGCTAAATCTAGCGTTACACAAAGAAAATGAGTAATGTTAAAAATAAACTTACATTTGTTATTAAGCATAAAGTTATATTAATAACTGCATTTCTATTACTTCAAAATGAACATAAAGTTTGATAATTTTATTTGTACACATTTTATTATTTATAACTAATCTCAAAGCATAGTATTCCACTATGTGCATAGTTTGATAGATATTCGCCTCCATTATAAAAATACATCAAATAGGTGTCATCAATCAATTTTATCATTGATAAAAATTGATTTGAGATACTCAGCAATATTATCTTGCTCCTATTATTTCACAGTGCGCATCACTGCAAGAATCCTTATCCAATGAATGACCAAAATGAACCTACCTGTTTCTCCTATCCTGTATCTCAGAGCGGACCCTGACGAGGTGGCCCCCCTCTGAGGTGTGGTTCACGGTGGTCTCCCTCACGCTAGACTGTTCGCGGTACCGACTCTTCTTCAATTGCACCTTACCACAGCAAAGCGTTTCTGTAAACGCAATCCTGTACCTAAGGATCAAAAATATTATACATACATTAAATTCATTAACAGAAAATCCTATGTCTGCTAGTGAAAAGCAATAGTAATATTTTTACATGAGTAAAATTCCAAGATTCTGGTATTAAAAGTTTAATTTTGTACGTGCTAAGACTACGATCTTCATGATAGCAAACGTTTGACCTTAACTAGCGTACCAGCACTTTGCTAATCCAGTAAAAGCTCTTTTATACAAAGAGTTACTACGCCGTCCTGCCTACGGCCGCGAAGGCAACTAAATTTCGCAATCAGTTGTGAAAGAGGATTATATCGTCTTTCGGGCCAACTAGTTACGTTAGAAGATTTTATTTCTATCTTACGCTACCTTAGCAGACGACGCATCCCCACAGGCAAGGGCTAAACGGTGTTTTAAGATAAACCTGACGATTTCAAGAGATAAAAAAAAACTATCAGTCGTAGATGTACCCGAAAACACATACACACATATTTATACATATACACATTTGTAAATATGTCATCTGAGCGTGACGGTCACCCGAGTTCAGTGCTTTTTCCCTATACCAAAAGTGGCCAAGGGGTCTAAAGAAGTTTTCACCTCAAAAATACACTTTTATATTATGGTTTTTGTGACAAAAAAAAATTATGCCGTTTTCAGTTTTTTTTATCACGTAAAGTTGCCATTAATAATTATTACATAAATAATCGTCTAGTAGTCCCGTTAAATATATGATTCTTAACAGTTTTGTAGAGGGTATTTGTAGATTATAATATGGCTTTTAGCCATTAGCCTGATGGAATAGTAATTGGTGACCTAAACAGTCCGTTGCACCAACTACCATTTTCCGAGGTGACGGTTAGGAACTGAAAAATAGAACTGAGACCCCTAAATGGACTAAAAATCTAATCACAGAGTAGGAAACTATAGGTGGACGAGACCGCTAATATGGGAAGGATTTTAGACGAGACTTATGTTCAGCTGTGAACGTCGCGATGCAACATATAGCGTTTAAAGCAGTGCAGAGAAACTGTTGTAGTCCCTCCAACACAAAGAGAGGATCTTCTGACCAGGCGAGGTGATCATGCCTGGCAGTAGATTTTGGAGAATTGTATCCATACTAATAAGTGTGAGAACATTAATTGCGAAATGCAGGATCACTAGCCAGGTACTTCGGATAGTCTTGATAAGATGGCAGTGATACTACCTACACCTTTTAATCCGTTCAACCGGAGTACCATAGTCTCACAGAAAACTAGCAGTGAAGCAATGCTAGTTATCGGAGGCCCTAACCCGGCGGCGGTAGTCATGGCGCTTTGCCAAAAAAAAAGACCTTCGATGTATGCGATTGTCTCCACAGCAGTATATTAAGATGTAAACGTACATAGGGGCATTGTAAGCGAGAAATCTATTCAGTATAATATAAGCTTTTGCTTACCTGTGACTCATGACGTTGTACAGGATTGGATTAACAGTAGCCGAAATGTAGTAGAACGCTCCAGCGACGTGGAACAGGTATTCATTGATGGTGTGGTAGTGCGGAGATGAGGTCCCGTAGATGAAGAACAGCCGTTGGAAGTGGAATGGAGCCCAGCACACGAAGAAGGCTACCACTACTGCAGCTGCAGAACAAATTATATGTTACTCTGCTGACATCTGGAAACTTTTTCTGCTCAAAGATATTATTTTGTTGATAAATTGTTATGTGTGTATTGTATTGTTATGTATCTGTAATTTTCAATTCTACTAAAGGATGATAACAAACGTTATATTGGACGATATATTTGTGCACCCTCACGTATACGCAGATGTGTACGTGAGAGCACACTGGTAGGGGAAGACGTCACTGTAAACAAGGGTTGGTGTTTACATACTGTCCTGTCTGTAGGCGTAGACGCTGCATACAAATGAGTTCATAACAGAACTCTGCATAGAACAATATACAGAAACTCCGGTATAATTATGTACAATGATGTATTGATAATTTAAACAAAAGGGCAATTTAAAACAAATTACACACACCGATATTATACTTACGACCATTGTTTACCTGGAAGGGTAAACGCGGGCTGATATATTGTACAAGCACGTTACATATGTATATAACTGTGAGGTATGTATTATACAATAGGTTTAGTAATATAAGGTTTTTAAGTACAATAAAATCTATTCACCTAAGCTTTTTTAATTTCAATCGCAGTAAAAAGTAATTCTTGTTGAGATGGATTAAACAAATGTGGTCCTTCGAGCCAGTAAATAATATAAAATATAAACGGCCTACAAATTCGTAGACGGCCGATTCAAACCAAGCTTAAAATAATATTTTTATCAGAAATTTAAATGGAATCACTTTCATCGGACCTAGGACTGGGTTATGATGGGAATTATACCTACAACTAAACAAAAAAAAAATTGAATAAAAGGATTTAAAAAAAACAAGTAAAGATAAGAAAAACAATAAGTTTGACTAATGCCAATTCGAATGAGCCACTTCAATATTTTAGAAGTACTTTCATCGTAAAGAAAATCCACATTTACACATCATTGCCATATACATATATATATATATATATATATATATATATAGGCATACTTTTGGATTTAGCTATTGGGTAGAGACACCGGACCCCCTGAGGGGAATCCTCTTTAAGGAGGGCGACGCACAACTTTCACCAGGAATGTTAAGTTGACGTCAGACGGGCCGTGTACGGTTTACCACATGGAAAGCTGTTGGTGAACCTTAATTAAGTAAATAAAAAATAAAAATAAAGCGACCGCCATATCCGTCTTTATACAAATCACTTTATTACAAAACCTGAAATCTAATGATATCAGATTTTCTCTCCATTGAAGACGGTAATTGGGCGCCAACCAGTGACCAGACAGACCAACCATAATAGAAAAAAATCATCATCAACGTCGTCTTACATCTATATACAGATTTGTCCATTTTTATCGTATGGCAACACCATGGATTATGACCATACCGGAGCTAACGGTGTAGTGGTATGTGGTGACCACACCGTGGAGTATAGGGGGCCTTACCCCCCTCCAGGGGAGAGAGGCGCAAGTGGAATATGTCACACCACCGTATCGGCCCTGCTTTTCCAAGGGCAACGGTCAGCCCTAGCCCTAGGAGATCAATCTGCGACACAGGTCTGTCCTGTCCGAACTTTGCTTGAGCAAGTCTGATGTAAAATATCGAAGTTCGGCCGTATCGTAGTTAGATTGAAAGCCGATCTCAATTTTGTTCGAAAAGGCGTGGAGGATGAGATGAGAATGGTTAGAGAAAGTTGTTGAAGACAGAAGCCAAATTTCATCATTTAATTATTTTATTTTCTAATCAAGTTATGCTTCGAAAAGTTGGGTACTTTAGTAGTAATACTTAGTAATTACAAGACCCTGGTAAACGAACAATTACTTAACATAATTTAATAAACATCACTTGTTAGGGCAATGGCGTACTTGAATATTAATAAGTGTAACGGTTATTAATGAGAGCCGCTATAAAAGTTTGTTAATGGTTTACGAGCGCCAAATTGGTAATATCATAAATTATATCTTTAACTTGTGTTACTAACAGTAGAGGTAGATTCTTATAGGTTTTAATAAAAATATGTATTTTAATCTTTAGGTAGATAGAAGCGCTTTTAGAGTAGACAGAATATTGGCGTTGAATGTCTATATCGACGTGATGTTTTATTTCTCTTGGTGAACAGGGTCGCCAAATCTCTTTTTTTTTCTAAAGATAATTCCCGGATTAGGAATGACTCCTGTGTCGCGGGGGACTTTACAAACATACAAACAACGGACACAAAGAACACCCAGACGTGGGGGGGAATCGGATCCACGACCTATGGCGCAGCAGTCAGGGTCACTAACCACGAGGCCAACAGGCCAGACAAAAGTCAAAAAACGAGTGTATGTATATCCTCTGGAATTGCAATCGTCCATAGGCTACGGTAACTGCTTGCCAACAGGCAGGCGGCATGTTTGTTAACCACAGACGTTATATAAAAACATCAACTTGGCATTCCATTAGGCCAGCTATATATTTGTTTATCGACTTGGCTGTATAACACGTATTAAAAACAAAACACTAAACTGTTTCCTGCGCCATCGTCAGACCCTGACCGTCAGTTCATCTAAGTTCTATAACCATTCATTGAGACCATTTCAATGAGCCCAAACATGATACTTCTAAGTTGGTGATAAGTTGGGTATACTACCGATTCCAGATGATGTTGCAGCATCTGGTCAAGGTTATTACAATATCAATTAAGTCACAGGACACTATGTTTCAGCAAAGGAACTTCCGCATCCAATCTATTCCAGCTGCCTTCCTCAAGTCAGTCCCTCTGGTGGACTAAGGCTGAGGACCGGGTGCTCCAGTGCACATTGGGAGAGGTCTATGTCCAGCAGTGGAATGCAACAGGCTGATTGATTGATTGAATAGAACTTATTCAGATGTCTTCAACAAATAGAAAAACAGTTATCTTTAAACAGATATTTTCTTGAATTATACCTAATAACACCGTGTGTGTGATTAGACAGCCAATTGATATGCCTAAATGTATATAACCATGTTTGTACTATTCATTACTGTAATGGTGTATAATAAATAAAAACAAACAAGTATGACTTACTTTCAAAGAAAAAAAAACTAAATCAAAATCAGTCTATCCGTTAGTAGTAGTTAAACTTATAACACCCTCCCTTATTTGCGTCGAGTTAAAAAAAAAGGAAATGTGTTTACAATTATGTCACTTCGGAATCCAAACTTATCATATTACATTGTAAAATTAACTTTTTCTTCAAAATAAACCTTCCATTTTTCTTCCTCTTACGCAGACAATGTAAAAGATAAAGATAGTCTCCAGTGACAAAATAGAGCCTTCTTTAAGCCTCACTTATCGCACATAATATATTACTCCACAACTTATATCAAGTTGGATTTTATCGCAAAAACAAATTTGTGTGGCACACTAACTATTGGATTTCCATAAACCAAAATGTGACTTGAAAAAGAAACATCTATCATACCTCTTGCCCCACAGACGGGTAAGCAGACTACGAACGTTATATACTAACGCTTCTTTAGATAATGTTTAGTCTCTTTAAAATGTGATTATCATAATAGTCGACGTAATGGCACACTGTGCTACAAGGTATTTGTCGTAATGTAACCGATGTATGTTCATGGTGTACTAAAGCTTTGATGCCAATTAATTGTAAATTACAATTAATATTCAAAATCCCACTACGAAAAAAGATATAGGTACGGACGCTAGCAGATTTTGATCAGAGGTTTATTCCGGCATAAAATTCATAGTAAAGGATAAACCTTTAACCGAATTAAAATGATTAATTACAAAGGCATTTTGCCCATAATCTTTTAAAAAGGGTCTTAAACGAAATTGTGAAAAATAATCCTTGTTCAGCAGTAAATAAATTACATTTTGCAACAATTTCGACATAATAATCTTTTAAGAGAATACACAAAGACTACTTTTTATAATCTCTTTAACAAAAAGAAAGATTAGTTGACCAATTGGTTAGACTATCCAGTGTGACCCAATTTGCGTGACCTAAACTTGTCCCAACATAGTTCTATCAATTTTGATTAACTTAACCCTTAACTTTATCAGGGTCAAAGGAGCTTCCGAGTCCTAAACTGGCCCCTAGCCTTTCAGATTTTTTTAACGACTGTTTTTGGGATTGGAACTGCCATATCTGGAAGTACCATCCGAATATATAATGTTGCTGACATTATATATTCGGTTGGTACTTCCAGATATGATATACAAGCTTTGCTTGAGAGGATTTTTCCAGATCGTAGTCATGTGGAGAAGACTGATGTCTAAGGTCGTTACGGAAGTTGGATGGTTTTGTTTTAGGAATAGTTTTTCTGTCGAGGAAAGGAGTTGAGTGGAAAGAAGAAATGAGTTAAGGATCCTTCCGTTTTAGTTATTAGTTATAATATTTATGAAGTTAATAGTCATGAAATGTTTTAATGACTATTAAGAAGGGTAAATAAATAAAATCATTTTAGACCAGCCTAGGACGGAATGCAACAGTAGCCAAGTCCCGTTCGTACTATAAATTACAACTTGGTTATAACTTGGCCATCAAACTTGAACTATGAATATGCGAGAATAGTCTGCTAATTGGGGACAGTACCTAACTATGTAATCGAGTTAGTTCCCTTGGGTCTAAGTAGCAGCTAGTTAGAGTCATTGAGATGCCACCACGGTCCTTTTAAACTTGGTTCGAAGTTACTCTTTGCGTTAATGTAATTCTTTAATTGTTTGTATTTGTTAATTTTGTACCACCAAAATAACTCAAGGGTTAAAGATTCGGTTTGGATAAAGTTCTGTTTTGATGAAAACACTTTCATAGCCGTGAAGTTGGCATGGATTTAGAATTTAATTCATTTAGAACACTTATTAATTTTACGCCTCGCCTTAGCAAATTCAGAATTGATATGATTGATTGTATACCTCCAACACAAAGTGACTATGTACCGATAGGGCTCGTTGGTCATGCCATTCGGGTTTCACCTAACGGACGATGTTGAAAGAGTGTATAATATACAAATACTCATAAATAACAAAATTATAATACCTTACCCCCTAACTTAAAAATCCCTTCAACGATTAAAAAAGAGATTTTCTTGAATTATAGCTAAAAACGCTCTTAATCAAGTCACCTTTCAAACAAAAAATAGGTAGTCATGGGACTGCCGACAGAAGTGAAAACTTAAAACGACGTGTCACATTAGCATTTCAGTGACGCGAACCCATAACTTTTGTCTATACTAAAAATCACTTAAATCGTGGCTAAAGAAGTTTTCAATCTCAAAACAGTATCAACTTCAAGGCCAATTTGATAAAATAAACATTATTTTTGAGTTGGTAAGAAATATTTTTAGGAAGTATTTTTATTTTATATTATTTTTATCAACGTATTAATATAGTATTAAAATTTTCACATTTTCATAAAAAGAATGATTATTATCTTTATAATAGGTACAAATAAATTCATACACATCTGTATATATGTATCTGAGCATAACGGTCACGCGAGATCTTTTTCCCCGTCCCAAAAGTGCACAACGCGCCTAACGAAGTTTTCACTTCAAAAATTGCGATTATGCTCCTTGTGAATATATTCCAATACTTGAAATTTCAATGTGTCAAATTCCTTAAGGTAAGTTTTCTGAGAAAGACAGTATATAATTTTTAACATTCTCCATTTTCAAATTGACTTTATTGCACAATAACCATATAGTCATCCAAATTAAGTACAGTTTTTTAAATAAATAACAGTCGAAAATTATAGCACCTTTGTATTAAAAAGAAACGTGCGTTATTATTACACTGAACCTCACTGAACATGAGCGAGAGAGACGTGTGTTATATGAGCGAGTGAGACATGTATTATATGAGCGAGTGAGACGTGTGTATCTGAGCTAAGCTTGACGGTCACGCGAATCCAATACTTTTCCCATAAGTGCACAACGACGTGTTATATACACACATATGTATACATGAAAAAAAAAATTTCCGTTTAGGAGCTATGATGCCACACTTACTTATAACACCCCTCCTTTTGCGTCGGGGGTTAACAAATAAAATTTAGCGTCAGAAGTTCAGAACTTTCATTGCGGGTAGATACAAAGTAGATCCGTTTGTTTTCGTTAGATGGTGCTGGGACAGCACAATATATTGCTTTTGTAATATCTTAGTATTATCTGCACACCTCAGGACAGGGTTTAAGTAAATAAGAATCTTCTCCACACGTAAATCAAACATATATTTAATTATTTCCTTTTCCTAATCCATCAAATATTACATACTTTTAATGACATAGTCACATCTTGTACTTACATGCTCACAACAACAATCCAGTGGAAATAGTACTTATCACCTCGACGTCTCAAAGCAGAAGTGCCGGCTGCTAAAATGTATTGAGTAAAAGAACAGTTGATGATCGATTCAATGATCGATTGCATGAATGACTCGAGTAATAATACTGAATATGAATCAGAGTTGTCCGCCACAAGCTAACATTAGTAGAATTAACAAGTTCTAGCAGATATTATTGCACTCTAATTCAACGAGTCAACCATTACTCGTGAAAATTAAATGTTCATGTACCGATAATATATCATTAATATACAGCCTAAAATATAATTTTATTAGGGGCTCTTATTAAAAAGTAACCCATGCTCCCCGACCACGCAACACAGAATTATTCTAACTCTTTATTTCATATTTAATTAATGTGGCCGAGCCGGGTATTGTTTCGGTGAATTTACATTTTTTATTACAAAAAATACTTTTGAAATATACGTAAGTAAAATATATAAATATATATTTTACTCCATATAACACCAGCTCTCTGAACTGGCAGGGGACACGGGACTTTCACTGGAAAGTCCTGTGGAAATCGGTCCAACCGTTCCGGAGATTAGCCGGAACAAACAGACAGCCAGACAAAAAAATTAAAAACTGATTTTTAGGCATATGTATTGCAAATAACTGTATGCGCTTAAAAAAACTAGTATTTTGACATTACAAACAGACACTTCAATTTTATTTATTTGTATTGATGTACGATATTAAAGGGAAAAGTAAATCTGGTATATGAGAAGTATCGATACTAAAACTTTCATGTTCCATGATATAATTATGTATAAGTATATACCAGAATTAACGCGATCAGCCTGTCATCACGGCCGGTGCAACCTCGTCGAAACGTCAGGCAATTCAGAGGTATGCAATAATAGCTTTTTCGTTTATTAATTATATCATGGATGGAAATTTAAAAGTTAGTATAGCAAACTGCTACGGGTTGCAAATTGCAGAGTCAGCCTGTGACCACGGCCTTTGCAACCTGCTCGAAACGTCAGGCAATGCAGAGGTATGTAATACCTATTTTGTGATCTCGTTAATTCCCGTGTATATAAAGATATGGATAACTGCAATCTCAATATTACACGACAAAATAATAATGATTACCTATTTCGTCACAAAGATTTATTCTTCGTTCTTAGTTAATACATCTATAACAACTAACAGTATTCGAAAAAGATGTAGGAATTAGTAAAGCCCAAGAAAATAAACAAACCTCTTATAGCTACACCGACCTCCTACAAGGAAAATTGTCTCAAAATAATCTGATGTACTCTAATTGTCCTCTAATTGTCGTTTAGTAGGATACGATTATTATTGAGACACGGTCATCCAAAATATTAATACTTACAAGTTATTGTAAACAAAGATAATAAGTACAAGACATTTAATGCGACTTTGGGAGGAATATTTCTTCCAGATAGGCAACTGTTGGAGGAGGCAAAGATGGAAAAAATAGTAGGCTTGAGCCGTAGTTTGTATGAATTAAAATCAAAGCCAACATATAAGTACACAAATACACATGCAAAGAGATTTTATTTCACGAGCGACCTAATGGACGACGGAAATATAGAGAGGGAGCGCAGGGCATTATCTATGAGTGAGGAGCAATATGCTTGCCCGCAGATTCGCTTGTTGTGAGGATGTCAAAGTCACCCTTTTTAAGGCGTTCTGTCAATCTTTTCACACGAGCGGCCTTTAGGTGTCATACACGTGACGAACCTACAGTGTCGAATATAATAATGCTTTCAGGATGCTGTTGGGACTGCCGTGGCACTGTTTCGTGTCGGGTATGTTACTACAGCGCCTGCATGGCATGGCATTCTGAAAATGATCGCTGCCAAACCGGACTGCCCCTTCCAGAAACACTGGGTGCAGACAGTCATAGGCCTGTACAAATAAATAAACTAAAAATCCTGTAATAACTAAAATACTAACTTATTAACTTAAGCACTAACAAAAATTTGGACCTTAATCTGATATAAAGTTATTATTATTATATTATTTATTTATGAGGGTAATAATAAAATCGATAAATGGGTAGTTTTAATCACTTCAGTTATACGAATATGTGAAACGTTCATATGGCAAATATACATTTTACAGGGACATTGTGAAGGTATTTTGATATGTAAAAAAACTGAATCAGATCAGAAAATTAAACAAAAATAATGAGTAATGACGTACAATCAAACTCCTTTTAACAGTCACAATAGCAGGAGAGTCAGTACTCTAAAATTATTAAACAAATCTGTCTGTCTAACAATATTCTTTACACACTGAGAACTCTCAGACATACAGGTTTAATCATGATATTTTCTAATTACATGAATAAGCTCTATCCATCGCGATGAGAGCCCAAGAGTCATATCTTTTGGCTGGTGATTGCCTAGACTTTTAAAGTCCAACCTTGGAGTTTAAAAATTAGAGTATTTGGTCCAATTAAGTATATATTCAAATTTACGTACATGAATGACAAATTTGACATAATTATTTGCTTCATATCGAACCATATTCTAAGGCACTTTATGTTCAAACTTGACTGTAGAAAAGCAGGCATTTATTTGATCCGCTCCTATTTCACTTAATTGATACTTAATGTCGGATAAAACACTTCACTGAAGTAATGTAAATATGGAAATAAGCTTGTTTGCTGGATCTGAAATGTAATAGAGGTGACAAATAAGAATATTTAAATATGTATAATATATATATTTAACATAGCAGTACGTTTTTACTATAACTTTTTATATTAAACTAAGTTGGAATCAAACACACGACTCGCCAAATAAAAAGTTATACAAAACATTGGCAACACCATAGGTGTCACTTTCTGTATTGCCAGCCCTAAAATACCCCCTGACTGAGTAACATAGTACTTACTAGCAGAAAAATATTGCTACTTTCAATTTGTACCTACTACCTACAAATACTTTTTTCAATTCTGTAATCAAATAAACTCAATATACCTTTAACCAAAGTCGTCACTTGTTAAGGTTTCGAAGAAACTACCTTTTGTGTACCCTCAACTCTTATAATGACGTCCTGTCATGGTTTTCAGAACAATTCGCAGTAATCAATATGCCAGATTGACTCCTGTCAGGAGCAGGCCGGGTCTTGACAAGTAATATAAAAATAAGCAAAGGTTTTCGGGAACTAATGCGTCTTGTCGTAAATCCAATAACCTCTTTTAAATAGCTTTTACTATTTGACATTGCGTTTGAGTACGATAGATCGCTAGCCTGTACGTGGTCGCCACATGAACAACTTATATTTATATTATTAAAAGTCCCCTACTTTGATGATAAAACAGTTCGCTATTTAATAAAAAGCGGTTAATTGTCCGCCTGATAAATGGCAGACGATAGTAGAATGACATAAGCGTAGGCGAGCATTATAGGGTTAACAACGGCCACTTGAGTGCTGATCAAGATACAAACAGATCGCAGTTACTGTTATTTAAAGTGTTTGTGAGGTTATCACTAACATGTATTTACACGAAGATATACTTTATATAAAAGTAGAGTGTGTATATTTCGCTCACAACAGAACAAGTTATCTTGCGTCGTAAGGATAAAGCTACAAGAAGTAATAAAACTACACAAGAGCATCTGAACATTCCATAAAAACATGCCTTACTCTGTACATAAAGATAATATTATGTGGCTGCAGACTTTTATCTACTGTAATGTAAGCGAATACACATGTTTACCGAATAAAAAGAGCAGGATGTTTACTGAATATCAATTTTTATTGTTTTAACCGTATGTACCAAACCAAAGTATACGCATATATTCTATGAGACATAACGTACAATTTAAAAAAAAGATTATTACAATTTAAATATACGGCTTTTACTCACGTGCGTACCAGGATGGACAAGGTAAGAAATAATGAACTTATTAGAGGGAGCCTGAAAGTAGCAACAGTAGATGAAAAGTTAAATATCAATAGGTTGTCGTGGTATGGATATGTGATGCGGAGGGATGAGCAAAAAGAGTTTTAGTTATGGAAGTTTACGGGTACAAGAGAAGAGGATGACCAAAGAAAAGATGGATGGACTGTGTGACAGAAGATAATTTTATTATGGTTACATACATGTGGTTGATACAAAAGACAGCAAGGAGTATGCAGTAAAATGACGAACGATAAAGATGAATGAAAGAATGAAAGAAATTGCGCCGCTCCTAAATAAAATATTTCGGCGCCTGACTCCAACGCGGAAGGCCGCTTCACCCTTTCATTAAAGATCCGCCACGAGGCTGGTATCCCCGAAATACACACATGTCACTCACAAAAGTTTGCTCATGCTTTTATAAACTCCACCTCTAAACAATTACATTCGTTCTACCATATTTATGCAGATGATTTACAGAAATAGATAGCTCCGGTTAACATGTTATCGGAATACAACATCTTACTTAACCCTAAGGTCCATTTTAATCTAACATTCCATTAAGTTTTATGTTCAAGCTTTTACTGTTAAAGCTATGCGGTTGTGGAATGCGTTGCCACTTAACATTAGGCTAGCGAGAGACATTTTTAAGAAAATATGGTACTTGAATATTATTTATCACTTTAGTTAAATCATTTCCGTATTAAGGTTTGCTTTATTTGTATGTATTGTATATAATATACTTAAGTGTATGTATGTTATGTATATGATAGATAAGTATTGGTGTATATTAGTAAAGTAGATCAATACACAGAAGATCTGTATATTTTTATATTTATTAGTTACAGTTGATTACAGTTTTCATTAAAATTTAACCTCTAACTGCCGATACGACCTTCGAACCTTCAAAAAAAGAACGTACTTCCATCTCAGAGGCATGCAACGCACTTGTGACTCTTGAGTTGCAGGCGTCCATGGGTGACGGTAGTCAATTATCATCAGGGGACCCGTCTACTCGTTTGCCCCCTACAACATTAAAAAAAAAAACGAAGAGATAGGGTATAGCAATCACTTTGTACTTTATTTGTCTAATACATGTTTGTATGGGTACTTCTACTGTAACAATGGTGTACAAATAATGTTATCTATGTATCCATCTATTTATCACAAATCAACAATTATAATACAATGATTAATGTCAGTCTATCACATTAATTGGGGTTGTCATAGTTATTAATACTAACTGGCACAAAATACGACGTATCAATATCTCAAATAGATAGAAGCTTATAATATCTATTAACATTGAAGGTAGAAGACATGACAGCTTAAAGCGGTATGTTTATAGTGAGTGAGGGTTGGAAGACAGGCTGTGAGTTACTTAATTTCTTCTCACAAGGCTCAACTATTTGGAGTGGGCGGTTATAGATCGCACCGGCAGATAGCGATCTTATATATTTGCAACACGGTATTGTTTTGATTTTTGTTATTTATTGTTGTGATTTTTACTTTTGATAACTGTTTTTATGTCTATGATTTTTAGTTTACAAAAAAGACTACCTACCTATTTTTAATTAATTCTATAAAATAATATTTGTGTTAGACTTTTGGATTTTTACTGTGTAGTAGTATTATTCTCCTTATTTATTTAATATACATATAAATTACATTTTTAAATACATTTACAATAAAAAAATACAAATATATTTAAAAATATAAAAAATAGTGTCCCACCGTTATCGGGTACAGGGACCAAGCTACCGGTGGTTAGCGTTCCAGAGACAGAAACCTCCTCACTATGCGTGCCGTGGCGAGAAGGACTGCCTTCTGCTCTTGATTCAGCTGCCTAACGTGAGTCTCTGAAGGTGTTGGTCGATTAGTAGTATTATTATTATTGTTTAAGTGCTTAGTGCCACCTCGACCATTTCTGGTCTTTTGTAGCGCACAGTAGTCTTCGTTGTAGTAATAATTTAGGTTTGGTTATATCGAGATGTTTTTCTGAACACATTTTGTATTATTGTATTACATCACAATACGCAACGTTGTTTTATTTCAATTTTGTATATATGTCAAACGTAATGTATGTAATACGTTCCAATATTAACAATGTTCTTTTTCTCGACAGTGATTTACAATTCGTTTATAGGGTAATGCTGAATTCGGAGTGCCACAGTAGGTATTTATGGAGGCTTCGTTGTCTGGGTATGTCGTAGTAAAAGCGTATATCAACAAAGATAAAGGTACCTCATGGATCCTCGTCACTACATAACATGTTGCAAAAGGGAGTGGTCGTATTTTAGAAGCTATTATGCGTGTTCGAAAAATAGTAAATACCCAAAAAAAAATATGTTGAATAAATAATTGATGATTTTTCTGGTGTATATAAACAGTTCTAAACAATTTTTGGGATTCCGTTCCTCAAAAGAAAATAAAGAAACCCTTATATTATCACTTTATTGTCCGTCTGTCTGTCTGTCAAGACCCATTTTCCGCCGAACCCGTATAAAGTGGACGTATCAAGTTGAATCTAATACCAAATACTTATGTCTATAGTCCCTTTAAGCTGTAAAAAAGCTTCTGAATCAACGCAATCAAAAGCTACGGAAATTAAGTGTTACATTTTAACCAATTTGAACATTTCGCAGGTAAATCAAAACTCAAAACCTATACCTAAAACTACCTATACCTAACCTAGGTCTTACAACGTCAAAATCTTGGAAGTTAATTTTAACCTATTACTTACCAATTGTCTTGTAGCTTTGATGACAATAATATAATTTGTCATCTAGGAGCTGATCTGATGATGAGCCTGGAGGTGGATAGTGGAACTCTTCTGTGGCTACTAGTACCTCTCAAGTTCGGCTCATATGATTCATCGTGACGAGTCCAACAGATTGGGCTTGATAATGATGGTCTGATTGATGAAACCAGGAGATCAACTTTTTTTTACTTTTAAATTCGGTTCGCCATTAACGCGTGTTCTTTTAATTTTACTAAACCACAATTTTTAATTTTCATGTCAATTTCAATGATTTTGTTTTTTGTAATTTGTTTTTGTCAAATCCTGACATTTCATCTTCATCCTCGGTATTAAAAACTTAAAGTTTTATAAATGTCAGGCCTCTCTTACACAAAGCTTTATCAATTAATTTTCAAGATCAATGTCATGTGTAGTTCACGAGGTGTACTATATGATAGGCTCACGTGGATACGTGAACGACGTAAGGCACTAACGAATATAAAATATCTATAAAAAATAAGACCACAGCTTTTTAATACACCTTGTACATTCGAACTGTGAGTCTTGGTAAAAACCAACTGTGATGTGTGATCAGACTTTGTCAGGTAATATGGCAGTAATTTTACGAGAGTTATAAAATATATCAATCGGGTTCAGAACCTCCTCCTTTTTGAAGTCGGTTAAAAATAATTTTATCATGGTCTCTCATCTCAGGGTTGGGTTAAACGGTACCAATAAAGCGGTAGAAACAAATAATAATAAATAGTAGAAACAATCCGAATCTCTCCTACTTCAGGCGCATTACGGCACACCGTGTGATTTTAGTCGGTTCGATTCCGACACACCGCTCCACCGAAAACCCCTGTGGGTGGACGGACCGAGGGGTTTTACACACGCACAAAAAAAACAATATTAGACCTACAGTTAAGGCGTATTTATTTCTGTCAGCATGTATCAAAGAGTTCAAAGAAGTTTTGTAGATCTTACCCAGCATTCTGATAATGGTCTTCTTGGATTGTGCCTGTCTCGCTTCTCCATGCACGCTGCCGTTCACCCCATCCAACGTGCCGGGGCTACCCGGTTTGTGAGCGTGAGTTGTTCTGGAAAAGAATACAGGATTAGACCAAATATCTTAATTAATTATATAAATGCGCAGGTTTGTTTGTTTGTTGAGCTTTCATGCCTTAACTACTCAACCGATCTCCACGAAATTTTGCATGCACGTTGTCAGGGGAATGGTTTTTAAAAATGATGAGGTGTTAAAAGGTGATCACAATTATTCCGAATCGTCTGGAAATAACATCAAAATATAAATAAACAAAATTATAAAATTTTACATGAAACTACACATGAAAAAACATTTTCTGAAAAAATATTTAATGTTAAATGTTGTTCGTATTTTACGCGCTGTACCGTTCATCCAATCATCATGAAATTTTGGATACATGTTACCAGGAATACAGCAAAGGACAAAGTTAATTTGATAGTGTTCGATAACAAATCTTGTTACCATTGTTTTTTTTTTAAACTGTACAAACTTTCTGATTCTGCGCTGTACCGGGAGGTTAAGTATTTATTTACTCAAGGCACGTGGTCTGAATAATATAAACCCCTAAACTCGCTACGGCTAAGCTACAAGGGATTACGGGAGGGTCCAACTTAGAGCAGTGCCCAATTACGGTTAAAGACAATGCAGATTATAATTGAGTTAGAAAAGTGAACAATAGAGACAATTCTATTTCGAAATAAAAACTTTCGTGAGTGGTAATCTTATTAATTAAGGATATACGGCCTGGCCTTACTCACGTGTGTATTTCAGAGATGCCCGACTTGTTTCGGACTCTACTAATACAAGTTAATAGACAATAAAGTTCAAGACTCCTGCTTTGAATTATTAGATAAAATATCATGTAGTGTTTTGAAACAATCGAAGCACCGCACTCCACTACGTAAATATAATAATAATTTGACACATCTCACACACGACCGTCTGATCCCAAACTACGGTAACCAGACTGCTGATAAACATAATAATATTTATATTTTTAACCGACTTCAAAAAGGAGGAGGTTCTCAATTCGACTGTATGTTTTTTTTTATGTTTGTTACCTCAGAACTTTCGACTGGGTGAACCGATTTTGATGATTTTTTTTTTTATTTGAAAGCTGGTGCTTTCCGTGTGGTCCCATTTCAATTTGGTCCAGTTCTGACAATGGCATCCATGAGAAAACCATATATAAGTCTTTTATGGAATAGTTTTTTTGTTGAAGTGGGTTTTTTTGAAAGAATTATTCTAAATACATAAATATTGTAGATAAATTACACCCAGATACAGAACAAAATGATCGTGATCATCACACAATTATTTGTCCCGGGTGGGAATCAAATCCACGACCTCTGACTTAGCAGTCAGCAAGCAAAGTACACATTCAACCGCTATGTTTTTTGTGTTTAATGTACGTGTGAGATTTATAAAAATTAAAAAATAATCAAGTACGCGGTTTCATCCGCGTAAGCCCCGGTGGCTTGGGAATATCGGGATAAAAAGTAGCCTATATGTTAATCTAGGTTTCCAGCTATCTACATACCAAGTTTCATTGCAATCGGTTTTGTAATTTTTGCATGAAATAGTAACAAACATTCATACATCCTCACAAACTTTGACGTTTATAATATTAGTAGGATTATTGTTAGCATTTACTGCTAATCGTTTTTGAAGGTGCCTTGTGTGCTTTTGTAGTTAGCAGATAGTTGAGGAAGTTCGATTTCCTTCTGTCATTATCTTTATATCCTCTTCCTCGGCCAAACTTATGTAAAGTCAGCTCAATATGTCTTCTTCCATTCTAGTCTATCATCTATCATTTCACTGCTTATTCCCTTTCTAGTCATATATTCTTCCACACAGTCCATCCATCTCTTCTTTGGTTTCCTCTACTCTTGTACCCGTCCACTTCCATACATAAAACTCTCTTCACCACATTTTGCTCATCTCTCCGCATTCCATGTCGATCAGCTTTCTCGCCGACAACAATCCGTTGAGGTTTATCCTTGCCTCTCGTAATCATTACGGTTTACAAACTTAGGGTTAGTGGTAGCTTTCTTTTTCCGATTTTCCATTATCCTCGTTTGTTCGGTTAACTAATAATGATTGGTTATTGATTTTAGACTTAGGAGCGTCTACTCTGCTGATTCACCTAAATTACTTTTGTTATCGTTCTACGTTAAATGGATCGTAATAATACTTACTGTGCGGTTGGATGGGTCAGTTTTTACCTAAACTAATATTTTTTGTCTCATGGACTGTGACATTTTAGTTTATAATACTAATTAGTATCAGTGATTTTAGTTCTAATACTAATCTTATTCAAATTGTTTAAATCTTATAATATATACTAAAATACATTACTAAAATACTAAAATACACATAACAATTTTTGAAGTGAAAACCTCTTAAGGCACGTTTGGCATTTTTGGTATGGGGAAAAAGCACTGAACTCGGGTGACCATCACGCTCAATAACATATATATACAGATGAGTGTGTGACGATATGACATGTATATGACGGTGCGCTGATTATAATTATATATTTGTTTTAATAATAAATTACGAGAGTATTAAATTACGATTTATTATAATCATAACTCGATTTCTTAATATTGTCTTAGTTTTTTCCTCTCTCTCTCTAGCTCTCAATCCAGTTTGATCTTATTAATTGTATGTGATTTTGTCTAAAGTTGTAAAACAATCAAATAATAAGACGTTGGACAATAAAAGTGTGCTTTTATTTTAAAAAAATCCTGCCCTTACAACGCCCACGTTGGACACTGACAGCAAAAACCTGACGTGCTGACGTGCAGTCCTACGATTGACAGTTTTTTTTTTAATAATATTACACTATCAGCGTCATCTAAACCAAAACTAAATATAGTTGGTACTATTTTTTTTTTATTTTTCTTTTTTTTATGGTTTCCAAAACACGGATTCCGAAATAGATTGGTATATTCGTGCACACACACACATGCCTGCAGTTGACTACGTGACCGCTGCACCACATAAGTCGTGAATAGGAAGGTATATTTACATCTATGTCAAGAACGACGTCCATGACGTTATCGAAGCACTATTACCCTCAATTCGAGGTGATAGTGGGTCTCTCCTGGTCCACACAGTCACTAATGTTCAGGAAAAGTTATAGCACGCTTGTGTACTACATAAATGTATCCTGTACACTCAATAAACACAATTTTACGGTTTTTCCTGGGCACGGTAATTTGGGACTGTTCAAAATCATTTATAGAAATAGTTATAGGTTTTTATTAAATTGATAAAACACAAGTGGCTTTCTTGTCTTGGGGATGTCCATACGGTACCATGATGCTTACTTGCGCCCTTTTACTCTGTCAGCCGAGTGCTTGCAAGGTTGCACGGTTTTTGTGCCAGTTATACTTACTTAAATCCGTCATTAAGTTCCGATGACGGAATATTGTGTAGTTTTGTCAGTTCAAAGTCTATACGTGGTCACCGTGGCGTTATGAGAGAGGTTGGACCACGGCCCAAAGATGGACAATGATTGACAAAAATCTTATCACATCTTAAAATGCTTTTTTGACTCGCTTAGAACTTAACTACATGCTTAATACTTAATTAATTTTCAAATATGCGCAGTGAGGGTGCTACTTCATCTCACCGGCCCATTAGTCTCTAATAATGCTTGTGGCGAGATTTAACTTGTAACGTAGCATGTTAGTAGCCTAATCTTCAACCAACCATAAAGGTCATCATACATTATAACGGCACTGCAACGGCACAGCTACAGCACGGCGCCGCCTGAAATTGAGGCTACCGCTAGCCGCCAGCGTGCTTTACCACGCGTCGCTGGCGAGGTGCAAGCTCGCAGTCTGCGCGCTGCTCGCGAGGTGCAAACTATTTTCATCGTCTTCATGTGCGACACGACGCGAAGTTTTTTCGCTGGCGACTCGCAGTCGGCGCGCTGTAAGCACGCAGACCGCGCGCTGTAAGCGAACGCGCTTACTGCCCACCATTGACTTTTTCATTTTGACATTATGAAATGTTTTATACGACCACGTTTTAAAGCTCAGATTTGTATGACAACTTTATTGCTGGGGTGGAGCCATGCCGTTACCGTGACGGTATAGTGTGTGATGAGCTTTACATTAATATTACTTTCTACGAGGATATACAGGAACAATATTTAAAATCGTCTCTCAAGATTAGAAGAAGTTATGCCTCGTAATTAACTTATCTAAACCTGCTTACAAATAACATATCGAATACCTATTAGGTGATTGCGTTAATTCCCGTAAATATATATATTTATACAGGCTTACTACTGCTACTTACACGGTACGCGAAAGCGTGACTTCTAAGACGTTTGCTCCACCAGTAATTAGAGCAGAAACAAGGGTTTGCGCCCTAGCTCTTGCGCTGTAAAATTCTCACTACGACAAGCACTAAGCATGTATGTTGTAGTAATCTTAGCTATACACAGATCTACAGTTGTTATAGGAACATCTCGCTGAAGCATTCGCAATTCATATATTATTAAAACAATAATTAAATATAACATAAGATTGTTAAGTCGTTATAACTGTTGCGTTTAACCAAACAGTTATAAGAGTTATATATTTATGTATACTATGACTGGTCTGTTGGTCTAGTGGTTAGTGACCCTAACTGTTGAGCCAGAGGTCGTGGATTCGATTCCCACTCAGTACAAATCATTGTGTGATAAGCATGATTATTTGTTCTGTGTCTGGGTTTAATTTATCTATAACTAGCAACCCGTCCCGGCTTACGGGTAGCAGAGACATCTTCAACAATTATCGTTCATATTTCAATCAATTTATACAAAATCTTAACAAATTATACACCTAAACATTCCTCATGAATCACTCTGTCTATTAGTGAAAACCGTATGAAAATCCGTTCAGTAGTTTTTCAGTTTATCACGAACAGACAGACAGACAGACGTGGTGGGGGATTTTGTTTTATAATATGTAGTGATGATATGAACGTATTTAGAAATATATAAGTATGTTTATCAGCGGTCTGGTTACCATAGTACAGGCTATGTCTAGTTTGGACGACGGCCATGTGTGAGGTGTGTGAAGTTATTATTATTATTACTATATAATAGTCTTTTCCCAATCCCGTGGTACGTTTAATTTCAGTCCCGTTTATGGTCACTGCTTCGCTCCTAAGGCTAATAAGGTGATATTGAATAACCTTACTTAAGAAATAAGCTATCACGTCTGGGCCGGCTCGACTCCCTTCGATAACACGGCCTCACAGAAAATCGGCAGTGAAGTAATGCTTCCATTGCATTTCACCGCGTGAGTGAGGTTACCGGAGGCTTTAACCCTTCCCTCTCCAATATTCCCGTCCTTCCCCTCTTCCCAATCTTCCTCCCCTCCCCCTCTTCTCCTACTCCTTAAAGGGCGGCAACGCAGTTGTGACTCTTGAGTAAGTAGTCATTTACCATGAGGTGAACCGTCTGCTCGTTTGCCCCCCTATACTATTAAAAAAAAAACTATAATATTATATTGTAAGGATTGCATCCATGTGATAAACTGTTTGTTAATATGATATATTTTATGCTAAATTTTTGAGACACCTGTAGGTAATGCACATTATTGTTTATGTTCCGCAATAAATATGTCTGAATCTGAATCTTACTTCCATCTTTAACGAGTTCCATTTTGTTTAACTATTTAGCTGAACCGCTATAAAAGTTTGTAATTAAAAAAAAAAAAAAAAATTATACGCCTCTGCCTACTCTTTCAGGGATACAAGCGTATGTGTATGCGTTTATAATACCGATAAACAGTTACCATCAGGAGGTACCTGCACTTGCTTTTTTACCTTTTACAGGATTCTATACAAAGGTACAATTATACCGTGATATGTCTTGACGTAGCTTTCAACCACAAGTGTCTCGGCAACTCCACAAACTGCTGTAACTTATAATTAACTTAATTATGAAGCAACCAAACAATCAGATAAAGTTCTATGCCTTTAGTAAACTGTTGTATAAGCATAAAGTTCTGAGTTATGTGCTCGCCTGTTCATAACAAATATATATTAAACTTCGTTTAAGTGGCAAGGAGAATATAATTATTTGGTTTTGTTTAAAATCTTCCTTGATCGACTTTGCAGCTAAGTTTTCTTTTGCGACTGCGGCTGCAAACAAGTAGGTATTTGACTCGAATGAAAGTGGAGTGCGTACTTTAAGAACGATTGTAACATCAGAGGACTAAAATGATAAAACTTTGCAACTAAACGTTAATAATAATAATAATTAACTTAATGTTTACTTATATGTCGAACTATATACTAGGTATACTTAAAAAAAGGTGTATGTCAGCTCCGACGCACGACTGGAGTTTACAATTTACTGGAGGCTCTCTCTCTCTCTCTTTCTCTCCCTCTCTCTCTCTCTCTCTCTCTCTCTCTCTCTCTCTCTCTCTCTCTCTATCTCTCTCTCTCTCTCTCTCTCTCTCTCTCTCATCATGTCTAGACGCTAAACAGTATATATTCAATAAAATATATATGTAATAATATGTATTTTTCATCCCATAATTATCCACCTTTAAAGGTTGAATATTTTCTTCATATTTAAATGGTACCAAATTTGAGTACAACAAATTCAATAAAAAAAAATTTTTGAAATCAGTTTACAAATGACGAAAATATCGCGTAACATACACACAAAAGGAACAGTCGAATGAGGAACTCCTCCTTTAAGAAGACGAATAAAAAAGCAAGAAATTGCGAAACGGAACATTTAGTGATTACTCAAATCACATCTGCTAACTGCTTCAACATTTTACCCATTCATAACTGCTTCAATATTTTACACATTCATAACTGCTTCAACATTTTACACATTCATAACTGCTTCAACATTTTACCCATTCATAACTTCTTCAACATTTTACACATTCATAACTGCTTCCATATTTTACACATTCATAACTGCTTCCACATTTTACACATTCATAACTGCTTCCACATTTTACACATTCATAACTGCTTCAACATTTTACCCATTCATAACTGCTTCCACATTTTACCCATTCATAACTGCTTCAACATTTTACACATTCATAACTGCTTCCACATTTTACACATTCATAACTGCTTCAACATTTTACACATACATAACTGCTTCAACATTTTTCACATTCATAACTGCTTCAACATTTTACCCATTCATAACTGCTTTCACATTTTATACACTCATAACTGCTTCCACATTTTACACATTTATAACTGCTTCAACATTTTACCCATTCATAACTGCTTCAACATTTTACACATTTACCTTGGACTTCGACTATCTTTTTGATCAGGTGTAATATATATTCATTATACTCCGCTGTCTCACCCCTTGAACCCAAACATTAAAGATAAACAAGAGCATCCTCAAAGTTCTCTAATTAAGATGTTATCAAACCTTTGCCTAGTGAAATATATCGGCAATACTAGTAAAAGACATATAGATACATTCGGTCTAGTTACTTAGAATATTCAAGATTTAGCCATAGCAAAGCAGTCACCTAGAAATGGACCCTAGAGATGAGAGGATGAGAACAAAACGCAATCATAATGAAAGTTTGGTTAAATTAAAAAAATCAACGACTATTATATTCTATATATAAGCATTCGTCACTATAATTTGATAGAATTACTGCTGTCAACTTTCAGAGGAACAGACGCCTCAACTTTGATTCTTAGAAACTATAAGGAGCTTTAGATGCTCTCCAGCTCTAAGCCACCGACAGACATAAGTTCCTTCTTTGTATAATTATGTGAGGTGAGAGAGAGAGAGAGATAGAAGAAATCTTTACCCTCGCGGGAAAATTTAGAGAAAAAGATGGCGAAAATGAAAAGTAACTAATGCACGGGCCACTTCCCGACTGAAATGAAACATCCCAAGTTCAGAATAATTTGTACAGTTTTAAGGGCATTTTAAAGGTTTTAGAAAACACTAGCAGCGCCTCGCGGTTTCATGTGAGTCCCGATCCCGTGGGAATGTCAAGATAAAAAGTAGCCTATATGTTATTCCAGGTCTCCAGCTATCTACATCCAAGTTTCAGTAGTTTTGGCGTGAAAGAGTAACAAACATCCATCCATCCATCCAAACTTTCACATTTATAACATTAGTGGGATTTACTTCTGTGGATGTGCATATATCTCTATCACAGCAATTAGTTCATTGTGTCTGTCCTATGTTCTGTAAAACACATCATTAATCGGTGTATAATTAACTCATAATAAATAGCTAAAATTGTGCTCTATTGTTATTTAACGAAAAATGGCTGACGTAAAACATTTGCTTTTTAGGCAAAACAACTTTTAATTTTGAAACCGTTACAGGGCAAAATAAATTGGTTGTCTGGCGCGTTTACGAAGAAATTAAACGTTTTTTGCTCCGTCTACTTCTGTATATAATCGAATACATTATAAAAAACTTTGTAACAAAAAATTAACCCGTCGAAAACAAGTAAAAAGCAAAAAATAAATTAGTCTTGAGCATTGACCTTATTTTCACTTACTCACACTTTAAACTAATTTTGAGTCGGTGCCAAACAACAAACTGATTAATTATCTAAATTTTATATGTACGTAGAAATGGAGAAGGCTCTACGTAGATAATTAGGGTTGAAATATTTATTTGAAATAAAAATGGGACCAACTTTGAAGTATGCGTTATTTAGTTAAAAAAGAATTATTGAAATCGGACTACCCTGTAAAAAGTTATGCGTGGTCCTGGTCATACATTAAAAAAAAATTACGGTCGACTTGAGGACCTCCTCCGTTTTTTCGTCGGTAAAAAAATTAGAAAGGTACCAGGCCAGGCGCTTGATGTTATGACCATCTGCTAGGATGTCATCACGTGGAAGGAGAAAACAGACCGGATCTTTTGTCTTCCACCCGCGAAAAGGTGATGTCTTATGTCATTGTGTGCCAGTTAATAAACGAGACCCGGTTGTCACCTCGCGGGCTAGCGCTCGGCCTTGTGGTTTTATTCGGTTCCATTCCGTCACTCGGCCTCAACGCTTGTCCTGGTGAGATATCAGCCAAAGGGGTTTCCATACGGAAAAGAAAGCCGGTTGTATAGTAAAATGAGTGGTGTATAAAGGTTATCAAAGTAATTGTGTCCACTTAAACACGTTTGACTACTATTTTTACTTTATTGGCACAACAACAATGTATTGTTATCACTGGTTAGATTACAAAAACATGCACAAAAAACAAATACATACAGACGTACATAGAACCTACTCCTTTTTCGAAGTCGGTTAAAAAGTAAACTTCTATTAACTTATTCTAGTGTCACAATTTTTTACCATTAAGCACCACATGATTTATTTACTTATGCTTATTTATCTAAGCAAGGATTATAAAAAAACAAATAAATTATGTGCAGATCCATCTTACTGATTTATAAAGGTGAAAGTTTGTGAGGATGGATGGATGAATATGGATGGACGTTTGTTACTTTTTACTGGATGAAATTTGGGACAGAGGTAGATTATAGTCTGGAAAAACTCATAGGTTACTTTTAACCTGGAAAAAATGTACGGTTCCCGTGGGATAGCTTTCACCAATATTTCCACGCGAACAAAGTCACGGGCAACAGCTAATAAAATATAAACATACCAAAATTTATGCACGACTGTGAATATTAATGAATAAATTGCGACCTTATTATTTTATTGACCTTGTTAATTGAGTCAGCATGTACGTCTACGAGGTCACTGTAACTATTGAGAATTGGGGCATTCGGACCGAGAACTGTTCAACGAAGTGGAGGACATAGGGGTAATAGGGGCACGCGGGTATGTTGCAAGCACTCAGAATCGGGTTTTGCTTAATAATTGAGACACTTTTACTTCGCAAACTTTTTGCCTTTTTGATATATGATATATGACTTTTTGTTTTTTATTTATTCCAGAGCAGTACGCTAAGTGCCAGAAGAACCTTTTCTGAATTCTTTCCAGTCTCAGTGTATGTGATGCATAATGCGGTCTCCACACGGTGCTGCAAGCAATACTCCGCGACAATTCGTACAAGACTGTTATACACGGTAATTTTGGTTGAATTATGTCGAAAACCAGCAACATTTCTGACGACAAAGCCCAATATTCTAAAGGCCTTAATTATAATCTGCATATGGGGTATTAATGGAAGTTTTTTTGTCGAATGGTATGACTAAATCTTTGATTTGATTTACTTCTTGTATTATGGATATAATACAAGAAGTAAATCATCATCATCAAATAAAAAAAGTAATTTAGTGCAGGACCGGATGGTCCTGCACTAAATTACAATGACTGTGGGTTTCTGTTCCTAGTAAATGGAATATGATAGCATTTCCTATGGTTCTAAATATAGAACCATGTCATTGTTAATACACCACACAATTAGATTGTCCAGGTCTCTCTGGGTAATCCAATGTCTCTGTCCGATTCAATTACTCTGCAGAATTTCAAGTCATCGGCGAAAGTTTCAGTTAAAACAACTATCGCATAGCTTTATAAGCAAAGTTGACTTCAAAATCTATGAGTTTTTATTCTTAAACCCGTGTATTTTGGTAATATAAGTGTAAATTTTAATTATGATTTGTTGTGTTGTTCAACCTGATTTAAACTTCTGGTTAAGTCTGCGATAGTCTTTGGCATAGTTGAATTCTCTTCCTGCGTAGATGCTGCGTGTTCTTTAAGCAAATGCTCGTATTGACCATTCATAAATGTAATCGAATCAGTCATGACAGCAATTTTCTCTTTGATAGGCTGTAACTCTTTGTTAAGAGTTTTCAAATACCGAAGCCTTAAACCTAGATAACATTTAGATAAGTTCATTACTGATTACCTCTTGTATAAATTGCTGCTGCCGTCTGAGGTGGAGAATCGGGGAGCCGAGGGCCACTCGCTTTTTGCCTCTAGTGGTCGTCACATTACTTAAAGTTGGATTGCTTGATTGATTGTGTTTATCAGATATCGTTGTAGTAATATTCTTAGTACTAGCGTTTTGATAAGTGTTTACAAATAAATTATCTGCTTTTGTTTTAATTAATTTGATAGGTGTTTACAAAAACTATCTGCGTATTGCTGTTGTAATTTAACCAGGCGTAATGGTATTAACACAACTGTGGGTAGTTACAATTTCAGTAGCAAAAAATTTTCAGTTTACTTTAAAACTCTAATTGTCTTTAGTTGCACTTTAAATAGTTTCAAATACATTTTTCACGATTTACGAGTATGTTGTCTAGTCCAGTATATAAATCCACAAAAGTGCCACAACACGCGTTACAAGTATTTTAATTAAAAGTATTAACAGCAACAATGAAAACACGTCTTTTCTTTGTGTGTCTTTGTCTTTAAATTTAATGACGTCAACACGCGACTTACCGGCGTCTTATAATTGAATTAATTGAACAATTAACATGTGAGTGTAAAGCTGTACTTCATAGGACTAATAATTTAATTAATTTAAAACGGTATTTAATTATAAGTACTTTAAAAATTTGATGTGTGAATCGGGACTTAATCGGATTAAAGTCCCGATTCACATATCAAATATGTATTGTCGCGAAAGTTTAAAAACAATTACTTTAAATATTTAGAGCATATCCAGTTTTTAAAAGTCACTGTAATGCTAAAAAAAAGCTACAATATGTAATTATGACTCATTATAGTACTAATTAATTTATGTGTAAAACGTAAGTCATAATTCAGCATGAACTAACTGCTGGTAATTAGACCTTTGTCTGCAGAAATAGGCTGGTATAAGAACCTTACTAATAGACGATGAAAGTGAAGTGTTTTGTTGTGTTTTGTGTGAGCCGTAATTCTCACACTGCTGCCTTTAACGCCTGTGTTAATGGTTTAAAAGGTTGCCTAGTATAGGCAAACGTATGGTACACCATTCCTACCAAAAATGATTATTTATCTATCTGTGTTTTTTCTGATTCTATTTATCGGTAAACTAGCTTTTGCCCGCAGCGATGAAAGGTACCTGCCTTTTTCTGTAAAAAATGCAAAATTTCATGAAGGTCGGTTGAGCAGGTAAGGCGTGAAAGCGTACAAACAAACTCACTTTCGCATTTACAATACTAGCTGTTGCACGCGACTTTTTTCCACGTGAGCCATATGTTTTCCGGGATAAAAAGTAGCTCGTGTGCTATTCCAGACTATAATCTAAATCTGTGCCAAATTTCATCCAGATCCGTTCTGCCGTTTTTGCGTGAAACAGTAACAAACAAACATCTATCCATCTATCTAAGACTACTTAAATACCATGGTGGTAACCATATTGGTCAATACGAGCAAAACAACCTTATCTGACATTTCCTTAAAAAAATAGATAATTATATACGCGGTAATAGCCGTGAAGAATGTTACCGAACACATAAAAACAATTTTTTGAAATAAAATTACACATATGGTGGTTATAATTAGCACTACAGCATAATGGTAGGATCTAACACGGGTGGTTTTACATACACACACTCACGCTTCAATCCCTGAAAGGGTAGGCAGAGACGTATGAAACATGCACATTTTGCCAACTAGAATTTGATTCTATTCACTTAATAGGGACCAAGAGTATTGCCGTCAACCGGGCACTTTAGGAGTTCTGTTTAAAGAACCTTTATTCTCAATAAAAACAAAGTCACTTGAGAACAATAATAACTTAAAGTTTAGTTACAGGTTCGACATTTCACTCAATAAATATATCATCATCAGATGATTTTGCAGTTAAATGCCGATGCATGCAAAATTGGAAGATTGCGAGTATATTCACAGGTAAGGAAAAAGGGTGCTTTTATAAGTGACTAGCCGTTCCCGCAGTTTCACCTACGTTTATGGTCACTGCTCCGCTCCTATTGGTCGTAACGTGGGTTATGTAGCGTATAGCCTTCCTCAATATATGGGCTATTCAACACTAAAAGAATTTTTCAATTCGAACCAGTAGTTCCTGAGATTAGCGCTTCAAGCAAACCAACAAACAAACTCTTCATCTTTATAATATGAATTATAATAAAAATACTAGCCGTTCCCACAATTTCACCTGCGTTTATGATCACTGCTCCGCTCCTATTGGTCGTAGCGTAATGTTATATAAAGCCTATAGCCTTCCTCGATAAATGGGCTATCGAACACTAAAAGAATTTTTCAATTCGAACCAGTAGTTCCTGAGATTAGCGCGTTCAAGCAAACAAACAAACAAGCTCCTAAGCTTTATAATATGTCTTTATGAAATGTCAGCAAAACGAAAAGCAAAACTAAGATCAATGTAGGTATATTGGCACAGAACCTCTTCAGAACCTCTTAAGAGAACGGATTCAGTCATACAAACTTTTCCATCAAAGTCGAAGTTTGTTTCTGTTAAGTGGAGTTCGTAAGTAAATTTTGTAAATGACACCAATTCAGCACGGTACCAAACCTTGTTTTAGTGTTGTCTGTTTTTAATTGGTTGCCCTTAACAGCTTTGGAACTAAGGTATTACTTGGACATTGCTCTTTGTATGTCGACCTATGACAATATAGAAGGCGTGACATATTCGGAGTAAAAGCATAAGTCGCAAAAATATTACCTCGCGGTTAAACAACTTCACTTCAACTGATTGTCCTCTAAGGGCCGGAAAAGCCGAAGAAATATTATTTATATATTTTTTTAAAAACTACTAGTAACGTGGGTCACACATTACTAGTATTCTTGTTAATCCCTCCAGCTAAGCTAATTGCTTGTGTTAGGAGTGAGGTTCGAACCTGCAACTACTCGATGGCAAGTCCGAGGCCTTAGCCATTACGCTACCGATTTATAATACTGTGATAATAGCAGTGGTGATAAAGTTTAATATTATTTTTTTACACGCTTTATATAAGCTTCACTTGTATGTATGTTTGTTTGTATGTTTGTAACCGACTCCTTTGGGCACGATTTTGACCCACTTTAAACGGCCAGATTTCGTTCAAATTTTGCACACCTGTCAAAGACCGATGACAATGCAATAATTCGATTATTTTTTTTTTATTTTTTAATTGAATTTTCTATAAAAGCGTGTTTTTTTAGTTTTTTAAACTATAATTATTTTAATTGAATTTATGAATTTATTTAAGACAGGCCTTTATCATAGAAATATGTATTAGGTTTTTTTTTCTATTGAAGTAAAATAGAGGCGTTGTTATAGAAATATATTTAAATGTTTATCTCATTAAGAATACTGAAGTGGTGTATAATTCGTAAGTCAAAAGAAAGTTTTTTTTTAATCACAATACAACAAATTATTACTTTACAATAAAAACTTTCGTGAGTGATATTCATGTTTATTAGAGATTATACGGTTTTACTCACGTTTGTATTTCGGGGATGCCCGACTAGTTTCGGACCCGACGGGGGCCCTTTTTCAAGGAGTAAAGCGTCCTGCCGCGACGGTGTCAGGCGTCACACTGGGGTAACTACGCCGCCACCGGTTCCTTTGTCTTTCGGAACGTGCGGATGTAGACGGTTGCGTTTCCGTTGCGTTGTGTGATGCGCTGTTGTTACCAACATTCACCGCGGTGCATACCATACTAACTGTGTCACTTTTTGTAAAGTCTGTCAGGTCTGTCTCATGGGACGTGAGTTTTAATGCCGGCCGCCAGGCAGGGGGCAGTGACCAGCCACTGTCTCTGTTGAAATTCGACAAGTAAGTAATAAGCACGGCGACAAAGAAACCGCGATACTGTAGACGACATCTTTGCGATCGTTGACCAAAACTCACTAGAGGAGTTAAGCGGGCACCTGAACACGGTACACAAAAAGATACAGTGCACGGTGGAAAAATAAGTAGATGGGGCGCTACCGTTCCTGGACGTACTAGTTATCCGAGGCTCAAACGGGCGACTAACACACACGGTGTATAAAAAACCAACACACACGGACAGGTACCTTCGAGCTGACTCCCACCATCACCCTTCTCATCTATCTTCTGTGCCTAGATCTTTAATAAACCGATCTCTCAACATCTGCGATCCACAATATCTGGACAGCGAAATGAAACATCTACGTCACACATTAGAGCGTAATGGATACCGGTGGCGAGAATGTACCCGGGCTGCGGGCGCAGTAATCAATCGACGGATACCCGGTGTAGAACGAAACCCCGTGTTTCGCCCATACATATGCGGGGTAACCGATAAGATTGGGCGAACATTAAGCCGAAACTAGGGTATCAAAACAATATTCCGCCCACCTGGACAAATTAGAGAACTGCTGCGCTCCCCAAAGGATGTTGATCCACTGGGGGCCCCCGGTGTATACTCGATCCCTTGTGACTGTGGTTTGAGCTATGTAGGAGAGACTCGTCGCAGCATCACAACCAGACTACAGGAACACATACGATGTATAAAAAACATGGACTGCAACAGGTCGGCCGTCGCTGAACACGCATGCAAGACGGACACGCCTCACTACATACGATTTGACAAAACTTCCGTACTGGCGAGGGAAAAATATTTCGTACCGCGGAATTTTCCGCGTATTTACGCGAAGCAATCGAGATAAGTCGTCGTCCTTATTTCAACAGAGACAGTTTCTGGTCACTGCTCCCTGCCTGGCGTATGCACCGCGGTGAATGTTGGTAATAACAGCGCATCACACAACGCAACGGAAACGCAACCGTCTACATCCGCACGTTCCGAAAGACAAAGGAACCGGTGGCGGCGTAGTAATCCCAGTGTGACGCCTGACACCGTCGCGGCAGGACGCTTCACTCCTTGAAAAAGGGCCCCCGTCGGGTCCGAAACTAGTCGGGCATCCCCGAAATACAAACGTGAGTAAAACCGTATAATCTCTAATAAACACAAATTATTACTTATCTTAACACAAATCTAAGTTTGTGAAAGCGTCTCTAACTACTTCATAATTAAATCCTACTATGAATTTATGTTAACACTTTAAGGTTTCATCAAAGGCGAACACAAAGTGAACAAAGCCACGGTTAAGTGTTGTTGATTATTCCCTGGCTGTAGCCAGCCTGTGGCTACAACTGTAATTCTCGTTAGAGAATTTAAAGGCAGATGTAGTTAAAAATCACTTTAATATCCAGTAAATAGCCCTGAAGTATCACCCCTGAGGCTCTTGCCTTATAGGCCTTATAGATAACGACAAATAACACATCGGCTATAGTTTTGCCGCTAAATACAATGAACAATTTCCTTATGTTAGTAATCGAAAACGTCTTTTTTACCTTTGGAAACCCCCACGGGTCGTTATCCTATCAGGGCTAAGCGGCAGGGTAGTATTTCGGACTCGAACCGACTAAAACCACACGGTGTTCCGCAACAGTCCTTATTGCCATCAGGTGGGCATGAGGTGTACCCTTGAAAGGAAATTCCTGTGAACCCCATCAGATTTGGCCGCTTGTTGAATAACAGACAACCCCGTTATGTTGTGCGGGGATCTTACCCCTGAGAATAAGATAGGCACGCGCGGAATACGGCGAGTAGCACTGGGGTTTATGTGCTGCAAGGCAACACGCTTATTTTTGTTCCGAGTTCACGCAAAACGGTAGCCCCGTCTGCTAGCCACGGGCGGGGAAACGGTTCAGTGTCCCGTCAGAGGGCCACGGCGAGGATAGTGGGGTCTGCAGAGGTACGTTATGCTGACGGTGCAAGTGAAGGCGTCGGTGAGGGGGGCGGGCCTTTTAGCCCTCTAAACCGGCCGGATCGAGTACCCGATGTCGCGCTGTGAGCCAGCCTTGCTATCCTATATCCTCCCGGTAATCCTAACGCCTGAAAATTTTCAGAGTAGGGCGTTCCCAAAGGTGCGGGCTCCGTGGAGGGTGGGAAGCCGGGAGGATGAGAATAAACAATAAAAGAAACAATGGATGAATCAAGGCCCAAATTAACAGAAATACATGCGGGAGCGTCAGAGGTGCAGCCTGCTGGTGCCAGCAGGCTGTAATTGAGTTCTACTGTTCGCGAAAGTATTTCATAACCTGTCGATAGATGGTGATACAGGAAAATATTGCATCACGGTATGGTTTGGTTACAAACGCTAGCTTATACACCGAGGCTGCCTAAAAAGTTTTTATTGGCACAAGGTAGTATAGAACTGGAATAAATACATAAATACAGTAAGTAAGTTTTAATTGGGTTTTAATTTTAACTACTAATAATTTAGTCTGACCACAGTCGCGTTCACCTAGTTTCATTCATTTGGAAACTTTGCTGTCGATGCGTTGGAAAAACAAGTCTTGACTGACTATCTCTCATACGACTTTATACTGGGGTAAAGATTGCAACTAGTTAGCAGTAAGTTAGAAGAAGTCTAGTTCTAAGAAACTTTCTTTAAAAATTTTGATGAGACAAAAGGTCAGTCTTTTTCACGCTATCAGGATTAAGGGCGAAGGATACAGTGAAGTAAGTCTGCGTACTGAGCGAAGAATTTTGACTTGTTTTATATAAAACCGAAAACTTTAAGATGCAATCTGAGCAAAAAGTTCTTTGGTATCGATAGAGGCAGTGTTTGACTAAACAAGTGTATACAATGTATGGGTATGTATGGCTCTTTTTTTGAACTATTACTTAATACACATTGAACTGATGTTATATTAGCTTGTTAATACATAATAATAATCCCCCTAATGTTATAAATGTGAAAGTTTGGATGGATGGATGGATAGATGGATGTTTGTTACTCTTTTACGCAAAAACCACTGAACCGATTGCGATGAAACTTGATATGTAGATAGCTGGAGACCTGGATTAACGCCTAGGCTACTTATACTTTTTCATCCCGATATTCCCACGAGATCGGGACTAACGGTGTACTCGGTTGAAACCGCGGGGCGCTGGTACTCATATATATTAATATTAGTCTGTACGCTTTACGAAGAATAAATAAACAAACAAATATAAATCTTTACTAAACGGTAGAGACTTAGCAAATAGGTACTTAACAAAGTAGACGACGCCTTCTACCGTAACTGAGAACTGTTTGACTCTTACAATCCATTAGAAGTTATTAAATTAAACCCTGTGAAACTGAGTAGTTCATTAAACTGTTTACAGCTTTAGTGAAATAAAACAAGATCAAAACTGGGCCGAAGCATTTGCTAATTAACTTTTCCAACATTTTAATATTAACTGTCTTAAATTAAACAATTAAAAGATCATAGAAGGACAGAAATATTATAGTTGGAAATAAGGTCATTACGGAAAACTAGACATTCCTCCCAGTTTCATTTGCCTTTATAGTCACTGCTGCACTCCTACACCTAGTAGCGTGATGTTAAATAGCCTATAATCTTCCCCGAAAGTTGAGCTATCAAATACAAATATAATTATTTCATTCTGTTCTCTTATTTAATAAGTAATTCCAAAAATTATCACGTTAAACCATAGAAACAAGTCTAGGGTTACTATATGTATTATAATATAGATTAAACAAGGTGTTATAGAACGGTGTGATAAAATTTTAGGAGCGCTGTGTAGCGAGCAAGATATATACAATACAATACAATACTTTTTATTGGACACCATGAGGAACAGTTTAAAACATTTAAAAAGCCAAAAAAAATATGGTACAAACGGCGGTCTTAGGGCTAGTTGCGATTTCTTACAGACAACCTTTAGATGGACAGAAACAATGGATTTATGTGTAGGGCAGTTAAAAGGTGTACGACTTTAGCTAAGTATTAGCTAAGTAGCAACTTATATGAATTTAAGGAAAAGGAATAAATAATTAAATATACCTTACCTATAAATAAGCAAACATGTATATGTTTGCATATTTGTAATAGTAATAGTTCACAAAAATAGACATACATACATACATTGTATACACTTGTGTGTATACACATATACATGTTTATAATATATATAAATACATACACATATTTGATTGAATTGGACAAAAAAATTGGATTTTAATATTTTTTCTTAGTTTATGTTTTTCGTGGTGTAGATACACGTAATCTAAATAACATGTTAATTTCCATGCCAATTACACCGATTTTCATACTAATATTTTCAGAAAAATCCAGATATTCCATCAAGTTATTTGATAACTAATACCTATAGTATCATTCATTGCTTTACGTTATTGACGACCCTAAAATATGACCACATCTTTCTGTAATACCCTGTATTTAGAGCTCTTCCGAAGACTTTTTCGCATCAGCTGGATAATATAAAGTCATCCACATAGACAAAAACAAGGAATCTCTCGAAGTCTAGAAGAATCTTCGTCCATATCCTATATGCCCCTACAGTAGGTACATATGAAAAAAAACTTAACAGCTCTAACTAAATATAAGTAAAGGATACATACCCCAGAACATACCTAATTCTGAGTCCCATGCGCACGTAGAGGCCCAAGATGATGATGCCAGGTAGGATGAAGAACAGCAGGCTGCTCAGCTCACAGAGGTACCAGGAAGGCTGCTCCAGCATCGCGCAGAATGCCGAATCCAGGGATGCATTTCCAGAACCTGAAGAACAAACACACGTTAAGACAAACAAGATAAACAAGAAAAAGTAACATTTGGTTTCAATTCAATTAAAATAACAATTTTATTTACTTACGTCGAATGACATGGTGGTTTAATCTATAGATTAAATTATCATATTTTAATATAAATAATAATACTAATAATAAAATTGTTCCGATTGTAATACCTGCTCATGGATTGATAACCAAGAGCCTCGATCAACTCCTTAAGAGGCTCGCGTTAGACGACAGAAGGCAGTTCTCCTCGACACGACCCGTATTGTGAGGAGGTTCCTGTCTCTGAAGCCCTAATCACCACCGGTGTCTTGGTCCCTGGTACTATTTTTTATATTTTAAATATATTTTTTGTCAAACATATTCATGTTTAAAAATGTAATTTATAAGTTTTAAGTTGAATAAAGAGGGATAGAAATTATAACTTTACATACCTCACACACGGCTGTCTGATCCCAAACTAGGCAGAGCTGTACTATGGTAACCAGACTGCTGATAAACATACTTATATATTACTTAATACATGCAAAATATAGATAAATTACACCCAGACACAAAAAAAAACGAATCTTTTTTGAATTTTTAAACAAATCATGTAATTCTTTTTTCTGTTTCTTTCTGATACGAGTATATCATCAATACAAATAAATAAAATTGAAGTGCCTGTATGTAATGTCAGAATAATAGTTTTTTAATATCATACACTTATTTGCACGATACCCATGCCTGAAAATCAGTTTTTAACATTTCTGTCAAATTCAAATACAATAAATATAAATTGAAGCTACTGTTAAAAATCATAGATCGACGCAAACAGACGCCACAGCATGTACTGGATTGTCGAGGTAAATTAGGTGAAAACACCAAAATCTACTGCCTGCTTGTGTCGATCTATAATTTCCAGTTTCTAAAATGCGTAGAGCCTTAGAAGAGAAGAATACTGGCAAAGAAACTCATGGCCAGTCTTCTACTGTGTCACTTTACTGTCTATCTGTCTGTCTGCCTGTCTGTCTGTATGTTCCGGCTGTAATCTCCATAACGGGTGGACCGATTTCCACGGGACTTAAACTAGCAGATAGCTAGTGTTACAAGGAGTAACTTAGGCTACTTTTATTTGGAAAAAAGAACTAGGGTTCCGCGCAAAAAATATGTAAACGCGAGCGAGCCGCGGGAAGTACTGCTAGTTGTATAATGTAATATTCGCATCATCAAAAAAAAAATAATTAGAAACAGTTTCACCACCACTGCTATAAACTATGAAAATCATTAACACTAACTGCCATGTTGTTCGTACCTCAATCAGCCCTCATGTGATTGTCATCAACTTATGATACATTCCTAGCCTTTTATAACCGCACTATTCATCAATATTTATCAGCCGACCAATAGCATTGCTTTACCGGTATAACTAGTCATAATAATGTCTATTAACTAATTTTATCATCTATTATAATTTGCTCCTATTTTTAATAAAATAAAAAAGAGTTTTGATGTGGCCACAATAAAATGAATACCTTTTTTTGAAGAGTAATAAATTTTTAGGTGTTTTAAGTTAACTTATCTATGTCTGTGGAGTAGAATACCTGTATGAAAATATCAGTAAATCAAGTAAGTAATAATAATGTAGACAAGTAAATTATTCTAAGCAACAAAAATGATTTTTTTTGTAACTTAAAACATGCATAGCTCTAAAACTAATTTACCCGCAACTGCGATTTGATAAATAAGACTTGTAAAGCAATCCGTTCACCTTCAAACCTCCCTAAAGAATGATAAGATTAATATCGACCTATCACTCACAGCACCACCTTCAGAGTGAACTCAAAAAATAAACATTCTTTATATTTGATGATAGATTGCTTGGCATTTATTGTGAGTGACTAAGATAGATTGACCAGCTATCAAGATGACCGATGTTGAATCAATTCCGAGGGAGTCTAACCCCACGTAATACTAGATAAGGGATATATTTTTTTTCAGTCACTGCTCCACCCCTAATGATCGTGATGTTAAATAGCCCATAACATTTTTTAAGAATTGGGCATACAAATATAAAAAGATCTCAGGTATTATCGTGTCCAAAAAAAATCTAACTCTTGAAGTGTATTTCATTATATACTTCCATGAATTAGTTGTTGGTATGGTAATTAGAGTATAGTTTTTTACATTTTTCGGCTACACCTATAACGTCACACCGCTAGCACGGGCGCGGCGCGTCTGATAGCTCAAGTATGCTTACATCTGCATTTAAGCACAGTTTAGGTGGTGCCATTTTTTGAGCGCCGATCAAACATCTATCTATTATATATATGTATAATCAAAGACAAGATGGATGTCCAACTGGATGTATGTGTTATTTTTTTAAGATATATTCTTATAGATAGCTTTACTTTTCGTTAATCGAAACACTTGTATATACGTCAAAATTGTAATAATTTTAAAATACTCGATTATGTATTTGTCGCAATTACGTCATATCCACGCCAGCGCCACCTGTCGGTGCTTGACGGAGTCAATGTTTAAAGAACGATTCACGTAGCTATAGCTAGCTATAGTCGTGTGTCTATTTGTAATAATCTAGGTACATTATAAATTCACTGGACATTATAATTTAATCGAGTGTAGTTCACTCAACGGCCGTAGTTAGAAAGTGCGGAATTATGGGCCCTATAGAAGATGACGATCACATAAATATGACAGAGGGGCCGCCATATTTATATGGGGATTAACGCGATCACGAAATGAAATAGGTATTACATACCTCTGAAGAGCTGTGTAATACCTATTTTGTGATCGCGTTAATTCTCTTATAAACACATAATTAAGTATACCATGGATCGCAAAAGTTTAAAAGTTTGTATAGTTTGAAATGTTTTTGTTTTAGATGTACCCATCTCTAAAGTCTATTTTTTGTGGTATATATCAACTATATCGCACACCTAGATTTAAAGGGAGCTAACTCAAAAAAGCATTTTTTTCAGAAAAGGCGAAAAACTAACTGCACTGCGGGAGTCTTGGAGTTTTATATGCAGCTAGAAGAAACATATTGTTGGAATCTTGTGTTTTAATCATGTTTTGGGGCTGAAAAATGGACTTTTGTAGTTATTTCCCTATTGCTTAACAATGTATTGTATATTTGTTTAGTTTTTGAGTTGAGCCCGTGTTTGTGAATTTAGCGTCTAGCGTCGAGTAGTAGTTGATATTTTTAAATTTGGTAGGTATTGAGATAAGGAATTCGATGGTGTTCAAAACTCAAAAATTGAAATTTTTGGGTTAGCCCCCTTTAGATCAAGGGGTGCGATGTAGTAAGACATTATGCGACATACTATTATATCGTAAAGGTTGTATCAAAAAGAAATTATTCCCTTCCAAAAGTCGATCTTCATGTTACATTTCGTTAAAGGTATCATTACTGGAGTGGAGTTGGTCGGTTCGATTCTCATTAACGCCAGAGTGGATATCATATTTCAGAAGTAACAAGGTCTGGCTCGAACGTACCGGCCCTTATATATAAAGGAACATAAATTTGGACTTAACGATATTTGGCAATGGTAGCCACCTTATACCTCACGAATAGAGTTTCTTTTCATAAAACTAATGTATTGCCAAGCCGTTTTAAGTGCCTATAAACAGTCTTAAAATTAGTGTTTCGCTTATGCGCTAGTAACCATTACTTCTTTCGGGAATTTTGGTGACCAAAGTCGTCAGCTGGAAAACAGTAATTAGATATATAGGCACATGTATACAGGAAGCGAAGGCAATGACAGGAAACAAAATTCCACTTATATTATAAATGTGAAAGTTTGGATGGATGGATGGATAAATATAATTACAAATTTATACAATATTCGTGATACTATAATTAGAAATATATTTCTATTTTCGAAACTATCTACTTTACATATTTTCAATAAATATCAAGGTTAAAAAATTTGTTCACATAAACATGTTTAAGGATGTAACCATTTATTATGTACCTACGCATATTTGGCGAGGAAATATTTTATGTATCTTTATCCTTGAAGAACTTTATGTATTGTACAATAATTCTTTCAAAAAAAAAACCGACTTCAACAAAAAAAACTATTCCATAAAAGACTTATTATATATGGTTTCCTCATGGATGCCATTGTCAGAACTGAAATGTTCGACTGTATGTTTTTTTTTTTTAATGTTTTTTACCTTAGAACTTTCGACTGGGTGAAGCGATTTTGATGATTCTTTTTTTATTTGAAAGCTGGTGCTTAGCGTGTGGTCAATTTGGTCCAGTTCTGACAATAGAATCCATGAGAAAACCATATATAATAAGTCTTTTATGGAATAGTTTTTTTTGTTGAAGTCGGTTTTTTTTTGAAAGAATTATTGTACAATACAAAAAGTTCTTCAAGGATAAAGATACATAAAATATTTCCTCGCCAAATATGCGTAGGTACATAAATAATGTAAGTCTTTTATGGATTGTTTTTTTTTTGAAAACGGTTTTATTTTGAAAGAATTATATAATTATGTACTTATCAGAACAAAAATTGACAGAGGAGAATCCTGAATCCAAGGCTAATAGAAATAAGCTCGTTTCCTCCAGCTCGTTTTATGCGAACGCAACACCTTATTTACGTGTACTTTGTGTAGTTTTATTGTTACATTATTGTGGCTTGTCCTTTTTGGAGACTTACGTTCAATTAAAACAAAAAATAATCAAACTCACACCGACATGAGAAAGAAAAGCAGTAGGTATCGCTAGAGAAGAAAAAAAATAACCAAATCAAACGAGATGAAGATACTTGAGAATCGAATAAGTTTTCAGAGCAAACTTATTTGATTCTCACGTATCAAAAGGCTTTTTGGTAGTTCATGGCTATAGTTTATTGAAGGCGAATGATCCTTTTCTTCAGTGAAATTCCAGAAAATATGTCTCATATGACTCAAATTTCACACATAATATTGCATGACTATTTTATGTTTTGAATAAAAAAATAACAAATTCTTTAATAGAAATCTAAATGTAATGCCTTAACAAATCGTTTGACTCCAACATCATCAGTTGTGGGTTTGTGTCCAGACCACAGCAAATAATTAATTGTTCTAGCCGTTATCGGCAATTTGACCCGCGTTTGTGGTCACTGTTCCGCTCCGAAGAGTCTCCTATAACCTTCCTCAATGAATACTCTATTCAATACAAATAATTGTTCCAATCCCACTGATAGTTCTAGAGATTAGCACGTTTAATCAAACACACAATCAAACAAACAAAAAATTATGAAAAAAAAAATATTTGTTGTGTGTAAAGTCGGTTAACGGACGATAATTTTACGTGACAACGTCATAAGAAAACACAATATTTTTTAAACTCTGATTAACAACATTAATTTTTAATTTTCAAACATTATTTACAGTTTTAGCAAATTTAATTTAAATAATTTGTTTAAATATAACCACGAACAATTAGTTAAAGAAATAAACTGAAATCAAATCAATATCAATAAACGAACGCTTAGGCCGATCGTGCCTCTCTATCGCTTGTACCGCGCTCTCGCATGCACGCTCCGCTCAGGCGAAACGTGACAATTTTTCGTGCGTGCAGCCGGCGTTCATCGATTTATAAGACGTTAACACGTCAAAAACTATTTGCTGCTTAGTTTGGGTCTAAATAGTGCTGTGTAATGTCTTCCGAACTATCATTTGTTAATACTCATACTCAATACTCTTAATACTCATATTTATCTGTTTGCCATTAAAATTCATATTTACTTACAACACTTTTTAATTTTGTCATCCTTTGATTTGCATCCTTGACTTGTCTGGCCTGTTGGTCTAGTGGTTAGTGATCCTGACTGTTGAGCCAGAGGTCAAGTGTTCGATTCCCACCCAGAACAAATAATTGTGTGATGAGTACGATCATTTGTTCTGTGTCTGGGTGTAATTTATCTATAATATGTATGTATTTAGAATTATATAAGTAGGTATGTTTATCAGTAGTCTGGTTACCATAGTACAGGCTCTGCCTAGTTTGGGATCAGACGGCCGTGTGTGAGGTGTGTCAAGATATTATTATTATCCTGTAGTATTTACAAAACATTTCAAGAATCAATTTTTTTTCAGTTCGTTGCTGTTTTGTTTCCTTTTTAGCTTAACCAATTTAGTCTTTTAATTGTGTTCTTATAAATAACAACAAAGTCTATCGCATCAAAAGCTATAAAGTATGTCAGTATGAAAAAAACAAGTCAAGTGCGAGTCTGATTCGCGCACCGAGGGTTCCGTAAGCAAACAAACTTGTATACGTCCATCTCGGGAATAAATGCCCGTCTTTTTCGAAAGACAAACTTAACTTTGCGGTTGCGATGTAGGATAAATTAAACAATCCAACCGCAAAATACAAGTTTGTAATCACAAAAGCTTTTTTTGTTATGTGATATAACAACAAATTAACGACTTTCGAATTTTTCCTTCACTTGTGCTGTCAGACCTTGCTTCTTACCAAATTTCATGAAAATGGGAAGTACCCTTTAAGTTTTCGACCCAAAACCTATAGGGTTCTTCCGGTTGACCTAGAATGGTCAATTTTAGTTAAAAGCAAGATCTTACATCACTAGTTAAGGGAAAATTCCAAAAAATAAAAAAGTTGAAAATTAAGGTAAATTTTGGTACTTACAAGTTTTGGCGAAAATCTAAATTTGCCCGTATCTTTTTATCGTATTGACTCAGGTCCTTGATTTTTATACACCTAATAGGGACTATAAACCTCAGTATCTGGTATAAATTTCAACTTGCTAGGTCCACCCGTTCTTGAGAGAATCGGTGGTGACACACGGACAGACAGACAGACGGACAAGAGAGTGATCTTATAAGGGTTCTTTTTTTATCTTTTGAGGTACGGAACCCTAAAAATAAATAATTGATGGGTTTCACACGTTGTAGGTAGGTAAAAGTCATCTAGAAAATTTAACTAATTTCATTCATTAAAATAAAAATTGAACCAGAACATCTTTTATCTTCATCTGTATCGTTTATCACCACGATAAACTCTATCTCATTATTTCAGAGTCTTACCTGTTAACAACAGTAAACTCACAATACGAAAAATATCGAAGGCAAAGTTATTTTTAAAATGACTATGCTATGATGTCTTTAGCCAGCCTGGGTCACCGAACTGTGAAATTACATCCAACTTACATGACATGGCGAATTTAAAACATATTTTTTTAACTTTTTTGCTAATGAGGCGACTTTCTTTAAACTCATAACAGGTTTGGCTTTTTTGAGTGTTCAAACTACCAGTTAACAATGCTGTTCTATCATGTTTTCAACATTATTTATTTATTTATCTCTTTATTGTACACCTTTTAAATGAGATACAATACAAAAACAATGTAAACATTTAGGTATATCAATTGGCGGTCTTATCGCTCAAGGCGATCTCTTCCAGACAACCTTTATTTTGTTAACCGTTGTTTTATTAAGACTTGAAAACTTTAAGAATCATGTTTCTTAATAAATATTCAAGCACTCAGTATATTTCTATAGATTCTTTTTAAAAAAATATTTGGGGAAACATTTATTTTGTTTATACATTTCCTCTGGAGAAACAAAATATTGTTTTATTATTAATCGAATCCAAAATGGAGGAGGTTCTCAATTGGTTTATATTTTTTCTTTCAGGTGTGGGTTAAGCGATATGAGATTTAAATGATTGAAAAAAATTAAACATCCTTACGCAAAACGACTACACAGGATGTTTCAGATAGGTGTGTACATATTAAAGGGTCGTAGTAGACCCCGAAAATGACGTAAAGGGATAACTATTTAATACAGGAATCTTATTTCGAAACTGACAAATTTAACTTAAAAATTAACCGATGAAGCTAATATTTCGTGAGAGAGAGGGCTAAAACTAATATGTTTTTTCAGCGCAATCAACTATATTTCGGGTACACATAACTCTTCCTACATATGACCACATATTTCCATAACACCCTGTGTACATGTGCAATTTTCAGAAGCATGCTTCATACGCATTGAGTCAGTTTTATTTTTATTACAATAACAGCTCCTGTTAGTTATACAATTTTACACTTCTATATTAATAGAACGGACGCCCGATAATTTGTTTTCGTACTTTTTATTAATATATTATTAATAATATAGTATAATAACTTGAGACACCTAAGGCCGTCTGATCCCAAACTAAGCAGAGCCTGTACTATGATAACCAGACTGCTGATAAACATACTTATATATTACTAAATACACACATATTATAGACAAAGTACATCCTGACACAGAACAATTGATCTTGCTCATCACACAATTGTTTCCCCTGGGTGGGAATCGAATCCACGACCTCTGGCTCAGCAGTCAGGATCAATGACCACTAGATCAACAGGCGCGTAAAATAATTAAATTATTTAAAAGTATATTTTCAACACCATTATTCTACTTTTCCGTTAGCATAAATTTTATATATCAAATTTACTTCACACTGAGTTACATAATTTTTTTTTTTAATTAAAAAGTTATGAAAATATTGTTATAACATGACATCAATGCGAAGCAAGAGCAGACTCTCGATATCAGAAATACAGAGGTAGGAAGATATTCTCACCTGGTGGATAGTCGTGGTAGCTGACGGTGGTATAAACAGCGAAGGGCGACGCAGCCAGGAGTGACACCAGCCATAACGCGGCTACTATCTTCAGCGCCCTCCCGAGCCCGGCCATGGCATATAGATGCAGAGGGTGGCAGATTGCCAGGTAGCGCTCCAGGGAGAACGCTACGATGGTCAAAACTGACACGTAGGAAGCCCTGTTGGAGAAAAATAATAGTTTGGTATTATATTCTAAAACATGTACATATTACTAGCTCTTGCCTGTGGCTTCGCTCGCATATAAGTTTAGTAAGATAAAAGGTCCTATATTAAGTCCTCTCCTGTTACCCTGGTTGTTAAGGCGTGAAAGCGTTACAAAAGAAGAAGCCCACTTTTGCATTTATAATAATTTTCTTAACTGGTGCCCGCGTCTTCGCCTGCGTACAATCTCGCCTATACGAACTTTCATCCCTTATTTCATATGTCTCTCCCATACAAACGTTTTAAAATAAACGTTTGTATGGGAGAGATTGTTTTTATGGTATAGGGGGCAAACGAGCAGACGGGTCACCTGATGGTAAATGACTAGCGCCGCCCATGGGCACCTGCAACTGAAGAGCCACAAGTGCGTTGCCGGCCTTTAAGTAGGGGAAGAGTGGAAGAGGAGGAAGGGAGAGGTGTGGGAAGGGTTAGGGCCTCCGGTAACCTCACTCACTCGGCCACTGCCGGTTTTCTGTGAGGCCGTAGGTATGACTCCGGTCGAGCCGGCCCATACGTGCCGAAGCATGGCTCTCCCACTCGTCTCGTCACAATGCATATGGTAAAGTGAACATGATGGTGAAGTTCCAGGAGAACTCGTCGACATAAATCGACAAAGGAGGAAAGAGGAGGAAGTTCTCATTTTAAGTGATTTCTTGTGTGTATGACATCTTCGCCAATCGTAAACTGATTTTAATAATTGAATTGGCTATACACAACGTTCGTCTGATTTAAATTTAAACTTACCATCAAGTGACCCGTATGCTCATTTGTCACCTACACCATAAAAAAGACAAGTTTGATGAAATAAGTAAATAAAATAAAAACAAAATTAATTTATAATTATATCCTTAATATACAAAACAATTGCAAACAACTAATGAAGTGAGTGGTAATGAAGTGGCAAAAAAAAAATTTGAGAAACATTGATAAGTCTTAAAATCTTGTATGGTCCTTAAAAAAAAAGAAAATTAAATTTATTTATTGATTCTACCTAAACTCCTGGGACATTCTCGGCCATAGATATTAAAGCGCATTTAAGTCGGCCATGTTATTAAATATTACTTCATAATAATTCATCTCCAACACTAGACGTGGCGCTGTCAAACGCCGTGCAAATAAATAACAATTTCGAGCGCGAGAACTTCAATCGCGCGATGCAGAATCAATAGTTACATTTAGTTCGGCTGGTCTTCGCTGGATGGCACTATCGTTATTCTTTGGTCAAGTTTAGTCGTTTTCTATGATTTTTTATGTGCGGTTTTTTATAGTTTCCTTTCATCGTTTAAATTTTACAAATAAACATATGTTAAAGCCGTCGACGTACAAAACAACATGTTAAAAGAGTTAAACGTCTGCGTGGGTGGTTGATCGAAATACTACTTTTAGGCAGTCGTTTGCTACAAGCTTTCTCCCAGAAATTAAGTACAGTTCCTTTTAAATAAATAAATATTATTACGTTAGAAACAAAGTTTTATAGCACACAGGTATTTCCGCCATCCGCACGATTCGAAAGCTGCCACAGCAATTCATACATGCTCAACTAAAGCTGAATGGTCCTCGTGAACGCCGCAATTTATAGTATTGCAATGTATTGCACTGGAAATAACTCAAGCACTTTACTGAATATTTGTATACAATTTAATATGTAAAACGATACTTTTAACAGAAAAAACCGTAAAAATATACGTCATTTTGTCTAGTTCTTATTTTTCTGAACACTTACTGGGAAATATTACTATTGGATTCATTATATTACCTTATTTTATTATAACGTTTTGCAGACAACACACACATCCTACCTAGTTACCCGTTGGTTTAATGGGCATAGTATTTTACCTACATGTTTATAGCTATATGTGCTGCTCCGTGCCCCGAAGAGCACGTTAAGTTATATGAATATCTGTGGCATTCGTTACGGGTATTTGGCGCCCTAAAAAGCTCGACAACCTAGTCTAACTACAGAACTTCGATGTGGCCTAGTACTTGGGTTGTGGAGGTCTGATGTCAGTCGCTTCACGTAAAATATCAAAGTTCGGCCGTAACGTAGTTAGACTGAAAGCTGACCCCAGGAGGTTTATAGCTGTATGTAATTATGAATATTATTATTTAGAGGTATGCGGACCTTGTTACATTACTTACATTCCCAAAATATTATTTTTTATATTCATTTTTATTTATTAAGAAACATTATTCTAAAAAAAAATGTAACATGAAACTAATAAATGCGAAAGTAAGTTACCTTTTCACAACTAAACGGCTGAACGGATCGTAATGAAATGTGGTAAGGAGATAATTTATGTCCTGGAGAAGGACATAGGTTACTTTTTATTGCGGAAAAGTGTACGGTCCCTGTGGGATACATTTGAATTTCAGCATGTTTTTTAATAAATAAATTTGTACCTTATAATTCCGTCTGTCTACTAAAGTACTAGATAAGGACCCATTAGGTATATGTATTGATAAAATCCTTCTTTTATTGCAATCAATTTAGTTCATAAATAGCTCTTGATCGTTACAGGGAGGAGATGATCGTTTAAGCGACAAATTAGTGGAGCTCTAACTCGGAAAAGTCAACGTATTATCAAGCGTCACCTACTTGTGTACAAAAGCGCACCAGTAATTAACTTCCGGTACTTTGTAGCAGGGACGTGTAATTATCGAGTGTTCCGTAAACATGTCTTCCTAACAGAGCTTTATAAAAACTGGTGCAACGGGTTTTGTTAATAGAATTAGATCATATAGTTTAAATGACTTCTTTAGATAACATTTAGATTTATGCGCTATAGTTTGAAGAAACAAAAAATACGTCATGTAAATTTTTATATTTAAACTAATCTGAATACAACTTTTGGTACACTGATAATCTCTGTGGCGCGGCGTTAGTTAGTTATAAGGAATTAAAATAGGTTTATTCTTGAATAAGTCTATTTATATTGGTCTACATAAAGCAGGGTACATGAAAGTATAGTATTCATTTTCCCTTTTGTACAACAGACTCAGGAAAGTTTTCTGAACATTCTCTAGTAAAAGAACGTAGGTGCGTGTTGGATTCTAATTTACTGCGAACCAAGGACTTGAAGTACAGTGTTCTTACCACGTAGTTACTTAGAATGTCTTTCGCATTCCTGAGAACAAAACTCGGGCTCCTTTGCGGTTAACACATCACGGAATGTGAGTCCCGGATCGAATATTACGCCGCAATCTTTCATAAAAATGGCACTAGTAATAGTATGGTCATTCAGTTGGTAATTAATGTAGGTCAGACGCTTTTTCTTCCGAAACTCATCGCAAAACATGTGAAGTAAGTAGTTAAATTTCACAATAACACATTCAAAACAGACTTGATTATTAACCGGGGCCGCTGCGAGGGAACACTAACCCCAATTTGTCCTACGTATGCCTTTTTAGTTCCTATGAAAAAATAGACCGGACCATCCACAAAGGATTTGCTGACAAATATGTAAGCCTTACATTACTTAACAGAAGAGATTGTGGGCTTAAAATTTGGCATGTTCATATTGTTAGGAGCCAGGGGTTTTAGATAAATTATATAACCGCCATTTTTTTCGAGAAAAATACAGCACTACTCGTATGTCCAATTGCAACGGTCACTCGCTCTTATGTGGTCACAGGTCATCACTACATATTATAAAACAAAGTCCCCCGCCGCGTCTGTCTGTTCCCGATAAACTGGCTTCAGTTTTTACTACAGAACGGATTTTCATGCGGTTTTCACCAATAGACAAAGTGATTCATGAGAAAGGTTTAGGTGAATAATTTGTTAACGTTTTGTGTAAATTGGTTAAATATGATGATGATTGTTGATGATGTCAATACTACCCGTGCGAGTCCGGTGCGGGTTCTTAGTTTAGAATATTTCTTAACCTTGAAAAACTATTAGAACTGTCTCAAATATTCATGATACGTCATTTTTTTTATTATGTTGTGGTATAGATCTCACTTGATGGAAAGTGATGATAAAGACGTAGGTGGTACACGCCTGTCCAAAAGAAACCTATTCACTCTACTCTTGAACGTTCCAAGATTATAATTGTCTTTAAAAATAGACGTAGGCAGTTCATTCCAGACCTTGGCCACTCGAATAAAAGGAGCTGTCAAAACATTTCGTTCGACTTTTTGGTGTTTCAAAAATGAAGGGGTGGAACCTCTGTCTGCGTCTAGTCTTCCGATGAAGGAATGGAGGGGGTCTAATTAGTTCGAAGAGAGCCTTCTTCTCATTACTTCATAGCAGATGGCCTTACTAGTAGCTTGTATGCAATCCACAGATGGCGTTAGTGACAGCTTTGCAATATTCTGCTTTAATAGTTGCCGATGATTTGAACGTATTTTTTTTTAATGCAGTAAAATAGACACATTTATTTTACCTGTAATGTCTCACTCTTTTTACTAAAGACTTAGTCTGGGGTATATTTAAAAAATTGTTTTGTCTACAAATGTATGTATACGTATAAAACAAGAAGTATATATATATCTTAATATCAATTATAGAATATTTTGGCAGTCAAATCATACCAAATTGAAATGTTACTTTTCTATTTCACAATTTTGAGCACTAGGAGTTTTGAGAAAGTCACAATCTGTCAATTACGAAAAGAAAGTATTGTCTTTCTATACCAGATTACCTGACAATATGTTGTATTTTGTCGAATACTGTGGTTTCGTTACGTCAATTTCCGAAAGCCTTTTCACGTCATGGCTCCAAAATAAATTTACTCAAGTTTTTTCCAACCATAATATAATGTACGTCTGAACATGTTCGATGCTTAGACCTCAAATAACACATTTTTTCGTATTTTCAGACAACGCGACAAAAATAATTTCATATCTAAAATATAGCTGAAGAGTTTTTTGATTGTTTGTTTAAACGTCTTAATCTCTGAAACTTTCAATTAGATATGAATATTTCTTGTTTTTGATAGAGTATTCATTGTGAATGTATATAACATCACGCAACGACCCTTACGAGCAGAACAGTGACCATAAACTCCTAAACTTCTCCGACCAGGCTATGTAATCGGTTAATGGTGCAAAGTTGTACAATTTTCTTTGCGCGATGTAGGATCAAGAGTTACTGCGTAGTTCTATATACAAAAAGCAAAATTGCTATTTTTTTTTGTTAATTGGGCAAACGAGCAGAGGGGTCATCTGATGGTAAGTGAGTACCGCCGCCCATGGGCACTTGCAACTCAAGAGTCACAAATGCGTTGCCGGCCTTTAAGGTGGGAGTAGGCGAAGGGGGAAGAGGGGGAAAGGGAAGGGTAAGGGCCTCCGGTAACTGGCCGACCTGCTTGTTTATATACATATGGTGACGACTTTTGGAAAGTAAACTATGTACCGTATAAGTGATTTGCTGTAATAAACTCATACATTGCACTGCATTTTTTAGCTTCAAAACATAAGACAAATATTAACGCGTCTTTAAATATATTATTTCACTAGGTTTTCCCTGCAGCTTCGTTCGCGTTAATATCGATTTTGACAATCGGACTATTCCGTGGGAACATTACTTTTTTCTGGATGAAATGTACCCTACGTCCATTTCAGTCCCCTGTCAAGGTGTTTGCATCATCGGCTGATTGATTATGTCATGAAAGCGTATGTAACAAGGTAGGATTTAAATGGAAACCAAAAAGGAAAATCTAAAAAGGCGAGTGACAGGTCATACGTTGTAGATACATTTTTTAGTTCATCTATCATAGGAGTATATTTCCTTGTTCTTAAGCTTAACTTAGAGGTTTTAGTTATTATACAGACCTATATATATTGTAATAGGTTAGTCAAAATGTCGAATTCTTTTCCGTTCTCATGCATTTCAGATCTCGATACATTTTCTTACAGTATTTTTATATTCCAGTGCCGCGCAAATTGATATCCGTAATCTCTTCTGCCAGGCTTCAGTGATCTTAGTTTCGAATTCCTTACAAACTACTTCTAAATAAACTAATATTATTGGTTTCTGAGAAAATCTAAATCATACATTCTGAACCGAAATTTTAAGAAGTAAAGAGACGTGTTGGTAATTTTAGAGCCGTATGGAAGACCATATATTATAGTGACACGCTTTTTTCTTTCTTTCTAGATATCAATAAATTGGCTTCAAGCATTTAATTAAGCTTTCAAACATTTATTGAAGATGGCGGTCTCATAAAACGGCTAAATATCCGGCATGATTGATATTTCGCAACACTTATTAATAGATTGTTTTAAAAACATGTCAAAAGACTACGGTTTACAATTTAATTTGAAAAATAAAAATGATTTGCTTGATTGCACAAAGGTGCAATAACTCGAGGTACGAAAAACATCACGCTTAATGTTATTTGGTAAATTTGATAATTTACAGCAAGAGCGTCATAGCGGTGAGGTTTGTTGCTAACATGAATGACTAAAGTTAAGTTACGATCAGATTGTTATAACCAATCGGACGACATCTTCTTTTTTTCGCCCTTACAAGAATACTGCTCGACCAAGATTTATAAAATGTACACGGAACCTCAAATTTGTTTCGCATCGGGAAAGGCACAAACATATCGAAGAAAACTGTTCATGTATAAAAAATCCATGTGTATCCGACTTGAAGGGCTAAAATGACTATTATGATGCGAATGTGAATTTGTCTGTTACGCTTTTACGCCATAACTACACAACCGATCATCATGAACTCTTGGGCATACAACGTGTATGCAAAAAAAAAGTCAGTCAGGGGTACACAAAAGGACACAGTATACTTTAACATACACTGACACTGTAACACAGTCGTTACTAGCGCAGGTGTCGGAGAATCCTACTATAAATTGTACCATATTTATGTCAATAACGATTATTATTGTTTTTATAAAAAAACTGTCAGTCACTCATAGGACTATAGGGTGTTAGATATTATCCGTGGGAGAGCCATGCTTCGGCATTATGGGCCGGCTCGACCGGAGTGATACCACGGCCTCAATGGAAACCAGCAGTGAAGCAATGCTTTCATTGCTTTTCGCCGAGTGAGTGATGCTAGCGGAGGCCTTAACCCTTCCCTCCCCCCTCTCCCCCTCTTCCACCTTTCCCTTACTCCTACTTTAAACGCCGGCAATGCACTTGTGACTCTTGAGTTGCAGGTGCCCATGGGCGGCGGTAGTCATTTACCACCAGGTAACCCGTCTGCTCGTTTGCCCCCTATACCATAAAAAAACGTTCCCGAAATCGAACACAGACGATAGTACTAATGACACCTTTGATGATAAATCAGAAAAAAAAGCGACTCCGATGAAAAAAATATATTTTTGTTTCCAACTCTCTTATTCACCCATCATGTTAGTACAGTTAAATGAAACGATAATTTCATTAAAAATACATCACTTTAGTAAAAAAAACCCGGCAATGAAACACGAAACTTATAAACCGTACGGGGTCAATGAAGCGCGCGGGCACCGATTTCGGGCTGCCCGCAGCTAGCGCTCGCTAGTTTCATAGTTTGGGCGATCGCGCGCCGGTCATTGAACCTACATTACAAAATACCCTATATACACACACGACACGCGTCTGTCTACATGCCATCAAAGCGTGACGGTCACGCGAGTTGTGTTTTTTTCCTCATACCAATAATGCCTAACGTGCCTAAAGAAGTATTCACTTCAAAAAAAAATTATTCCTGAATATAACAAAAATAAGTTTTACGATAGCGAAGCCGCGGGTAATTGTTAATGATATTTATAGACTATCATTTTGAACACAACAGTTACAAACATATCAAAGAGACTATTAATGCCATCAAATTAATAGACTCATTATGATACCGAATACCAATATATCGCAATATTTCATCCATAATTAAATGTGACGTCATTACCGATATAATTAACCATTACTATTGATTTACCGAAGCGTATAGCGATTTTGATACGATTCGATTTCTCGATAGCGAAGTTTAATTATCGTAAGTCTTAAACTTACAGATGTCAATTAAAAATAAATAGATACACATACAATGACGACTGTATCCCCGAAGGGGTAGGCAGAGTTGCCTATTAAAATTTGCTTCCACTAACTTGGATTGGAATAAAAATTTTGATAGATGTCAACTAAGTAGTTAATATCTCATTGGATATGAACGACAAAAACACTAGAAATCTATTTTGAAAAAAAAGAGAAAGAAAAGGCTATGCTGAGGTGGTTTGCGAAGTTAGAAAGAATGAGTGAAGAACGAATGACAGAACATGATTATGAGGAACATGATTGTTTATAAATCGAACGTTGCGGGAAAACCGGGTCGGGGTACGGTGACGTTATGAACAAAGGGCAGTTCAGAAGTAACCGATACCGTGGGGTTTGTTTCAAAGGTTTAATTATAGTAGAAGAAGCGGTATCTTGGGGACAGATTTTATGACTATTTTCAATATAAATAATATTAATAACGTATATCCATAACCACCTTAAAAATGACTTCATTTTTTTTATAGGGATAGTGTGCTAACAAGCAGACAGGTCACCTGATGGTAAATGACTATCGCCGCCCATGGGCACCTGCAACCCAAGTCACAAGTACGTGGACGATTTGATGGTGGGAGTAGGAGAAGGGGGGAAGAGGGGGAGAGGTTAGGGCCTCCGGTAACCTCACTCACTCGGCGAAACATAACAAAATCATTGATTCACTGCTGGTTTTCTGTGAGGCCGTGGTATACGTGGTATGACTGCGGTCGAGCTGGCCCATACGAGCTGAAGCATGGCTTTCCCACCATGAAAGGTGAAGTTCTACCTATAATCATATTATTATACGTGACGTTGCTTATTAATTGTTGCTCCGTGTTAATGGAGTCAGGCTACGAGGAGGAGGACTATGACTTGCTAGTATGAGGTAATTAACTTAACAGAAAATCCCTGTGAAAATTTAGGCATACAAGGTTCAAGGAAATAAATTTGTCTTACTTTTAGACTGTCGCTTTAATCGATATACGATTAAGTTAATGGGAATTAAAGTAATGGTTTAGGCATGTCATTTAACTGCCTAAGGATACGACCAGGTTCACTGGTTGTGTAATAGGCTGAGTAGGAAGAGTCAGTCTCTGCCTGTATCAGTCACCATGTAAATAATTAATCTAGTCCGCTGTTCTGAGGAAAGCCTGAGCATATTTCGGCGTTTCTTCTTAAATTTTGCCATAAGAAATATGTGCTATTCTATATTATAATTAACGTGTAAATAAGCAGTCCATTGCTTATAGGGGTCCGTAAATATTTTTGGCTAATCCCAAATCCATATAATATATATGTACCTGAGCGTGACGGTCACGCAAGTTCAGTACTTTTTCCCGATACCAAAACTGCCCAATGTGCCTTTTTTTTTCGTTTTCACTTCAAAAAATTCTTCTCATTTTCGCAATAATTATATTTATAAGTAATGCGAACCAAATGGTTATCTCAAAACTGTTCTCTGTTCCCCACAGCTGGGAACACTCACACACGCTATATATTTTTGGTATTAACCAAAAAGATAGTGTCCTGTCATTTGACAATAAACGAATCAAAAATTTTCATTTCAAAAATAACGTTAGGTAAATTTATTATATTATTCTTTCTGTTAATAATTCATTTGAAAAATAATTAAAAGACAACATTTCCTTAAATTTTTTTTGTTAAATTTTATTAAAAGACTAGCTGCGCCCCGCAGTTTCACCCGCGTAAGTCCCGATCCCGTTTGAATATCGGGATAAAAAGTAGCTTATGTGTTAACTCAGATCTCCAGCTATCTACATACTGAGTTTCATCGCAATCGATTCAGTAGTTTTTGCGTGAAAGAGTACCAAACATACATCCATCCATCTATACTCACAAACTTTCACCTTTATAATATTAGTAAGATGAACTTAGTGGTTGTCGATAAAAATGACAATGTTTAATCTATCTGTCAACTTGTGAAACTTTAAAGTCTTCACTATGATATTAAATTTCGGTCATTCGTTTAGAAATGGTTGTCCGCTACAGGAATAAAAATACTTCTAAAATTATCTAATGTTTGTTTGAGAATACCAGGCAGAGTTTCGCATAATTTGCGTTATATTTTAGTTACGTAATTGTTATACTATTTTATGTGTGTGAACTCCACCTAATGTTTGACAAATACGTCCAACATTCCAATTACATTCCGCAGTTTCAAAGGACATATTTTTATTGAATTTTGCTTCAAGTCTAAAGTACATTTCCGCGAATTTCTATTTACATATTCTATCTTTCAAGAAGACTTGTAGCCTTTGTCAATAAAATGTTGTATTCGTTTTGATAAAAACTTATTTATAAAAAAGATGTTTTGTAAGTCTTACCGAGAAATGAACCCGTGTGTGTTGTCTTTAAGAAAAACCATGTGTAAACTCACCGTTTATATATGTACAGTAGGACTTCATACATGCAAAAAATCATAAAAAATTATGCACGTACGCAGTACGTAATATCTCGATGTAAAAAATACGAGTGTAATGTTTTCATTTGTCATGTATACATAGGAGTTTCTTTAATGCCACCATAACTTCTAAATGCCTGAACAGATTTGAATGTATACTGTATATATATAGCGGCGGTAGCGTAATGGCTAAGGCGTCGGACTTGCGATCAAGTGGTTGAATGTTCAAACCCTACCCAGTGCACTACCGTCGTGAACCCAACCCTAACAAACATTTAGCTTAGCTGGAGGGGTTAACATAAATACTAGTAATGTTTGACCCACGTTACTAAAATTCTTTTTAAAAAAATCTATAATGTAATGCTATGTTTTTGAAAAAATTCATATGGTGGTTGTATAGCACGTAATCGTTTTTGGGCATAATTTTTTTTTGTTTGTAACTATTTCAAATTAGATTTTTATTTACTTTTTCGTTTACTACACGATGAACCATTGCACATGAATACATGCATAGACCACACTTGGCTTTTTTCTTGCTTAGTGACAGTGTAGTATAGTGTTCTTTGCCATCATATCGAGAGTCAGAAGTCATTGAAGATGGCCGACGGGGACTTAGCTTTTCGCGTTATTTATTACAGCAGAGTTTATTAAATCGATATTCTTACCGTCTGTAGCGCATCTAAACAAAATGTACAGACTTGAAAATGCATTGGAGAATCAGAGGCATGTACAACCTTTTATCACGAATTGTTCGTAGTTAAGATATATTTATTCTATTCAACCCAAGTTCTTTTTGTCAATACAACTCGTTCTGTCCCTCAACTCTCATCGTTGTCAATACAACGATGAGAGTTGAGGGACAGAATGCTTTTTTTTTGCTGTTGCGATTCCTAACAACAGGGTTCAATTTTGTGGATATGCTGAACACCAACTGAACACACCGAAGCCATACTATAATCGTTCCTCTTTCATTTGAAAGAGGAACGATTATAGTATGGCTTCAGTTCATAATTTTATGATATCATCAGATACATGATCATCGTGTGGCCCTCTCTCTTTTGATTTTGCTTCTTTCTTATAAATTCCACTTCACAATTTTTTTTTAAACTTTATTTTTTTTCTCCTATAGATACTCTAGTAATACTCCTGAAGGAAGAAGGAAGCCCCTGTCGATAAGGTTCAACTGTAGTTCATGACACATTTTTGCAATGGTTCTCAAGATTCATGACACATTTTTGCAATGGTTCTAGAAAAGAGCCTCCCACTTCGCCCGAGTCTAGATCTGATGGTCAGTTTCAGGTGGAACAAAAAAGAAAGTAAAAATCTTGCCCCTGATAGCTGGAATCATCATCATCTTCAAGGATGATTTGCTATATAATGCAAAAACACAAAAATATAAAAAAAAGTTCAAAATATATGTGACTCATGCCTAGACGTACTCTACCCTGAATAGTAAACCTATTTTAGAATCGACTATCCCAGGGGTCGGCAACCTTTTGAGATGGAAGAGCCAAAATTTAATTTACAAAATTTTCCAATTTTTAAAGAGCCAATTAATTTTGTAAATAGAAGTGGCGCCCTTATAAATTTGATGACCTTTTTTTATTCCTCATAAGAAATATTTGAGGATAAAAATTGTGTGGAACTGGAGAGCCACAACTTTACATCAAAAGAGCCAGATGTGGCTCGCGAGGCACGGGTTGCCGACCCCTGGACTGGACTGGACCCATTGATTTATAAAATTTATAAATCAATTACTATACCTTACAAAAATAACCTAACTCCGATTTATTTATTGATCATGACATCAACAATTGTACCCTACTTTTCAGAATAATTGATAATTTATGTTTCAAAACATTCTTCACACATAGTCTTTCAAAGTCGTTTTTTTTGCTGATTTGCTTAAAAGGGCATTGGTGTAATACGTCATACTATTCTTGTTTCGTAAATATTTTTTGATTAGATGCACCTGGAACACAATAAATACGATATAACACAATATAGATATGATTACTTAGGTATTGATTTTGTTTATATATTTCACGAAAAGAGACTACAAAACATAAACGCTCATTTCCGCAACATTTTTTTTCATATTTAGCTTCCTAGGAAAACACTAATTACGATTTCATTGATTTTTTTATCGGGACGTGCCCGGAACCATAACAAAGTCACTACCTACTTTATTCAATATATGAAAAAAAAAATTACTAAGTTTTTTCAAGGCCATAAAAAAATAATAATAACCGTAAACCTTCGTACAATGACAATACAACAAATTCCATACCTTCGTATTCAATATCCATCATCAAAACTTGTCACTAACAACTCATTAGTCTTTTGTAAGATCAAACAAACTACTGATTTTTCAAATAGTCGAGAACTGCACATGCAACGGGGACAATGGCTATGTTTCGACTGGGCCTGTTAGCTACCTGCTGATCCGTTATTACCTCAAAAAACTGAATTTTGACCACGAATTAGCATCAAATACCCCTATGTGCGCCGATCAGTATATACTATTTTCTTTTTTCTTTTTTTTTTTTATTAAAAGGCAACTCCCGCATTAGGAATTACTCCTGTGTCATGGGGGACTTTACAAACATACAAACAACGGACACAAAGAACACCCAGACTCAGGTGGGAATCGAACCCACGAGCTATAAGCAACCACTAGACCAACAGGCCAGTCTTACTGAACCTTCGTAGCGCGATGCAGGATTAGTAGTTACTTCGTAGTTCAGCTCGTCTTCCCTAGATGATGTTGGAGTATGTTTTTGCAAGTTGCCTCATTTTTTTTTAAATCTAAGTATGTATATCCCTGTCCTAGGACCCGTAGGACAAGTTGCTTAATTTGAGTCCAAACTCTAGACAGCTCTGTGTTACCCAGGATATTATTATTTACGTAACATAAGTTTGTTTAACAATGAACCTCGTTAACTAAAGCAGAAGGTTGTAAATGCCAATTGACGCCAATGTAATCTAGATTCAATGCCTATTATGTTAAAGTTTAATTCTAGTTCCCTAAAACTTCCTTGTTCACAATGTTCAGTTCCAACTAGTACTGAACTTTGTACTGTACAGTCCAACAAAATAGGATCAGTGTTGAAAGTTAATACAACTTGTGTGGCGCGATAGTCGGGACGCAATTGTACCACAGACAAGTGGTTTTAGATACGCGTTTTAGAACTAGAACTAGTTAGAACTTTAAAGTAAGATTAAAGTTGGTTTAAATTAAAATCGAGTATCAAATCTGAAATTTTGAACTACATATTATGGTGAATCACTTAGAGTTAGTTTTGTTTCAGGTTTAATTCAGTTGCCTTGAATATAAGCCTGTTGGTGTAATGGTTAGTGACCTTGACTGCTAAGTCAGAGGTCGTGGGTTCCATTCCCACCCAGAACAAATGATTGTGTGATGAGTACGTTCATCTATTCTGTGTCTGGGTGTATTAGGTATATAAGAAGTGCAAAAAACTAACATTTTAAACAATATGAGAGACAAATTTAAAAATTACGTGATAGCGGCTAGATCACACTACACGCGTGCAGTATGTCTATACAATGACAGTTCAAATTATATAAATAAACCAAAAACAAACTGTGGTCGTTATTGACCACGGTAAGCGTTCTTTTTTAAATAATAAACATGTTATATTTTTTCTAAAACCCGAATGTAAATTGTAGTAGATTATATTCAAGGGGAAAGCTCCAGGTATAGGTCAAGACACATTGTCTTGACTTGGCCAGACTTTTTTAAAGGTGTGTCGCACATAGCCAGTGTTATAATGAATCCTTTCAACTAAATAAAATGCTTTCAGGAATGAGTTTACGTCAGTCATACTGAGTGGGTGGCGCTCCACTTACCTCTAGCTACTTACTTCCTTTTTTTCTTAAGAAATTCTTAGCAACAAAAAATACTAAAGTAAAAATAAGGACCCCTGCTTTTTAGACTCTTAGAATCTGTTAATTCTTTCTGTAAAGCACAGGTATTTTACCAAAATATAATTTTTCATAACTTTTAAAATTTGTCCTCATAAATAATGTTTATAATTCTTATATATAATAGATCTTATATCTTAGATGTAATACTAATACTATAAATCTTCACAGTCCTAGGATAGGCAACAGTATTCAGCTTTCATGAAAAAAAATAATTTGTTAGCCTTAAAACTTTGTTTACTAAGCTCAAAACTCTCTATCCTACCAGTCGTGGAGTTAATTATTCACCTTGATGAAACGTAATTAGTAAAAATGTAGAAAAAAAATTTTTTACCTAGCAAAAAATATAGACACTGCCCTACCTAACATAATTAATTTTGTTACGAAACCGCCTTTGCTTGCACCTTTTCCGAATTATGCTATATACATCCTAAGTTACCGGGTGCCGTAACAATAACCAAATTAAAACAGTCTTTTCAAAATTACTTCCTAAATATAATGATATAGTATTCCAGTTCCTTCAGTAAATTTCAACGATAGGTAATGATAAGACGTGGCGATTTTGCTCCAAATATTCCTAATGCAGCAAGTAAATGACAAATAATAAGTATTACATCGTGTTTTATGTGAAACACGTCTTAGTTATTCAAAAACTAGAGATAAACATAGTTTTAATTTACTAATCAATAATGACACATTAACAGGTACTTTTTTTTAATTTAAATTTGGCGCAAAGTATTCCTCCTCGATACGGCCGAATATTTTGCGCCACTTTAATCAAGCTTATCTCTTTAAAAAATAATGATGGTCTTAAGACACCCCACGTTGTTTATGGCGCAATTCCATACAATAACGATAACCTTCATTTATGGTACCTACATAGTAACACTTTTATAATGTCAAAACTAGCGCAACTGCTTTAAAATTGTTTTGCTATGCGGGTAGAATATTTAAGTTGTCTTCATTATAACCTACACAGAAAATCCTTTGTCATTGTCTAAACTAATAGTTTCAACGTGAACTCATGAATTAAGTCCATTTAAATGTCATAATATACAAAAGAAAAAAATTTTTTTTCAAAGAAACTTGGCTTCGGCTAGAATTCGATCATTAATTGAAGCATTTATTCAGGTCTTAAAAGGTACATTTTTACGACCGTCGTCGTCGTCAGCAATACTCAAATTAGAGAGATTGAATACTCTAGAGGAAAATATTTTCTCTCGTACTTTTGAAGTAAGAAACGTTCTGAACTTGTTTTGGAATTACTAATATTATGATTTTCTAAAGGGATCTCCAGGTTTATTCAAAACATTTTCTTCAGGGTGGTATTATTGAAGAGTTGGTGGTGGTCTTATTGGGAGTTTAATATAAATTATGAAGTGGATAGAAAATAACAGAAAAATCCTTTTCTTCTATTTTTAATTCATTAGTTAGGCTATATCTAAAGCCTTGTGACTGGGCTGGAAAGGTAGTTCCTTTTGTATTGTAGACTTTACCTACTTTATTAATATGTATATGTATTTGCCTTATTTGTCAATTACTAATCGCTAACTAAAATGTTCAATGTAACAATATTTAATTTTATGTGTAATGTCTGCTCTTAGTCTCTGCTAGTTTGACATCGAATTTTCTTCATGAATAACAAACGTTTAAGCAAAGAAATTGCTCCATAATTTTTTTTAACCTCTGAGTAGGTAATTCTACGTAGATGTAATAGGTAAATTCATTATTTTATTCAAATCCAGTTTTTCATCAAGGTAAATCAACTATTTGTCGGCTACGCATAACGCTCCTAAAATTTGACCACACCTTTTTGTAACACTATAATAGATTATACACTTTCATTACACATTATTTATTTAACATCTCGCAGAATTATTAGAAATCAAAATCATAATCAAATGTTTACCAAAAGACCATTATAATTTCTTATTAAAAACGAAAAGATTAATTATTGTCGCAAATAAAATATTTACCCGCCATTTTGGATAAATACTCGAGTATAAATGGATAAATATATGGAGTATTTATCCATTTTGAGTATTTATCCGGTTGAAAACCCATCACTACTTATAACTAACTCGATTTTTTTTTTATGATGCGGCATTATTTCCGCATTTAATGAAAGTACCTTTTTTAAAGCATTAATAATACTTTTTACAAAAGCATTAATTAAAAACTTTGGCTATTTAAAATGATATAGGCGAGGTACGAGGCGTAATAAAATATACGTAAAATTTATTTTTTTAAGTGGACATTAAGTTAAAGTGAATATCTTTTAAATGTTCCCTGTAACAGATTTCCTACTAAAGTAAGACAAATTGTGTTATTTGGATACTTTAACTATTTTATTACATTTTCTATTTGTATTAATATTTTAAGATATAATCGTCGAGTGCATATAAGCTATTTTCTACAATCCTGACCAAAAAAAGTTAGCTCTATATAGAAACAAGACAACCTATTGAACAGGCAGGATTCAGAAAAGGATTCTCTACCATCGACCATATTCACACACTCGAACTTCTCATCGAGAAATATCAAGAGAGAAATAGACTACTGTACTTGGCATATATCGATTACAAAAAAAGCATTCTATTCAGTGTCACACAACTATATCTGGCCAACTCTAACAACACAGAAAGTGGAAAACGAATATATAAGAGTAATCAAAAGTATATACAGGAAGAGCAAAAGTAGAGTTAAACTAGAAACAGGTGGTTCCCTATAAAGAGCGTAAGACCCGCTTTCACCTTTACTATTTATAGCCACATTAGAGTCGATAATAAGCAAGCTTGACTTGAATGAATGCGGAATAAAAGTAAAAAATAAGTATTTAAACCTACGTTTTGCCGACGACTTGGTGCTGATATCAGAGAAAGGAAAAGAACTACTGTACATGGTAGAGACACTAAACAAAGCTAGCAAGCTCATCGGGCAAGAGATGAACCTCTCTAAAACTATGGTAATGACCAACAACACCAAGATACAAATATACGTCGACAACGAGCCTCTCCAATACACTGAAATATTATACACCTAGGCTAGCAAATAAGCTTCGATAGACTAAACAACTACCAACAGATTGAGCGCAGAGCCCAGTTAACATGGAATAAGTACTGGAGCCTTAAAGAAATATTTAAGAGCAACATGCCAATGAAACTGAAAGACAAAGGTTATGAATTCTTGCCTTATACCATGCCTGACCTATGCTTGTCAGACATGGAAGTTTAATAAAAATATTAAAAATAAAATTATAACGTGCCAACGAGGAATGGAGCGGAGTGTGCTAAACATAAAAAGAGTAAGTAAAGTAAGCAAAAGCAACAGACGGTTTAGCACAAGCTCTTGAATTAAAATGGAAGTGGGCCGGACACATAGCACGCCTGCAAGATCGAAGGTGGACACAAAGAGTGACAGAATGGAGGAGGCCAGTGGGCAAAAGAAAGAAAGGGAGACTGGAGGGGAGGGTAGGAGTATTAGCAAGCACTCACCTTGACTTCGAGAAACCACGATGCTTATATTTCAGCGGCCGGGTGACTTCGTAACGCAGGTCTTGACTCACCAATATTTTCACTCGCTACGCGCAGTGCCAGTCAATAGGCGTATGGCTCTCCCTATTCCTATAGTCCTCTAAGGAAAACAGCGCTTTCTTCAATATTTCACGGTAATTGTTATTGCGGTAGAATATAAGCTTATTTTCGCGCGGCGTGTGAGTTGCAACTGGTAAGTTTTCAAACTTAACGTTTGCTTGTCAAATTTGAGTAATTCAATGTTCTGTCTTCTTTCTTCAGTGCTTGCGAGAAAGGGATGTATAGAGGGTATGTCGTAAACAGGGAAGAGATTTAGGTAGTATTGGTAGATTGGCAGTTTTTAATGGAATAATTGAATGGCGTTAACAGAAACCTTCCATCAGATGGGAGGACGAAATCAAACGCATAGCGGGCCCAAACTGGATACAAACAGCACAATCCAGAGAAAACTGGCTCAATTTGGAGGAGGCCTTTACCTGCTCTGCAGGGTTTTTACAGAATAATTTTATTAAAAATAGGTATATACTATATCTATGGAAATAACGTATCTAAAGTAAAAGTTAGTATAACGTATCTAAAATTCTTTATATAAAACTGAAACTACTAACCATTAAATACTAAACTACAAAAAAATAAAAATCTTGATACTAACAAAACTAATTAACTTGTAAACTAGTATTTTCTGGAAGAAATAAAAGGCTTTTTTATTTTTTTATCTTTTATTTATTTATTTTTTTAAAGATATCGGTCTGTATATTATGACCATGGTTCCTCGCATTGAAAGTAGTAAACCTCTGAGATTATCGCCAGGAACTATACCGTTTTGTATTCATATTAGGTTCGTATACTTGATCTCTATCACACCTAATATCACATTGGTTGAAGGACTTACCAGTTTTGATCCAGTGTTTTATTTATTCATTTTATTTTATTTTATTAATTTTGTTTTGAGGAAGGCTTACAGACTAATAACAAAATACTGCATAAACATAAAATAGGTGACTTAATTGTTAATGACAAGCCCCCACAGTTAAAATATCCGCTTGGAAAACTTAATTAATTAATGGTTAACAAAAACAAAAACCAACTTACAGACCTGTTAGACTATGAAATAAAAATAATACATATTATAATAATAAGATTGGTACATTTTAGAAGAGACTTAAATTGTAAATAATATTATTTTCAAAAGAAGTTTGCGAAATTTATTAAAAGACCAACGTTGGATCGATAATCATATCTTCTAAAGAAAGTTCCTTAATTTTTTAAACTAATTAACACAATTTTTTTTAAACTGATTTGCAAAAAGAGATTCATGTTAAAACATATATTAAAAAGTTTAATTACGGACGCCAGACGAAGTGAAATCTAAAATTGGTGACTATTTCTTGCAGTAAATATGTATTAAAAAAAGTACCGATTTTCAATATCATATTATTTGTGGATCTCACTAATACATATGATTAAAATTCAGACCGCTGGCATACTTATGTAAACATACATTATCTGCTCACAAACTTGTACCTACACAAAATTTTAGTTACTGTGAAAATATATCAAGCATTTTGCAAAACAATGTAGATACTTCTACTTTAGAAATACCACTCGAACGTGCCCCTGCACGTTTTCTACGGAACTTTTACCTTCTAATATTTAACTCACTAACTCTAGTTTTTTTAATAATAATAATAACTTCACACGTCTCACACGCGGCCGACACCAATGACATAAAAACATCTTAGGCCGACACAGAACAAATGGTCATGCTCATCACACAATTATTTGTCCTGGGTGGGAATCGAACCCACGACCTCTGACCCAGCAGTCAGGGTCACTAACCACTAGACCAATAGGCCAAACTACGTAATAGCTACTTACCTACTAACAAATTACTAACTAGCTATGAGCTAATTACTAAAATCCGAAACAGCCACGAGTACACCGCTATATATTTTAAACGTGAAAATAATGGAAATTTTACTTTTAATTCACTTCATAATGTTTACCAATGAACATACTGCAGTCGGAACAATTGTTATGACAACTGAGCAAAAAGTAAAAATACAAACTTTATCCTAACTCAATAAGGCTTCAAGAAAAATATTCATTCTTATTCGAAAGCAATTAAATTTAAGATTTATTAGATCAGTATTACTGATGAACGATACAGTTATTTATTCCATAGCAATATTAGAATTAACAAAACGATAACATGTCTTTTTTATACAAAAGTATCAAAAATATTCATTACGCTTTGTACATACTTTAAACATTTACGTATCACCGTAATACCAAATAAACGGTTGATAAATAATCAAATAAAAATAAAATTAATTTATTTAATACGATAATACAAATTAACACAAGGATTATCCGCCACAACCCTGCATTAACAACTTAAATTTAATCATCGGCCCTTTCATAATATTACTTTATAAAATTTGATACAAATAAGGGTCGTAATCGTAACACATTGGATCAACAGTTCTTTTAAAGGCCATCCCATCTATACGTTCGACTCGACCTTGCGACTATACTCCAAACCTCGGTCAAGTGGATGGTACTCGTAGACTCTAAGAAGAATATTATACGTGCCACGAGTTTAAGAAAAAAAACAAGCAAACTTGTATGTAGATAGTACGTCCGTCATATTTTGGGAATAAATTCTCGAAGATTTTTGCCAGTCTTTTCCGAAAGACAAACTTAACTCTGCGGTTCTAAAAATACTCTCGCATACATCGATGTATGACAAAGTCTACTTTGCAACCGCAAAATATAAGTTTGTAATCACATAAACCATTTTTTTGTGATGTAACAACAAATTAACAACTTTCGGATTTTTTCCTTTACTTTAGCTGCTAGATCTTGCTTCTTACCAAATTTCATGATTCTAGGTCAATGAGAAGTACTCTATAGGTTTTGATTTATGGCAGTATTCTAAGTCAACACAATCAAAATGATTGTGTTGACTTAGAATCTTGATTTTTTTACAGCTCCAAGGGACCGCAGACATAAGTATTTTTTTTTTATTTTAACTTGATGCGTCCACGAGTTCCTGAGTAAAAGGGTCTTGACAGACAGACAGGCAGACAAACAGACGGACAACAAAGTGATCCTATAAGGGTTCCTTTTTTTCCTGTTGAGAAATGGAACCCTAAAAATTACTTTTGAGAGTTGCAAAGAGGGACCACAGCAATTAGCTTGATAAAACTTGTCTTAACAAATGTTAAATTGAGAGTGACGTAGAAGGCTACCCTTACATTTATTCTTGCCTGGATCGTTAGATAGAGGTGCTTAATGCTTTTGAAATAATAACATGTAACAAAGCTACGAACTATTCTTTAATTTTCAAATCGTTTCTAGAAACAGAATATTCAGCCGAAAAGGACCTACGTAATTAATCAGTGCACTACTACTACAAGCGTCATTATTCGCAGTTGCTAAGCTCGACGCAAATTTTTGCCGGCAGTAGATTAGAAATTATGTTCTGAGTAATTGTTTGAGAGGTAGAAAAGAGCACTTCCTACGCTCAAATCGGGTTCCTCTTCACCTTAAAACAGAAACTTCATCATCTCACCGAGGCCAACGGCAAGATGGTATGTCGTACTCGAACCGACGAAAACCACATGGTATGTTACGGGGTGATTAAAATCCCGGCTGTTGTAAATTTATAGAAACTGCTATAAGCTCTTCCTATTAATCGGTTCCTATGCTTGGTTACTCCCTTATTAGAATAAAAATACTACTAATTAAACCAGCATTACCGAAACAAAAGTAGTATAGAATAGGCCATCGCAAACTGTAAGTACAATGTTGGCTGAAGTAGACGAAGGCAAAAGAAATCTGAAACGCCTTAATGGAAATAGTATTGAATAGGTATCTTAAGTCTAAGTGAAGTAAGATGGAAAGGCAGCGGGGGCATGTACCAAACTTTGCTTAAAAGGTTTCACCTACTTTAATGTAATTTTGTCGTCAGCTGCTTCAGCGCCGTACAGGGTATCCTTTAAAACGCCAAAATTCACTTAGTTCCATTTAGTACGAGGGTAGTCCTGTAAGGGTTAAAAACATTCTCAAAAACTTAATACCACATTACTCATGTTAACTTTAAAGATGAGCTTATGAAGCAAGTTCTACAAACTCAAGATATAAACTCTATATAATATATATTACTGAGCGCTCAACTTACGTTGGAAGTTTTACTAAGACAGTTAAGTATTTCCACAACCGAGCATATCACGTTCACCTATCAAATACTTTCAGAAAACCATTTATGTAAGCACTCAATAAATATATAATCGAAGGACAAATATATACATAAGCATTACAGTAAAGTTTATCGTAAGCAGAATTAATTGTAACAGAAAATTTGTCAACTTTGCAAATCAATATTCATATCACTGCTAAAACCAATGCAACAAGCCAAGTTCTTTAATGACTAATATTACAAATGTGAAAGTTTAAAAGAACTACTTACCGATTTTAGAAAAACTTTACGTGAGATAAAAGATAAGTTTTCGTTTGAATGTTTGTTTGTTTAAACGTGCCTATCTCTGGAACTATTTACTAGATTTAAATAATTCTTTTCCTACTGGATAGAGGAATCATTGAGGAAGGCTATAGCATTTTAACGATAGATAGTATTACCGTGGCTGTAGGCTATAATAATAACAACTTAAGACACCTCACACTCGGCCGCCTGATCCCAAACTAGGCAGAGCCTGTACTATAGTAACCTGACTGCTGATAAACATACTTATATATTACTAAATACATACCTGTTATAGATAAATGATACCTAGACACAGAACAAATGATCGTGCACATCACGCAATTATTTATCCTGGGTGGGAATCGAACCCACGACCTCTGGCTCAGCAGTCAGGATCACTAACCACTAGACCAACAGGCCAGTCTATCCAACATCACGCTACGACCTTTAGGAGCAGTGTCCATAAACGCAGGTGAATCTGCGGGGAACGGCGTAGCGCTATAAATAACAAATGAAAATAGGCAGTGAAGCAATGCTTGTATTGCTTTTCGCTGGGTAAGTGAGGTAACCGGGGCCCTTACCCTTCCCTCCCTCCCCTCTTCCACCCTACTCTCACCTTAAAGGCCGGCAACACACTTGTGAATATTGAGTTGCAGGTGTAGGAGTCCACGGGTGTCACGTCTGCTCGTTTGCTCCTACACCATAAAAAAAAATAGGCTGTCATGGGACTGCTGACAGAAGTGAAAACTTAAACGAAACGACGAACTTAGAACGTGACATTAGCAGGTTGGTGAAATTAATTAATAAGGAGCTGACAGAACTCAATGTTTAGATTGGCGCCCTCTAGTGGATCTATATATGTATTATTAACGTGACAGTCACGAGTTCAATGCTTTTCCCCAAAGCAAAAATGCACAAAGGTGCCTAAAGAAATTTTCACTTGAAAGAAAAAAATACATTGAACAAATTAGGTAAATTTTAACAATAAATGTCAAGTAAGTCAAAAAAAATCTGCTATCTTAAAGTACTTATTGCGTGCAGGATACATTAAAAAAGGTTATCATTTATACAGATACACAAACAGACGAAGTGGTAGCTGTTAGTAAAGAATAAACATTGTACGCTAGAATATCACAATGGACTACAAAAGCGATATAAAGTCGACTCCATGGATGAAGATTTCTATAGCGGACAGGTCTGTAGTAGATATACTCGTATGTGTAATCTTGAACTTCAATATTGTATAACAGTTGATTTGCACTAACTTGATGTTAATTTAAATGTAAATAAATATAATATACTTAATACTTAAAATAAAAAAGAAGGTATCGTACTTTATAAATATTAACGCGTTTAAGTGCCGATTTAAACATTTAAGAATCTATAACGTCTGAATATGTTTTTCCCTCTTAAAATTACAAAGCTATTAATCATTTTTAGGAACATGATCCTCACATATGAAGTACACGCACAATGATTAACCGATCACCAAAATTCAGTCTGTGCTATGATAAACAAATTGCTTTTGCCTACTTTTAAATAATAAAGTCTTTATTAGTTAAAAGTATAGCACGCTAATTGTGTTATCCCACAAATGGTACTACATAACGTCTTATCTAAAAATTCTCTCAGTGTACCAAGTAAAATATTTTTAAACTTACGTTGTTTTTAAAACATAAACTTATGCAAAAATCATATTTTAAAATCAGCTTTCTCCTAGGTATATATTTTTAAGATGAATCTTTAAGTAACTGGAGAGATAACTTTAGTTATAATAAATATTTAATGAGATATTTTTTATATCTGTATTTTACCCTAAAAGCCCTTTACTCTTAAATTAAAAATAAGTATTTAGTTTTATATACAAACCAACAAGTCATATTACCTTAATGTTTAATGGCTATGATAGCTAGACAATATTTTATCCGAGAGGATTGGCGCTGATAGCCGAAATACAGGCTCTGCCTAGTTCGGTTACAGATGCTAAACTCATTTGTTGTAAACTCATTTGTAATTTGTCACTACATTCAACTGCCGAATACAGAATAATAGTGATGTATTAGATTATATAGAACTATAGAACTCTTACCTTACCCTTTTCTTACACGTGTCACCACTACCGGGGTTTTCGGTAGAGCAGCCTTTTGGAATCGAACCGACTACAAGTATATCTAAACGGCAACACACCATAGGATAGATTATGTCACCTCACCTCACGCTTGATCGAGCCTTTTAATAAACTCATTTTCTTTCTTCTTTCTAAATTAAAAGTTTAAAATACCCCGACACAAACAACCTCTTCAACGATTACTAAAGAGAAGCGATCGAACAGATAACCAGATTTTTGGGACTAGTAAGCCTACCTGCGGTCCATTCGATTAGGAGCTATGATGGCACAGACAGACACACACATACGTAAAATTTATGGAACCCATCCTTTTTACTTCATGGGTTAAAAACCGGACGATATGCTATACAGCGACCATAAATCGAATCGGAAACCTAGGAACGGTTATTACCACATCAGGGTAAACCTCTTTACTGCCTCCCCTTAAAAAAATTGGTTGCCTGTAAAGTCGGTATACGGGCGAAAGTTTTACGTGACAACGACTTTGAGTGGTAAAATAATAACCATGCCCGAGTGGAAGGGACGCGTGCCTCTCACTCGCTCTCATTGTGAGCGCATAACGTGAGCGGAGCGTAACGCAGTTTCTTGAAGTGTCACCCGGCAAACCAATTTATAAGACGTTGTCACGTCAAAACGCGGACGATTTTTTCCAATAAGGCCCTAATAACGTAATGAAAAAAAATGTTGATGTTTACGACTTCAGACTGTATACAAATTAACATTAACGAATCAAAGCTTACTCTAATTTCTGTGAATACTTTATCCAAGCACTTGAATATTTTTTAACGACCACTCAATTTTAATGGAAATGCCCATGTCGGTTAACTTCAAAGCTTCTCATTAACCATACAAACAGAAACCAATAAAACAAACTAATTCCGACCGCAAATATTTTATGTTAACGTTTTCTTTAACAAAATCCTACGTAAAGGGAAGTACAGTCAACATCGAAATTCATTCAACGCGTTATTATTTACAGATCAAAATGACATTAGCATGAAATCAATTCGGGCAGAGAATATTAATGCCATAAATAAATTTTCTTCGCGCTTCCATTACTATAACACTTCTTACTTATTGTCACTTAATTTTCGTCATTACAGCAATGAAGTTGTTAAACTGTTTCTTGTAGAAGAACGGTCCAAGAGGACCAAGTCGTCAGATCATTCTTTGTTAAAACGTCATTCGGTTCGCTTTCCATCCATGGTCGCCCCTCAAGGACCATTCTTCCATCTTCAATCCATGAATATATCGTCGGTACTTCAAAATATATCTGTACACTGTACATCTAATGAAACTCGAAAGAAATTTTGATGGAAATCAACTTGAAACATCTGAAATATAGATTAGAATAAAAATATTTTATAATTAATAAAGCATTTCTATAGAAAACAACACAGCCCACTTTATCTTACTTTTAATCGCGGCGAAGTGAATTATGCCTTTCGCATGCAAGGGGAAGATGAGCTAATATTATCCTTTATTTTCAATACAGTGCAGATTCAATGGTTTTCGTGATAAAATATTGTGTAATGTTTACTCGTTTATATCGCGTAATATATCCTTGTTTATAATATTTGTTTTATTTGTTTCCGAAATTGGTCGTTTCTTTGTCTAAGTTTTCTATATCTATGAGTGCAGCAGTTTGTCAGCGCTTTTAATACTTTTCAATTTCTAAGAAAATTGATGTATTTTGTGTTTCTTTTAATTATAAAGTATTACTTGGCATTTTTATTTGGCATCTTGGATGCATTTTTTAACTATAAAAAAGAACAGAAACTTTTTTTTTCTATTTCTATATCTTGGAAGACTTTTTCACTATCGACTGTACTTGAATATGTTGATAAGATTGTTTACTGTTGGCCAACATGTTTATTTAAATCAAATAAGAAGAGCAGAGTACGCTGGCACAAACAACATTTCTAGTTCCGAGCAAATACTTTTTCATAAATTTAATAATAAATGGAAGACAGCTAGAGCTGTACTCTAATGCACATATCGTTTTCCTGTCTACGTACCACCTAAAATGATTTACTTGGTATTATACAAAATGTATCTGACAATGAAACACTTAGTTAAATTACTGAAAGGGTCTAGCATGCAGTTACAATAAGATTTAAAAAAAAAAACTATTCGTCTATAAGTTATGGCCGTTTGATTTTCCAGGTATTTTACAAGCGTTTCTCATAAAAGCACTTAGAATGTGTGAAGTTAAAGATTTTAAACCGTATATATTTTTTTATTTAACAAATAAGCAATGTAACAAATAAGGTTGTAAAAAAAACATGTTGGAAAAGAGTGTCCTTTTAACTAAAAGGACACTCTTTTCCAACATGTTTTTTTTTTTTTTTTTTTTTTTTTTTTTTTTTTTTTTTTTTTTTTTTTGGGGTGCTGGCTATGAAAACCTCCCCGTGGTGCACCCTGGGCAACGTCGGCGATGGCGCTTCTTTTGTTTCCTCCCTCTGGAGGGGGCATCATCGCCGTCGGCTAATATTCTGGCGAGGAGAGGCCTGCCTCTAAGGCCACTCTATGTTTTTCCGTCTGCCCTCTGATTCATGCAGAGGGTATTGTATGGAAAAACGAAAAGGGGCGACGGGTTCACGAATACTGAAGTAACTCAGAGGTAGTGGACGCAGGTCTAACATAGACCACCGATCGGTCCAACCGTAACCCTGCCCGTTAATGGACAGACACGGAAGCTCCTTGGAGCTACGAGGAAGAAAACCTCTATAAAAAATCACTAACGTGGGGCGGAAGGGTTTGCCGTCATTGGATTTCCTCAATGACGGTAGGCGTCGGTCTGATACAGGCCACCTTTCGGCCAAGCCGTAATCCTGAATTGAAAGGACCGGTGGTTCCTCGGGGCCGCGAGGAAGAAAAACCTCTATAAAAAATAACCCCAATCTCACGCTCTGACGCCCGGCAATGGGATGAATGGCTGAGGGGAACTCAGTCCCGAGGGCGTTCCCGTCGAAGGACGTTAAACTCAAAACATGGCAGAGGTAAATGAGAAAGTATCTACCCAGGTGGGTCCCGGACGTCCTACGTCCGGGGAATCCCACTCGGTGCCAGTCGGCGCCGACAGCCCCCATTCGTATTCTGGGGGGGGCAACCAATGCCTTATGAGCCCTGTAGTCAGCTCTAAATCGGCTACCAACTTAAACGCGGAGGTCGCGATGAGGGAGCCAGAGGAAGAAGTGGCAGTTGGGAAATTTTGGCGTGCTGAAAAGCGACCTCATCCCAGTAGACCTGCTTCTGGACGGAGTAAAAGTCAATCCGAAATCGGTTCCGGGACGTCCTCGAGTGACGAGGCACGGCCGGTTGCAAAGATGCCAACGGCGCGCCGCGGGAGAGGTCGGCCACCTACGACTGGCGCCTATATCGGTGTTGGTAAGGCACGGAAAGAAGCGGCAGCCCTTAGGGCTGCCGATAAAGCCGCAGAAACGGAGGAACAGGAAGAGCGCCTCAAAAACCTATTCCTCGACATAGCTGCAAAACGAGCAGAACGCGCACAAGCGAGAAGGAGCCCTCAAAGAGAAAAGAAATCTGCCTCCAACTGGAAAGGAAAAATCCAAGAGGCGCTAACGCGCATTGAAGAGGTTACTAGGATCTCCAAGGGCCTCAAAGGCACTAATCAAAAAGCGCTAAAGGAGGCGGCCTCCTGCATCAAAGAGGTAATGGAGGGGATCCTGAAGTGCTCTTCCTCCGAGGAGACGGCTAAACTCCGGCAGCATACAAACCGCCTGGAAGAACGACTAGCTGACTCGGAAAAAAACAATGAACAGCTACGTCAGGAGATACGTGCTCTGCGCGAAGATATAGATAACCAGCGCAGTAGCCGTGATAACCCTGCACCGGCGCAGCATATAGAGCCGAATATAGCCAGGCTTATCTCGGAACTAGAGCAACGCCTTATGCAGCGCATCTCCGCTTTAGAGGGCATTAAACTTCGTCCAGCCTTAACGTCATCCAAGTCTACGACCTATGCGGCCGCAACTAAAACGGGTCCTACGGCCCCACAAAGTAAAGATGCAGATGCACCACCGTTCCCCGAAGATACTGCTGCACTTGAGTCGGGAAAGGAAAAGAAAAAAAGGAGGCCCAGAAAAAAGAAGGCGACAGTGCCTGTTCTTTCCATTCCCGCGTCTTGCACACAGACCTCCAAACAGGGAGCTTGGGAGGTAGCGGGAACAAAAAAGCGGAAAAAAAAGGGGGCCAAGAAATCCGTGAAAACTGCTACTGCGAAGGCACCCCGGCTTCGTGCCCCCCGCTCAACAGCTGTCGTACTGACGCTGACGGCGGAAGCTGCGGAAAGGGGTGTGAGGTACGCCGAAGTCCTTCAAAAGGCTAAAGACAGCGTGGATCTCCAGGCTCTGAATATTTCAGGAGTTCGGTGTAAGACCACCAGAACAGGGGGCCGCCTACTCGAAATCCCCGGGGCTACCAGTGGTTCCAAAGCCGACGCATTAGCGACCAAACTCCGGGAGTCGCTAGATGCGGCCGCAGTTCGTGTGTCCAGGCCAACTAAATGCGCAGAAATGCGCATATCGGGTCTGGATGACGCTGTTACAGCAGCCGAAGTCGTGACTGCTGTGGCAGAGACAGGAGGCTGCCCCCGGGATCAAATTAAGACCGGAGAAATTCGCTTCGGCCTTAATGGTCTAGGAACAGCGATAATTAGCTGTCCTGTTGCGGCAGCTCAAAAGGTCGCTGATGGCCGAAACCTCCTGATCGGTGGCTTTTTGAAGGCAAAGGTACAACTCCTGCAGCCTAAGCCAACAAGGTGTTATCGGTGCTTGTCGGTTGGGCATGTAGGAGTCAAGTGCACCGCGGAGGTAACTGTTGGTGATCGGTGCTTCCGGTGTAGCCAGCCTGGTCACAAAGCCCGCTCTTGTGATGCCCTTCCGCGCTGCTTTAAGTGTGCAGCCGAAGGAAAACCAGCTGAGCACCGAGCAGGTAGCAAGACCTGTGCTGCAGCAGGGCCTCAGACCAAAAGTAAAGCTCTGAGTCCCAAAGAGGCACCTGAGGCTACCAACGAAGAACAGCAAGGTTCACAGCGGGATACGGGCATGGAAATCCAATAATGGACCCACATGTTCGCGTTCTACAGGGAAACATTAACCACTGCGCAAACGCCCAGGATCTTCTGCTCCAGAGCATGGCTCAGTGGTTGATTAATGTCGCTGTCATCGCCGAGCCGTATTTCGTTCCTCCTGGGGACGTCTGGATAGGGGACCTCGACGGCTTGGCGGCTATTGTCCGTGGTACCTCTGCTGGTACCCCTCCCTTCTCCGTTATTGCAAGGGGACGAGGATGCGTGGCAGCGGCAGTTGATGAGGTTGCGGTCGTGGCTGTTTACTTCTCACCGAACCGTGCACTGACTGAGTTCGAGGATTGGCTCACTCAGTTGGCCGTCGTCGTCGAAGGATGTCGCCCTCGCCCTACATTGGTTCTTGGGGACTTCAATGCTAAGTCAACAGCTTGGGGTTCCCCAGCCACTAATGCGAGAGGTGCGGCATTGGAGGAGTGGGCCGTGTCATCTGGCCTAGTCCTCTTGAACCGGGGTTCTGTCCCCACGTGCGTGCGTCAGCAGGGTAGTTCGATTGTAGACATCTCGTTTGCAAGCCCTGCTCTAGCGCGCCGTGTCCAAGGCTGGAGAGTCTTGGAGGAGGTGGAGACATTGTCTGACCATCGATATATTCGATTTGACGTCTCCACCCAGACCTCTGATGCGCCGGTCAGGACGGTTCCACCTAGTCGGCGTTGGGCGCTTAAGCGTTTGGATCGCGAACTCCTCCTGGAAGCCTCCATCGTACAAGCCTGGGTCTCAGCACCGGATAGGCCTGTTGATGTCGATGTTGAAGCCGATTGGTTCCGGGAGGCCATGTCACAAGTTTGCGATGCGGCGATGCCCAGGGTTCAGCCCAGAACTGCGAGGCGCCAGGTGTACTGGTGGACACCAGAGATAGCGCGGATGCGTGAAACCTGCGTGGTCACACGCCGCCAGTACTCCAGATTTCGCAGGAGGCGTCGCCGCCATGATGACGCCAGCGCCCAGGAGGCAGAGCTTCTCTGATTTGCATCAGAGAGGCGCTAGTTTTTCACAGAGTTCCTCTCTACCTCCGCCGTATTGTTGGGGCTTATTTATCTGAGAGAGCCGTTATCTACCCGAGTCGGGCAGGTTACGGTCGGCGAGATATGTCGTGCGGTGTTCCACAGGGCTCGGTGTTAGGACCACTCTTGTGGAACATCGGTTACGACTGGGTGCTTCGCGGAGTGCTTTTGGGAGGTGTCGCCGTCACTTGCTACGCTGATGACACCCTTGTGACGGCGAGAGGCAAGACATACCGCGAGGCTACCATAAAAGCCACGGCCGGGGTCGCTCAAGTCGTTGGAAGGATTCGGCGGCTGGGTCTCGAGGTGGCCCTGCATAAATCGGAGGCCCTTTATTTTCACGGGCCTCGGAAGAGGCCACCAGCGGGATCTAGCCTTATCGTGGGAGGCGTTCGCATCGGCATCGAGCCCTCGATGAGATATCTAGGGCTCGTACTCGATAGTCGATGGGATTTCGGTTATCACTTCCGGAATCTGGCCCCCAAACTTACGAGGACGGCGGCTGCTCTTTCACAACTGCTGCCGAACTTAGGGGGGCCCGACGCCTCCTGTAGGAGACTTTACGTTGGGATCGTACGGTCCATGGCCCTATACGGGGCACCTATTTGGGCGACGACCCTGACGGCCCGCAATGCCGCCTTACTGCGGCGTCCACAGCGAGTGATGGCCGTCAGAGTCATAAGGGGATACCGTACGGTTTCCTTTGAAGCGGCAAGTCTCCTAGCCGGTACTGCGCCATGGGACCTGGAAGCCAAAAGCCTTGCGTCGTTACACCAATGGCGCAAGGAGGCACTAGAGCGGAACCTGAGACCCGCACCTCGCGAAATCGAATCGCAACGGTCCCAGCTTCGCCAGGTTCTAATGGCCGAGTGGACAGAACGACTAGAGCGACCGAGCGCAGGGCACGCCACCATTGCGGCGGTAAGGCCCATCATGGAGGATTGGCTTGAGAGGCGACACGGCAGCCTCTCCTACCGGCTGACACAGGTGCTGACCGGACACGGCTGCTTCGGAAAGTACCTGTGTCGAATAGGCCGAGAGCCAACGTCTGTGTGCCATCACTGCGGAGGCGGTTGCGAGGACACTGCACTCCACACTCTAGTAGAGTGCTCAGCGTGGGTGCAGCAGCGGTGCGACCTCGCGACTGCTATTGGTGTGGGAAGCCTCTCGCTAGAGACCATGGTTCTGTCCATGGTCCAAAGTGAGAGTGCTTGGGATTCTGCCGCCTCGTTTTGCGAGGAAGTGATGTCCGCTAAAGAGGCGGCGGAAAGGGAACGGGAGAGAGCTAGTACTCTCCCGTCCCGCAGAAGAGGCACCAGGCGACGGAGATCGCAAAATGATCTCCGACCTCCATGAGCGCTGGCCTGGGGGTGACGAGTGAGGCTGCTCGTTACCCTAGCAGAAGCAGGCCTGAGATGGTGGCGCGATGTGTTCCGCGCGCGCCTCTGATGGAAGGGGGGCGAGGCCCCCCATACCTTTTGGTGTGTCTGCCTATTATTTAATAGGCAGCCAAGGTCTGCCGGGGTTCTCGGGGACTTCCTTCCTAGGGTATACCCGAGTCCCTTGCAATAGACCCACTTATGTTGGAACACCGTGTGGTTTTAGTCGGTTCGATTCCGACATACCACTTCATCGCTAGCCCCGGTGAAGTGATGACCCGTGGGGGTTTCCACACGATAAAAAAAAAAAAAAAAAAAAAAAAAAAAAACATGTTTTTTTTGCTATTGCTTGCCTATTCTTCTCCATAGGATCTACGTTTTGGAACAAGCAACTAGCTTCACGACCGACTTATACTGACTGACTCCTCCTGACAATTCAAAAATACCTACATTGGGTTTACATGAAATAAATAATTTTGATTTTATTTGTGCCCTCTATGCAGCATATTTCTTGAAAGTAACTAAAAATAAATAGTACACATTGACGTGCATTTTCGTGTTTCTTTTATAATTTCCAAACTAGTCTTAACTAACACATATTATAAACGCAAAAGTGTTGCTGTTGTTGCTTTCACGCGACAACTAAACCAATCATCATGAAATTGAACATGGGTATAGAAAAAGACATAGGGTACCTGTTACCCAGAAATAAATACTGTTATGCGTTTGTTCATAAAATCTAGGTACATTAACGTGAACGAAGCCGCGGGCAAAAGCTAGTTGAATGTAAATGGTGACAGTAAGCATCTCCGCCTTACTTGACGGAGCTTTTCCGATGCTGTTTGTTGAGTGATGTTATAATGTAGCTTACATTGTTTCTTGTAAGTTTTAGTTCTATTTGTGCCATATCCTTTTTTAGTTTATTTACTTTTAATTTGAATAACGTAATAGCACACAAAGTTACTGAATATTGTTAAAACTGTCTGGTTTGTTAAAAGAGTGGCCGTGAATTTGTTTGCCCGATTTCTTCTTACAGGCCATTTGGAAACGGGCGGTTATAGATCGACACAGGCAGATATGATATTATTTTATCCATTTTTTTTCTTTAATAATCTTACATTTGACTAAGTAAGCCATGTTGCGGTGATCTATAATTGTTAATTATAATAATAATGTTTTAAATTGTTGATATAAGATATTCAATTTTATTTTGTGCCATCAATATTTTAAAATAAATTTTTAATATTTAAATTATTTAATAATTTTCAAAAATTAAGTATTTTAACCTAAGTTCAATCATTTCTCAAAGCTAATTACTTTTTTGTCTATTTTATTTTTTCCAAATACGTATTGGTTTTATCTTTAATTTCTTCAGTTTATGTTCATATTTTGTTTTGATCATAAGAATAATTAAAGTGATATAAATGTACAAATATTTAAATATGTTAATTTTCTTTATTAAGGTTGTTTATTTTAAAGTATTTTTATCTTTCGTGTAAACTAAAGCATCCTCAAATTTCTTGAAATAAGTTCAAGAAATTTGAGGACCAAAAGAATTATCTGGATATTCAATTTCTCGTTTCTCTATATTAATGAATAGTAATGGTAGATCAAATTGTTTACTTATTATTCCTAGACTTGAGCTGTGTTATTTTTCACTTTACTTTCATTTTCTTATTTATTATCTGATAGCCTTTGTACAAAAATTTCGATATTCTTTTTTCATCTACTTACTATTTCTATATTTTTTATTAAAGTTTCTTATTATTATCTAGAATTGCGTGAGCAATTTGTGCACCACACGAAAACTAATTTAGTTGTGAAATGTGAGACCACTATATCACGACTGACAAGCTAACTATATCTAACACGCGTTTACGAACGTGACGCGTGAAATAAAAAACAATCACTAAAGTTCTATTTTTTCTAACGTCTTTCCTTAAAAAATACCAAGCGTGGCGAGTATTGGTAAAAAACCCGCAATTAAAGCAAACAGAATGATCAGCCCGGGCCCGGAGTGTCAGGCAGCCCTGCTATTCCTGGCTACGGTAGCGGTTACTGTATCTGATCAAACGTCCGGCTTACAGCCCTTTTGACGACAACTGGCCCTGGTAACACACAACATTCGCACAGTGAGGATTAGCGAAAAGATTGACGATGATGAACCAGAAAGTTGTAAAAAAACATGTTGAAAGAGAGTGTTTTTCGAGTTTCTTGCCTGTTCCCCTTCATAGGATGTACGTATTGGAACAGACTATCTTCACGACTGACTTATTCTGACTGACTCAAAATGTTGACAATTCAAAAATACTTATTGGATTAATTACCAATAGGAATTTTTTAATTGAAATATTAATATAGTTTTTTATTCACTTAAATCACATTTGTATTATGGAAATGATTTTATTTAAAATACCTACCTACTTAATGTTTTTAAAAATAAGAAACTTCTACTATCACACTATCATAATCTATACGAGCAAAGCCGCAGGCGCACAGCTAGTGGCTGAAACATTACGCATTATTAACAATATTTTAAGAAAGGAAGTAAAACAAATAATTTAATGGTAGAAAAAGGATCATGATTGCTTAGTCACTGCGGTAACACAGTGTCGGGAACTCGCGAGTCCAACCGAGTCGTCGTCGTGCGTAAATACCTAACTTTGTAAAATGCAATTATGTGTTACTAGCTGCGCCCCGCGGTTTCACCCGCGTAAGTCCCGATCCAGTGGGTGTATCGGGATAAAAAGTAGCCTATATGTTAATCCAGGTCTCTAGCTATCTACATACCAAGTTTCATCGCAATCGGTTTAGTAGTTTTTGCGTGAAAGAGTAACAAACATGCATCCATCCAGCCATACTCCCAAACTTTCACGTTTATAATATTAGTAGGATAGCTCTTAACGTATAATTACTTAACAGGTTATCACAGACATGATTTGTTTTAGGTATCTCTATGTGTATGTTCGTACTTATTACACTAAAACATCAGTAATGACATTGTATCCGATTATACAATGCATCTACTATACAAACAGAATACTTATGTTTACCGAATTATACGAATTTTGTATCCAATTATACAATTTGGCAGCCCTGCATCGAGTCCTCACGGAGTCCACACTCGAGGACCTCACTCTGAGGTGAAAGATTCCTATTAGCAATGTGTATGTGTAAATAGATAGTACGTGTAAGTACTTAGTTAAGTAAGTAGTTACTTTGCCAAATCTTAATGTCTGTTACTTAAATACCTAACCTGCCTATACAACAAAGTTGACCATGCGTTTTGCTGTTCACTATTAATTGTTGTCCTGACAATATGAAAAAAATATGTAAAACACAATGAGCAAAATTAATTCTAAATTTTTTATACTATTTTTGAAATTCGAATTAATAATTTACCTACAATAGTAAATGCAAAAACATAACGCAACAATACAGTTTAAATAAAATTTGGCCAACTATCAATAGTCAGTACCTACAAACTCAGTAATAGAACCGTATCAACTTCAACGTAGTTCAAGTAATTGCCGCCAGAGGAACGACGACAATATTGAATTTTGTCAAAATAAGAAAACTGGATTTAAGAAGCTTTTATTAAATTTTCTGGGTTTAGGGTATTTTATGAAATTAGAAAATACTTTTATCAGGACCTAATATTGATTTTCCAAAAACTTTAATAACAAATCAATACCCGTAACGCTATCTATTGATATTTGTTTGAACCATTTTTCTTTTGTTAGAGATGGGACCCCATGGTCTGGGTGTTCTTTGTGTCCGTTGTTTCTATGTTTGTAAAGTCCCCCGCGACACAGGAGTTATTCCTAATGCGGGACTATCAACTATAGATGACAAACGTTATTGTTATGTGACACATCACACGTTATCATTTACTTACATTAATATTAAGTACGTTATGTCATAATATATAAATAAAACTGCATAATAGATTGCTTCACAATAACGCCCTGAAAGTTCTTTGTTAAAAGAATTTATCAAAAGAAATTACCACCTTTTGTTGTGAAAGGGGTCTTCACAACCCTTTCATTCGCTCGTGAACTGATTCAACAATGCAATCTACTAAAGTGCTGAACATTTCTTAAGATTTGTGTCTGTCATTTCAGTCAATAATAGAAAGTCATAAAAACCACATACGAGTATAATAATAACACGGCCATTTTTTCTTATGGACATTAGTCGCCTAGCATCGAGACGTCCATATCCATATTGCTTTGCGTATTTGAGACATTACTAATTTGGGTTAATAACAGTATCTCTAAAACCTTGTATGAAATATCAACCTCGGACGTTATCGGGATTTACGCGTTTTCACCCGCGGGGCGCTTTTATCAATTATAAGATTTGGCAACACCGAATAAGTTGAGGAATTTCCGACAGTTTAACTGAACATTTTCGGCCTCTATTTTTAACAAAATGAGTATACAAATAACATATACATCTTTTATCTTTCATAATAGGCTACAACATTCCGAGAGAAGCCCTTTAATGTCTTCTCTAAATCAAGAATAGAAAATAAAAAAAACGGTCAGTCGTAGGAGTGCATGTCAGAAGTGAAAACATTACTTACCCATACTGAAAGTGCCCCACGTGCCTAAAGAAGTTTTCACTTCGAAAATTATTACCTTATTAATTTTATCCAAATTTCCTGTTCGTGGCCTGTCTGTCGCAGGATTCCTTTATTAAATATTAATTCCTAATAAATTGTCCCGATGAATGGACACCGACACAATTTTTTTTTTATGTTTTGTTTCTTTATGTAGGTGTTATAATAGTTGTTAACAGTACTTACGCTTCAGAAATAAGTGCTCGGAGTTTGCAAAACCCAATCCCGAGGCTGTACGGGTACTGATGCCACAACACTGTCAAGTCGTTGGGAAGACCTGTAATAGAGAAAACAAGGATTTCAAGAGGCGATTTTCTTCATGAAGTTCAGGCGGCAGCGTAATGGCTAAAGGGACTTCCAATTAAGTGGTTGCAGGGTTGAACCCCACCTAATACACTGCTGATCTGATTTGATCTACTTGGACCACTTCTAACACAAGCATTATTAATAATAGTAATAACTTCACACATCTCACACATGGCCATCTGATTCCAAACCAGGCAGAGCCTGTACTATGGTAACCAGACTGCTGATAAACATACTTATATATTTCTAAATATGTACATATTATAGATAAATTACACCCAGACACAGAACAAATGATCATGCTCATCACACAATTATTTGTCCTGGGTGGGAATCGAACCTAGGACCTCTGGCTCCGCATTCAGGATCAATAACCACTAGACCAACATTTAAAATCAAAGTTCGGCTTATCAAGAATACTACACCTATATATGTGTGACCCACACGTAACAGTGACCTGATCCTAACTAATCCTCACATCTATTACTTACACAATGAGAAATTTTGCAAAATCACATTGTTGGATTTCCGACATTTTATTTCCCTCACCCACTGGAAAGGCACGGACAATATCTACACTATAGAGAGCGAATCCACAGACAAAAACTAATCTTGATTGAGAAATCAATACAAATTTGACAAAATAAGGGAAAAATAATAGGTATAGCTTATTGCAATTTACCATGATATAGGCGTAGTATAATTTATGTAAATAACAATAGTAACGTGCGTCACACACTACTAGTATTCTTGTTAACCCCTCCAGCTCAACTAAATGCTTGCGTTAGGAGTGTTTTCACGTCAGTAGTGCACTGGGTGATGGTCGAACCCGCAGCGTTATAGCGCCACCGCCGCCGCTTATACATATTAAAAAAGCGTCCTTCGACAATCGAAGTGGAAGAAGAAGAATCAAGTGGGAGAGCCGTACTTCGGCATGTTAGAGCCGGATCAACCGGAGTGTTACCACAGCCTCACAAAAAACCGGCAGTGAAGCAATGCTTACGCTGTTTCTCGCCGAGTGAGTAAGGTTACCGGAGGCCTTAACCCTTCCCTCTTCCCCCTCTCCCTCTCTTCTCTCCCTTACCCTACACCTACCTTAAAGGCCGGCAACGCACTTGTGACTCTCGAGTTGCAGGTGCCCATAGGCGGCGGTAGTCACTTACCATCTGATGACCCGTCTGCTCGTTTGCCCCTTATCCCATAAACAAAAAAAAACTGTCAGTCGTAGGACTGCATAACTTACACATATACACACACACGTATACACATATAATTATTAAACAGACACACACACACAAACGCATCGGTATATAATTAATTAGTGCTTTTTCCCATACCAAAAGTACCTAACGTGCCTAAAGAAGATTTCACTTCAAAAACCGAACTCGTAACAATTCAACCAAATCAAACAAACAAGAACTCGCGTGACCGTCACGCTCAGATACATATAATATACAAATGTGTATGTGTATATACTGTGTAAGTTATGTTTTCACGTCTAACGAGCATTCCTATGACTAACAGTTTTATTATAATATCATTTTAAGTAATCATGTTATTAATATTACGTTCATTCAATATTTCTCGCGTCTTTTATTATATAGCTGTACATACGGTTGTTCTAAAATTTCCTGGAATTTAATATTGTAGCAATTTAACTCTTGCATTTTATCTGTTAATATCTCACGGATTATATTGCAGTACGATATTAAATTTCTGAGAAATTTACTTCCGGGCATTATAACATGGAGACAATAGCATTCATACGCTTACCTAGCAAGCTGCTTCTGTAAAATGTATTTGTAAATAGCACTGAAATTAAATGACGGCAATATAGAATTTGTCTGGCTGGTTGCGTGGGATGTTGAGTTCAATGATATACGGACTTCTTGATATAGAATATATAATATCTGTAAAATAAAAGCCAGCCTTGAATTTAGAATGGACTGTATTTAAAATATGAAGAAAAAAATAGGCAACCGCCATCACAAAATGTAATAGGAAACAGGAAGCTGACGGTGCTGCCAAGTTATAAAAATATTTATAAATATTGCCAGTGACATAATTAAGTTTTACCTTATTTAACACTTAATTAAATTCAGACTTGTTACAATACGTACAATATTTAACTTACAATAAAATATATTTAAATGTTAGATATTTATTTCTAACAATATCTTGATATAAATTATTACACGACCAAACTCATAGCTTGTGGGGAGACGGCTGCTTGGCTTCACCTTTGTATACAAATTACTGCGTCAGAATTATGTCCTTACAAATTGCTTTTTATCATTTGGTATTAGATCAGGGTGTTTATTATTTTTTATAAAGATAGTACATGTGTTAATGTAGACGTTAGAATAAATGCGAGCCGAAATCGCTGGACAAATTAGAATGTTAGTGAGAGATAGATTGTGTTTTGAATACACAAAGATACGAAAATTGTGGGCTGACACGCCAGAAACGAATTATAGGTATTTTTGAATTCTCAGAAGGAATCAGTTAGAATAATTCAGACATGGATCTAGTTGCCTGGTCCAATACTTAAGTCTTATAGAGAAAAACAGGTAACAAACTGTTGCTTGTTTTTCAACATGTTTTGTTTATAATTTTCTGGTTACATTGCTTACAAGTGCAAATGAAATGTGAGGACAATGTAACATATTGTTCTAAAATATAAAGGTTTTCTGCTATCACAGCTACTTTAGCATCCGTTAGCTCTCCGCGGCTTTGCTTGCTTAACTTCTAGAAATTAATTCTAATAATTATTAGAATTATAATGTGTGACCATAATGCAAAAAAATAAGAATGAAACATGGACTTTGTTTCATGTACCTCGTTAATACAGAAACTAAAAAAAGTACATTTATAAACTTACTTTACATACCTGATCCTACGTTATATATAATTTAATGTCAATAGCACTTACAGCTTTAGAAAACAAGGGTAAGCGGCCCTTTGTAAAGTAAACAATATTTAAATTAAAAAGTCACCTTTTTCTCCCAATCATACCCATGTCAGAAAAACCTTCTGTGCTTCTGACCACACGACTGAGAATAGGATGTAATCATACAATGAAATCACAAACACTCTCATTATATTGTTTATTACAGGTATATCTCGGATTATATTCTTAGAATTAATGAGCGTGTTTATAAGACAGGTAGATTAGTATCTTCATTCAAATTATAGAAGTGAGTTTGGGACAGTAGCCCCCATCTAAAGGAAAGAAATAAAATAAAAACAGTATAATTAGGCTTTGGACACTTGCCTTTTGAGTTAATACTTAACTAAATTAAAGCTTGAACAAAATATTCTGTTGTGTCCGTAATTATAGGGGCTCAAAGATTTGAAAAAGGTTTTTGACACAACTTTTTACAGGGAGCCATTCGAATTTTAAGACGGATTCGACTGTCTGAGACTCTTAAGGCAGGTTTCTGCAAAATGTGGAAGCCGTTTAATTTTTTTTCTTTCCTCTGTCCTCTGACGATACAGTTAACTGGCTTTCATTTGCTGTGTCTGGGTGTAATTTATCTATAAAAATATGTATGTTTTTAGAAATATATAAGTACTTTTATCGCCAGTCTGGTTACCATAGTACAAGCTCTGCCGAGTTTTGAATCCGACGGCCGTGTGTGAGATGTGCCAAGTTATTATTATTATATACACAGGGTCAAACTGATAATTCTAACTAAGTTTATTAGTTCCGCTTTCACGCCTGAACTACTCAATCAATCGAAAACTTTGGTAATTTTGCTTACACGTTGTCAGGGGTATCATATTCCCCGCCTCATACCCGCAGGCACAAACTAGTGGAAATTGACCTACAGCAGCAAATTTCCTGCACATTTCTTTTGAGAACATAAGATTATAAACATAAGTGGACCCATGTTTATAATCTTATATTCTTAGTGTTAGATACTTTTATTGCGTGTCTTGTTTATTAATTAAATTCAACATTTCAGTTACCATTCTACAAAAAATAATAACACTATCATAAACCTTGATGTGACAGTTTTGACAACTTTTTAAGTAGGTCTATTACACGTATTAGGAGTTATTTAAATACTCTTTCGTGTATTTTTTCTTTTTATGTTATAGGAGGCAAACGAGCAGACGGGTCACCTGATGGTAAGTGACTACCGCCGCCCATGGGCACTTGCAATTCAAGAGTCACAATTGCGTTGCCGGCCTTTAAGGTGGGAGTAGGGGAAGGGGAGAAGAGGGGGAAGAAGGGGAGAGGAGGGGAGAGGGGAAGAGGGGGAAAGGGAAGGGTTAGAGCCTCCGGTAACCTCACTCACTCGGCGAAAATCAATGCAAACATTGCTTCACTGCCGGTTTTCTGTGAGGCCGTGGTATCACCCCGGTCGAGCCAGACCATACGTGCCGAAGCATGGCTCTTCCCCTGTTAAAATCATATTATGTAATGATCGTATTACAAATGGCCGTTACAATTGTTACCCGTTCCATTACCCCAAAATAAAATACCATATCTTAGCGTGGAAGCCACAAGTCCACGATAAGCAGTGAGAATTCGATTCATGCTCACAGTTTTGTTTAGTATGTATAATGCATATGCATATTGGTTAATTTAACTATTTGTAGTTTTCATTGCAGATTATTTTCAATTGGCAAGCCTAAAAATTTAGTTACTCTGGTCTCACTGGGCTGTGGCCAACGTGTCATCGGCATAACAGATTACGCCGAGCCCGGGGGGGAAGTCACCTTGAAGGGCCCAGTCGTTCCCCATGTTCCCCAGGAGTGGTCCAAGGACAGACCTGGGTTGACGACTCAAATTTTCTTCTCGTTCCTCGTACATGACGGTACACTCCTCTAAATAGTCTGCCACTAGCCGCTTCAGGTACCCTGGCACCCCGTGATAATGGAGTGCTTCCCTGCCAGCTGCCTGCAGCCTTCCAGCTGAATGGCAGACTACTGAATGTGTTGGCGATGTCCAACGACACCGCCAACAGCACGCCGCCAACGTGAACCCATTCCTGACACAAGCATGTAGCTTAGCTGGAGGGGTTAACAAGAACACTAATAGTAGTGTGAAAAAAAATAGATCTTTCAGTCACTCCTACTCAGTTTACATAAACGAGAAATAAGTAATTTCCATAACTTTTTACAAGTTATGGAAATTACATCATTCAAAAGCAATCTCCCGCCAGATGGCGTTTCACTCAATTTTGCATATAATATAGCTCTTTTCATTGACACTTTACACGGAATATATACTACCTGCATAGTAAATTGACTGTGAATCTTTTCTGCGATAGTTTCGCTCATGAATAACTGAACAATTTTCTACGAACTAGCTGAAAAAAGCCCTTTGGCAACAAAAAACTTTGTTGAAGAGAAACTGTATTTATGTTTTTTTATCTTTCCCTACTTTGAGTAAATCTTGCATAATAAATTATGAAATAAATACCGTGAATGTCTATAAATACATTAGTGTCTATTTAAAAATAGTATAAAAATAACGTCTGTACATTTATTTTTCTCTTAAAAGGTTTTTAATAAATCTTGTACAACTTTATTTTAACCTTTATGAAATTAATTTCAATATATGTATATGGGCTGCACTAAAAGTATCGGGAATGGAATATTTCCACTATTCCTATCATTTTAAAATCTTTTTAATTGAAAACTCCTTGGTTTTAAAAATCGAATACCATTTATTTATTTAAAAAAAGATTCTCAAACTTGTTTAGTCGTTGAGAAAATGGAATTGACTCGAGAAAATTCAAGGGCGATGATTTATTATGACTTTCGAAGCGGTTTAACACAAAAACAGTGTGTTGACCGGATGCTTTCTGCATTTGGTGATGAAGCCCCATCCAAAACCACAATTTATCGCTGGTTTGCTGAATTTCAACGTGGACGTGTCAAGCTCAGTGATGATCCCCGTCAAGGTCGTCCAAAAACTGCAGTCACCCAAGAAAACGTTGATGCTGTGCGTAAGCTGATTGAGGAAGATCGACATCTGACATACCGCGAAATTCAGGCAAATTTAGACATTGGCATGAGTCAAATACAAATAATCTTGCATGAACAATTAGGTGTAAAAAAGTTGTTTTCCCGATGGATACCGCATTTGCTCTGTGAAGAGCAAAAAGCGGCTCGCGTTACTTGGTGCATCAGAACTCTCGAAAGATTCCACGCAGGATCCTCAAATGCTGTATACAACATTGTATCAGGTGACGAATCCTGGATATACGCGTACGAACCCGAAACAAAAAACCAGTCACGAGTTTGGGTGTTCGAAAATGAGTTAAAGCCAACTAAAATTGTTCGTTCACGGAGTGTTGCAAAAAAAATGGTGACCACGTTTGTCTCCAAAACCGGCCATGTTGCGACTATTCCTCTTGAGGGACAAAGAACGGTTAATGCAGAATGGTATGCTAGCATTTGTTTGCCACAAGTTGTTTCCGAACTCCGTAAAGAGAACTGCAACCGCCGCATCATCCTCCATCACGACAATGCGAGTTCTCACACCGCGCACAGAACAAAAGAGTTTTTAGAGCAAGAAAACATAGAATTATTAGACCATCCGCCGTACAGTCCCGACCTAAGCCCTAATGATGTCTATACTCTCCCTAAAATAAAGAATAAATTGCGTGGTCAGAGATTTTCATCACCTGAAGAAGCCATGGATGCCTACAAAACGGCCATTTTGGAGACCCCAACTTCCGAATGGAAGAAAAGATGAATGGTTGCTTCAATGATTAGTTTCATCGTATGGAAAATGTGTCAAATTTCATAATTTCAATAAATACATTTTTAAATAGTAATGTTGTGTCACTTCCTTGATTCCCGAAATTTTCAGTGTAGCCCTCGTACTAAGAACAAGAAATGTTTTCAATAAAGAGGGAAGAACAGCTCTGATTAATTATATATTATGTTTATTAATTTCTTTAATACTACTGTATTGACACCGTTAGTCATCATCATCATCATCATCATCATCATCTTCATCATCCCGCTTTTTTCCCAATTTTCATGAGGGTCGACGCTATGTGTAACATTACAAAAGGTTTTTGGCTGGTTTACTTTATGACCGGCCGCCTGCCTCACGTCAACCCTTTTTGGGAATGTAGTCATTTTAAGACGGGATAGAAGGAGGAGTGTAAATTTGTATAAGGAAAAATGGGTAGGGAGAGGAACCTAGGGTAAGGGACAGGAACACCACCTGGCAACCGCTAGTAAAAGACGTAATTTAATTCCTGACTGCCGACTGGAATTCCGTCCTAACCCTTTTCAGTGGAGTAGGTACACAAGAACAAGACTGATTGAGTTGCAATTTAGTATAAGATAGAACGATTTTGGATTAGAAATAAATAAATCAGTTCCTTCATAAAACAGACTGAATTGTGGATGTCCCTCGAACACAAAGGAAGGATCCTCAGACCAAGAGAAGTGATCATGCCTGGCGAAGTCATTTTGCTGTTTGTGGAAGTCGCCACAACAACAAAAACTAATTAGGATCAAAGGTAAGAAGAAACTTCTGTGTAAGAAGTAACACCAGATATTGACCTTGCTACGATTGCAATTCTGTTTGTGGTCTTTATTTGACCATATTCTTAGGTGAAATAGAAAGAAAACCATTTTATATTAGGTATAACTAAATTGTCACTATTTGGGCAGCTCTGCATCTGCTCAGCATTCCTCTGTACCCCTTATAAGACACACGTGAAAAACAAAGGTACAAACACATTACAATATGTCCAATGTTTAACAGTGACAGAATATAACTTAGTTTCAAACCCAGCTCACTTGATTGCTTACCATAATACACAAACACATTTTATATTTGTTTGGACTTTCAATTTTCGACCGATTTAAAATTCAATACCGAAGGCGAGGGAAAAGTTTAATTAGTTTTCCCAACGTGAAAAAGTTATCACAACGCATCGACAAGAATCAAAAATTCCAGTATTTTTTTTCGAAAACGAAAATTGAATTTGAACTCTTTTATACTACTTACTGTATATCTAGGTTTTACCCTTTAATACAAATTATGCACACACGCATACAATCATGTCCATATCCGTATAAAGAGTAGGCAGAGGTGTATTAAACGCCCACATTTTGCCAACTATAATTAGGCCTTATTGCCGTCAACCGAGCACTTTGGGAAATGGGAACATTGGGAGTATATTGAAAAGGAAAGGCCTACATTGCCTTCCGTTCTGATTTACAGAAGGGAAGGCAATGTATGATGTATTGGGGAGTGTAAACAATAGTTTGAGCAGGTACTGGCTGTTACCAGGACGTCCGAGCCCTCTAACTTCTGTAATTCAGAACATGAAACAGTCAACCACGTTATCTTAGAGTGCGAGGAAGTGGCCACAAACGGGCAAGTGCGACGTCGCTCTTTGAAGCCTGTGAACGCTTCAGGCTTCTGTACTTCTGGAAGGAACTAGGCTGGCTCAACTAGCCAGCCTATCTGAACGCATACTGAACCGTATGTGAGTCTAAATGCGGTAACAAAGCCCTCTACCAATACCAATTGTATCATGGGCTGGGTGTTTTTATGTATAATATATGTATGTATATAGAAAACTAAATGGATTTGTGTATGTTTATCCGTGTTCTAGAACCCATGTATTGGTCACAAAATATTACAACGATAGAAAAGCCAAATGATTGTCATTATATTTATTTATTTATTTGACAACCAGTAGTTGTTACATTATCACTTACATCTAAAAATATAACTGCAGTAACAAACTTAAATAAAAGCGTAAAAAGTATACACTTAAGGTAATAGATACCTACTCTATTAATTATCCTACATTAACTTCGAAAATGTATAAAAGTAATATATTTTATCAATCGAGGCCAACTATCTTGGGAAGCCCTTAATATAATGCAAATCAATCCAACCGTTTTAATCAGTTCGTCGATAAAATTGATGAGAAAACTTTGGAGTTGTTAATTGAGTCAGGACTACGACCTGAGACTACCTACAAACTATGTGCAACGGCGCAGCGGTACAACGTCAGCTCAGTGCGAAATTTTTATGCATGAATGCATTTGCAATTGGTCGTGGTTTTTCTATGTACATTAAGTAAGTAGTTAAGTGTTTAAGTATGTTTATTCTTGTTCAAGAGCCCAAAATACAAACTATATATATATTACAAGCGCATAAAAATAAACAGCATCTCTCAAGGGATAAAACTAAATCAGCTGTAACAAAACCCTTAACCGTGTTATACCAAAGAAATTGTCATAGTATGTTGATCAAAGTTTATAATAAAATACCGAAAACCTTAAGTAAACTAACTACCTACACATTTATTTAGACGTAGATTATTCAATTGCAGAATTTATGTGTTATAAAGAACACAATGAATAACACTATCCCACTAATATTATAAATGTGAAAGTTTGGATGGATGGATGGATGGATGGATGTTTGTTACTCTTTCACGCCAAACCACTGAACCGATTGCGATGAAACTTGGTATGTAGATAGCTGGAGACCTGGATTAACGCATAGGCTACTTTTTACTTTTTATCCCGCTATTCCCACGGGATCGGGACTTACGCGGGTGAAACTGCAGGGCGCTGCTTGTAATATACAAATCTATATTAATATTATAAAGAGGAAAGATTTGTATTTTTATATTTTTGTATGTAACGAATAAACGTAAAAACTAATGGACGGATTTTAAAAATTCTTTTGCCGTTAGAAAGATACATTATCACTGAGTAACATAGGCTATATTTATTACTAGAAAAAAATTGAGATCCTTAGAAATCCCTAATAAAACCAACCCAAGATGTAAAAAATTAGCCATAAAATGTCTTTCATCGCATGCGCTGCGGAAAGTATTGATGATAAAACAAAAAAATGTTGTACAATATTATAGAACATATTAATATCTACAAAAAACTTTGCGAGATCATATGTATAACTATTGTAGTTATGTCACTATAATTACTTTTTAAAATTTAAAAAGTAGATAGGAATGCCGATCAAAATCAGACCATGTTATCCATTCCTGTGTGCCTGTGACCACGGCCAGTGCAACCAGGTCGAAACGTCAGGTAATTCAGAGGTATGTAATACCTTTTCGTGATCGCGTTAATTCCCGTAAACACATAATTATATCATGGAACGCGGAAGTTTAAAAGTTCAATGAAAATTAGTTTAAAGGTTGAAGTCTTTGTTTTTAATTTTGAACATTTGGACAAATTGAGTCATGTACGTTTTAATTAGCATAATTACAAGTAAAATTATCTTTATTTATCCTAAAATGTTAAAAAAAATGTCCACCCGCGTGAAGCTGGGACGGGCCGCTAGTAATATTATAAAGGCGAAAGATTGTGAGTGTGTGTGTGTGTATGTTTGTTACTTCTTCACGCGCAAACGGCTGGACCGATTGTGATAAAACTTGGTATGTACATAGCTGGAGACTTGGATTAACACATAGGCTACTTTTTATCCCCATATTCCCACGGGATCGGGACTTACGCGGCTGAAACCGCGGGGCGCAGCTAGTATTATATAAATTCTTTATGTTATCTTCCAAAACCACTGATTGATTGATTGAATTTTTTGTCATATCATTTGTAATTTTCAATAATACTTTGACGTTGGTTGAAATTTGACATTATATTGAGATTTATTCATTAACTACCTTAGAACTAGCTGACCCGACAGACGTAGTTCTGTCAAAAGCTATTAGACTGTGGCAGACCCACAAAAAAAATGCCTCGATTCTTCCATAAGAACCTTCTTCGGACTTCAACGAAAATTTTAAAACAAATACCTATTTACCGAATTAGTCCAGCCGTCTTCCAGTTTTATGCTTAGCAACACATTTAGCCATTCATTTTTGTAAATAGATTATTATTTTGTCTTTTGATATTATTCATTAATTATGTCCTTATTGTGATTGACATTTGCATTCCATAAGACAGGCGAAACATACTACTTAGGACAGTTTATACAACCTGTGTCTAACATGTTTCAAATAAATAAATAAACAAATATGTTTCATTTGGGTCCAAATAACGCTGCGTGTATAATATGTCCAAGAATATTATCTATACTTAATATAATAAAGCTGAAGTTTTATGTTTGTTTGTTTAAACGCGCTAATCTCTGAAACTGTCAATCAGATTGGCATAATTATTTTTGTATCGGATAGAATATTTGTTCAGGAAAGTTGTAGGCTATGTAACATCACGGTACAACCTTTAGGAGCGGAACAGTGACCACTAAACTGCGAGGAACGACTAGTATTGTATATTACTTAAATTAGATAATTATCTTCTCTTGCTTGGTTCGTAGTTATCTTTACAAAGTTCTGTAACCAAACCATTTGAAGCTATCCTTCAAAAGTTATTCAACATCTCTAGGTTATATCATATCGTGTACACATAACCATGGACACAAAACCCCTGTAAAGTGTGTTCGCGAAATTTTAAATTGTGTAGTCTTATCACAGTTTTAATATAGCTGTCGTAGAAAGCGCGGACGGGTTATATCGTTCAAGGAAAAATGGAAAATAGAGCAAGTAGTACACAAGCCAATATTACTAGGAATTTGTAGTGTTACAGCAGTTATACGTTAGTTGACTGATAAGATATTTAAGTACTACCTTTTAAACTTTCGGGTTCCAAGATACGGGCCAAAGAACATATCGCTGATGTGAAGAGCCGCAGGACTAGCAATTCGGCACTAGCACTAGCATTTGAAGCAGCAGGAAGCAGCACACTGAACGTCACTTTTACTCAAGAGTTGTACGTGAAGGATTGATATTAAAAAGAATAAACCTTTAAATCAGGAAGATGGTTTTAAATTATATACAGCGAGAAATCCAGTGATAAAAAACATGCCACCTTTCTTTTATGCGCAGTCGGATAACACCAGATTAGGGTAACGTTGATTTACTTACCGAAAGGGGCACTGTTAGTGTAGTATGTGACGGTACATGGTGAAAAGAAAATATCGAAAATGTGCGGGTGGGCGAAGAACTATAGGTTCTCATATTTAGTATTTGGTGGTGATCTGATGATGAAAGAGATGGATAGTGGAACTCTTCAGTGGCTACTAGTAAACCCCTCGAGTTTGGGCTCATATGATTCGTTTTGACGGGTCCAATAGATTAGGCTTAGTAACCATGGTCTGATGATGAAGCCAGAGGTGGATAGTGGTTCTTTTTTACTTTTTATGTCAGTTTGTTATTAAAGTGTGTTTTTTTCTTCAATTTTACTAAATTATAATTATTATTTACAGTCTCATTAAACTTTTCATTTTAAAAGACCTGTTAAATAACTTATTTTAACCACAGGCAACTATCCTGTTACTAAATGCACGGAGTTGCAAACTTGGTGTGCTAATTAAATAAATAAGTATTTTAGAAAGATATTTCTTAAGCACTTTTTAAGCTATTAAAAAAAACAAATATTGATTGTTAGATCCTCGCTCGGGATCGCTATATATATGTGATTGAAATTAAATGAAATTTATTCGCTGGAAATGTGGTGGATTGTTTATTTGCATCTGTTTTACCTTTCTTAATACATCTACGGTAGCAAACCACTACCTTAAGTTATCATAAGGACTTGTCAGCCCCATCATACCTTATTACATTCTTATAGTTTATTTTTACATAACTTTTCAGACTGCTGAACAGTTGTGACTAAACGACGAAGTTTTTTAGCCACCTCCGAAGTTGGTATTAAAATTTTTTTTCTGAGTAAACCTACGTCCATTGTGTTTAATTTTATTTTTTTCAGCATTGAATCGGGCCCGGTGTTATTACGGACACATTCCAAAGTCTAGATTCCCCGAAAAAGGTACTTAAAAATAACGTGAATTTATTTCAGAAAAATCTAGTCAAATATTTACAAAAATTTATATTTGTACAATCGCTTAAGCTATGAGTTGAACTGGAACTAACGAGCAACGACATTTGCAATAGTTCCAAGATTTGTACACGTTTCAGTAATACAGTTATGTTTATTTATATTATGGTTCTGCAGCAGGTAAACATGCATGAAGGACACACTCATTCGGTCTGTTGTAAACAGACCAAATGAGTCCTTCATGCATGAGTTAGATCTATGATTTAAGAAGATATATAATTCTGTACTCTATGCTTTTCCTTGATGTGATTTCATTTTATTAAAACATTCCTGACAACTTCCGCCACATATTTATTGTGCGGCGGTAGAGTAATCGGACTGCGATCAAGTGGTGGCTGGTTCGAACACCACCCAGTGCACTACCGACGCGAACCCACTCTTAATATAAGCATTTAGCTTAGCTCGAGGGTTAACGAGGATAATAGTAATGTGCGACCCATGTTGCTAGTACTCTTTAAAACAAAATAAAAGTTCCTATCCTAAGCATAATTTTATCCTTTTTATGTAAGGACGGTTTATTTTCATGAATATCAGAATGAAATACATTATTGTTATTATTTAATAACAATAAGTATTTACTTAGATCCTTTTCACCACATATTTATCAAAAAATCTATTCCATAAAAGACCTATATGGTTTTCTCATGGATTCCATTATCAGAACTGTACTATTGAAATGGTACCACACCGGAAGCACCAGCTTTCAAATAAAAAAAGAATCATCAAAATCGGTTAACCCAGTTGAAAGTTCTGAGGTAACAAACATAAAAAACAGTCGAATTGAGAACCTCCTCCTTTTTTGAAGTCGGTTAAAAATGTATATAATACACTAGAACCTGCCAAATTCCCTTTTCAATAGCTTTTTATTTTTATATCATGTTACAAGTATTTTAGTTGAACTCGTTTCACAATGGAGGCAACACGATATTACTTTTCCTTTTACTCGTCAAATTATTATTAACCTTCCAAGAATAACGTGTCACATGACACTGCAAAGCACCCTATGTGAGGGTAAATTTTAATTTTAAAGGTAAAAATAACTTGCGTACCCAAATTAACGTTTGGAGAGTTTTAATTACTGAAAACTTGAACGTTGTAACTCGTCTTTCTGCTTGATCATGAAGACGTAGGTACCATGTAACTCCCTTATATATACAACTTTTTAATATTAAATATTAGACCGTGACTCGCCAGGCATGATCACCTAGTTTTCCACCTTCTTTCATCTTTCATCCTTTCTTCCTCTCTCCGAGTCATCGTGTGTCAATGGGATAGTCGCCACCCTTTACCTATACCTTCCACTGCACCATTTTTGTTATTTACTCGGACCTCCTGGTACGAAAAGAAATGTGAACACATAGAAAACCTTCATACGAAACATGATTCATTCAATTTACATAAAGAAATCAAGGCCATGATTGGTCAAAATACCCACACTCACCACCAACCACAACTAATTCTACAACTTTGATACTAATGTAATAATTGTTATTGAATCATAATTTACTACATTTTGACTATGTAAATTCATATATTTTAATGGTAATTTCTATTCAATATTGACATTGTGAATGTCATGGATGTGTAATTATTTAATAAATATAAAATATGTAAGCAATGTTAGACAGTTTTAGTTTTAGACCAATCTCTTATGTTGCATACCCATTGTTGAGACATGCTGTGCAAATAAAGTATTCTTATTCTTATTAACTAGAGGATAAGATAACTTAACAACTCTGGACAAACCTCGAAAAAAGTATTTTTGGGAACAATCATTATTATATAAAATCACTGTTTGCTGATGATATCAGAGAGCTTTTAACAACGTCACGCGTTCTTAAAAGACGAAGTTACGAAACCGTTACGAGGGACTAAAAATAGGAAAGCAGCGGGACCAGATCAGAAGAAGAACAGAAGTTACAGGTAACACGAGAAAACTCTAGTCACCCAGGAAAGAAACATTGTGAACGAAACATTACCGACAAACATATCGTGTTGTTGTGGTTTCTATATCTTTGCTTGGTGCTCTATACAAATATCTTTATGAAGAAAGCATGTTTCATAAATACCTACAGCAGATAAGAGAGGTAGCCAAGTCGACTCTGCAGATAATCCTCTACCAGGGCAGGTATAACTAACAAATATCCCATTGAAAAATGGTACTACAGTGTTTGCACTTTGCCTAAACCGGACTTTTACAAATGTTTGAAAGATAATTAGTTAAATCGGTTCAGCCATTCACAAGTCATACTTAGCTATAAACAAACAAAAAATTAATAATTAATTTCAATAATGTCACTTAGTGTCTTAATTGAATAAATGATTTTGAATTTGAATTTGAATTTGAATAAAACCACACGTAAATGTTAGCAAGTAGTCTTAAATAAGAGGCAATTGAGATGAAGTAATATATTATTTAAAGAGAGTATAAAACTTTCGACCTGTTTAATGTATAAAAGCATTTTAATGTAGCCACTTAAAGACGATGTTGATGAATTGATAACATGTTGATTATATATTAACAGGCACAAAAAAGGAATTAATAGACAAATTTTTGTCACACTTTCCTTCAACTTTTATGTTTCGCCATAATTAGGTATAATCTTCTTAATACTAGGTTCTTTAATATATGAACAATATACGCGTGTATCACGCAGAAGACTACTGTTAAGTTAAAAATGTTCATTTTAGCAAAGGCGTAAAAAATACAAAGTTTAACGAACGGGTTATATCTGTATGTGTGCAAAAATGTTATTATTCCAGAGCCGTGTTTATACCAATCTGTCACTGTCTTGCTGGTTTAATTATAATTTTCGCATTCTTTCAGCAAAAAGGTCACGAATTTTTGTAAGCGAAATTAGAATGAAGTAATTCGAAAAGTCCAAACGCATTTTGAAGATGGGGCTAAAATGTTGTTTTTTGTAAAAAAAATTGTTGTTCTTTTGTTTTATGTTGCTAAAAATTACTGTCTGTATTGTTTATATAGTTTATAGTCCATAATATGGTTCTATATTATTGTAATTCACAACGAGATATCGCGTAAGTGACCATACTGAAGAGAGTTACTGATTCACTTTAGTTTTAATCACAGAATGACCTCTAGGAGCTTCCACATGTGCTACTAGCAAACTCGTTAGTACGCATCCAAAGAAAGGGGCATTCTCGTATCAAACTGCAATCAGTAACAGGATGTTTCGGTTCTTTTAGTTATATACAAACGGTGAGAGAAATGAGTAAGTACCTAGTTGAAGAGTAGTTTATTTGACTTTAATTAAATTTAGATATATTTCTTCTCTAAATTCATTTTCGAATCAGTACATCGATCATTATCTTCACCAACGTTGTTATATCATCAATCGTTTCTTGGACCGAAGACACAGTACTCAGTACACAGCCCTTTTTGGTCCTTCAAATCCACCGATCCGTCTTTTGGTCCAAAAGACAAAAAACTATTCAAATAATTAACAAACATCGTCTTAAAATTAATAGGTTTTACGGAATATAAGCATGAATAAAATATCACTAGCCACCACGAAATTAAAGGTTAATAGAAATAGAACCTCCCCCAAATGCCAAAATAAATATCAATTGCCTTGCGCTATTACCGATATTTTATGGCGCTTAGAGTTCTAGAAGTAACTAACCTAGCCTACTAACCCTTAACAGATTAGAAATCGTGGAGATTGACAGCAAATATGTTAAGCCCACAATCAGAAGTAATCTCTTACCCCCATACCCAAGAAGAATTCAAACGTATAGGTTGTGTCAAGTAATACGCAGGAAGTCTTGATCGTGGGAGAGCGATGCTTCGGCACGTATGGGCCGGCTCGACCGGTGTGATACCACGGCCTCACAGAAAACCGGCAGTGAAGCAACATTGCATTGCTTTTCGCCGACTGAGTGACGCTACCGGAGGCCTTAACCCTTCCCTCCCCCCTCTCCTTCCACCTTTCCCTTACTCCTACTTTAAAGTCTGTCTGTTCTGTCGCATGAAAGAATTTCCACAGGAAAAGTTGATTTGACTTGACGGTCAATTGTCGTAGTAGTGAATGTTATGACAGTTTAAGTAGGTACAGACTTACAACCAAAGAAAATTTCTATCTATGATCAATTTCATTAAAAATTCGAATGGTATTTAACATAAGATTTCGCAGTAAAACTTGACATTTGACATAAACTGATCCGATGATCAAATTAAAGTGCCTAAGCATGCTTTCAGCAATTCAATATATGCTTGACAAGAAATTTGACATACAATTAGTAAATTATTAGAATCCGGGCTATTTGTCATAAAAGTAATTCTTGAGACTTTACAAAAAGGAAAAAATTGATAAATATTTAATAACTTTACTCTGACGAAAACCGTTCGTTGTAAAATTTTCGATATCGTCAATTTCTAGAACATGAATTATGTATTACCAGCTAGATATAAATATATATATTTGGGTGCGTCCAAATTATTCAATGAAATGAGTTGAGCTCAAAGTCGTACGTCCCTATAAATAAATATTGCAAATTGGTGCGGCGAGGCCAGCTACAATTTCATTAAACGCCATAAAATTCCAATATTGCTCAGTGGAACCACGCTGGTTCGATACATCATGTTATTAAGTTTACATTTCAACAAGAATTACGATGACACGACAGTGTGGTTATTTTCATCTTATCAATAAATATTTAAACTTTTGTATTGAATTGTTGCAAAACCTTTTCTTTTATATATGTTTATATTGTATTGTTTTTGTAATTTTAATGTTTAAATCTTGTATTTATGATAGGAATGTTTTTTTATAGATCATATAGTGATTGAAATATTAGAACAACGAAAACTAACTTCCACGCATGTATAATATTATTACTACGACTAAATGATAGAAAAGTAGCTAAGTATTTTTTTTTCTTTATAATAATTACTTGAGGTACCTCACACACAGCCGTCTCATCCCTAGGCAGAACCTGTACTATGGACTGGCTGAACCAGGCTGCGGATGAACATCCTTATATATTACTAAATACATACATGTTATAGATAAATTAATTCCAAGCACAGAACAAATGATCGTGCTCGACACACAATTACTTGTTCTGGTTGGGAATGGAACCCACAACCTCTGGCTCAGCAGTCAGAATCACTAACAACTGACCTGCCAACAAGAGGCAATTTAATTTATTCATACACTTCCTACAGATATTGCATTGGACGGACTTAGCGTAATTTTTTAATGTCAAAAAGGATATACAGCTAACTATTATATCTCGGAAACTTGGGTTCGTACTAACAAGAGTTCTTTAAGCGACCAGTTAGCAGTTCACTTACAAATATTTTTTCTATAAATTGGATAGACATGATTATCTTTATTATTAACTCTTAATCTTAACTAATATCCTGAGAGGCCTGTTTTAATATAAATATTAATTATTTTTACAATAACATACAACTTATATTGATCTAAAAATGTCGAATGAGCAATGTTTTGGATTAACAACTTTTAAGGATTTGGAACTGTGGATAGGATGTACAGCGACAAACGGAATGTTTAACATTCTCAACGATAAATTTATTTTAATAATATTTTGTTGTTGTTACTCTAACACACTAATATGCTGGTAATTAAGGCAGTTGTATAGATAAGGAAGCGAAGGATAGTCTGGCAATATATTTACAATCAAGAAAAATATCGTGACTCGGTAAAAGCTAATTCATACAAGTTCTTAATTAATTCGAGACAGGAAACGGTATCAATGCGACTATGCAAGATTTAGCTAATCAGTGGAAGGTGTTAGAGCGTAGGTATAGGCACAGATTACTAAGTGTAGTTACTATGTATAGGTAAGCGTTAAGGTACATTGAGCGGAGAAAAAAATAGCAAGCGTACATTTTCATCTCATCCATCTCTCATCCATTTGAAAACCTACATCTTACGTTTCGTATTCCCAAAAACATATATTACCATGGTAACAACAGACGGGATCACTAAATCCTAACGCACTGACAGGGAAAAGCCTACTTGTATTGATATATATGACACTTGAACCAGCAATAATACCGCTGACAATAATTTGTTCTATATTTGGATAGGAGTGACATACGTTGAAGGCATGTCAGACAAGAATATTCACAAAGAGTCGACACACAGCATTACTCCAAATATTGATGACATACCTGTGCCTACCCTTTTGGAGATACAGGCGTGTCTGTATGTATGTCTGTATAAACGTACAGTGGTATCAAGTCACACTTTTCCGCGCTATTATAGAAAATAACACGCAGAGTTAATTATAAGTTTAACTTTTTCCTGCTGAACAAGTTGTAATAACTTTTAATTTTCGTTTGAATTGTTTTAACGAGGCACGTTTAAAAACGTCAGGTACAGTTATAACAAGCTATAAAAGTAGTAGTTATGCGAGATTCTAATTAATTCATTATAAAATTATATCAAGAAGTAGCTTGAGTGATTTTACTAGCACACTAGTTGGAAAATGTTAGTGGTAATTGCATAGATGTGAAATATACACGTCTTTTTATGCTTCACGCCGATGTATGTTCGTAGTTGATTAGCTATGGATATGGACACATTGTTATCTTTTCGTAATAAATCCACATTTAGTCGGATTAACAATAGTAAGCAATCAATAAACCAAACACGATCTCATTCTAGCTAATATTATAAATGCGAAGGTTAGTTTGTTTGTTTGTTACGTTTTCACGCCTTAACTACTTCACCGATTATCATGCAATTTCGCACACACGTTGTCAGGGTTACAGAAACCTTTCATTCCGAAAATTTACTATGAAATTTAATTTCCTATGGCGAAAGCAAAAAAAAATATGACTTTAAAATATACGTATACCTATACTACAACAATAAATAATCACTATATCACTACACATTATAAAACAAAGTCCCCCGCCGCGTCTGTCGGTCTGTCTGTCTGTCTGTCTGTCTGTTCGCGATAAACTGAAAAACTACTTAACGGATTTTCATGCGGTTTTCACTAATAGACAGAGTGATTCATGATTAAGGTTCAGGTGTATAATTTGTTAAGATTTTGTGTAAATTGATAGAAATATGTTGATGGTTGTTGAAGATGTCTCTGCTACCCGTGCGAATCCGGGGCGGGTTGCTAGTATGGTACTAAAAGAGACTGCAACCTGATAAGAAAGACCGGGAAAACAATAGAAATAAAGCTGAATTGTTCAGCATCTAACGACAATTTACACTACCTATAGACGGAAGGTTCAAGGTTCACCTCCGATAAAATTACGCTAGTTAAAAACGGTTGTTGTAAGTTCGTAGCCAGTACGAAGTCTACGAACCGGACTGCAAGCTAGCTTAAAAAATTATAAGATTGTTATGTATAGTAATGTAGGAACATAGAAAGGCATTTCGAACATACTGATACTTTAACCTTAAATATTATAAATAAAATAAATTTTAAGCTTTTGTAAGAGAAATCGTAACCCAAATCCAAAATTTGAAAACCTTAGAATATTTTCACGATGTTTTCAAAACTTTCCAAATGTTTTTGAAGAATTAAAACTATTTTCGTTCTGTCGATAAGCGAATCAACAAATCTGTAGTGTACAAGAATATTCAATTCAAGGAATATTCCCGGAATTTTTCTACAACAAAGAAGCTTATTACAGACAAAAAAATCGTGAATTCGATCCTGTTGTGCCTGCCGCAGACGAAAATTTAATATCCCTGACCCATTCATTAAATCTGACGTTAACGTGGGAAAAGTGGAGGGACTCTTACTTCGATGAACAAATTAATTGTGTTTTTACCGGGTTATTCTATTTAAATCATTCTATTTTCATGACGTGGAGGGTTTCAAGAAATTTTATGACAAAATTTAGGCTCTAAAAATGGATAAGAAACAATCGGATACTGTAATTGTTTTCTTTGTAGATTTTCCTATAAGACTTAGAAGAGAAGCATCGGCAATTGAAAAATGGCGTTTAAAAATCAGAATATAAACTTTGTCGAGTGATAGCTAAGCTAGTATTCTATAAAATTAAATTTTAATCCTTTTAAAAGTTCCCGTTAAAACACTTGCATCTACCAACTGAGTTTGATTACGTCACTAACCGATAAACTGACCGTGCTCCTCCATAGAGTAGTGTAAGTAGATATATACGTAGGTAATGTTATGATACCAACTGACAGCTGTCAGTTTGTTCATCGGCCAATGACGTAATGAATCTGGTTTGTGTTTGCAGTCACGTGATAATAGTGACTAAGTCTTTTTTAATCAATTTTATTTATTCATATTTTAATGAAATATCACAATTAATTATTTAGTTACTTCGTGATTTAACTTGAGACACCTCACACCACACACCGCCGTCTGATCCCAAACTAAGTACAGCCTGTACTATGGTACCCAGACTACTGATAAACATACTTATACATTACTTAATACTTACAGATAAATTAAACCCAGACACGTAACAAATGATCGTGCTCGTCACACCATTATTTGTCCTGGGTGGGAACCGAATCCACGACCTCTGGCTCAGCAGCCAGGATTACTAACCGCTAGACCAATAGACCCCGCACATTAGTGACAACATCAAAGAGACAAGGAGTGATTATAATTATACCTCCGAAGGATCAAAGCTCACCCAATCACAAAATGTGACAATGGAAAACTCAAGTCGAATCACTCCACAGACTCTATACCAAGCCAGCTTCAGCTATAATGACGAGAAGCCCTTTAAATTAAGATGAAGTCTGAAGAGAAGATTAATCACTGCGTGTGTCTATATTAAAATTAATTCAAATGATATATTATATTACTTCATACTCGTATGTATCAATACTACAGGATAGAAATCTAGTTTTTCGCATGATGTCTCTAATTTAAGTGACAGTTCGTAATATTGACATTGAAACTGGTTTAAAATCGTGAACAACTAATAAAAACGTTTTACTTGCAGCGGTCGAATATTATGGTAAGTGTTTATTTAATCGTAAGAAACTTTATAAAATTTTATTAGTTTCTTTTCTGTGACAAATAGATAGTCCTATATTACGTACTTAAAGAGATAAGGAATATATGTGTAGATTTACAAAGTATATAAACCTGTTAAAGTTAAAGAGGTTTGTACAAATATTTACCTTTCTTACTTTTGTTGATTGTGTTTGTGCACAGCTTCTAACCATTTTGAAAAATATGTTGCCATGTTTCGCAACAAAAACTAATTCAATTAAATAAACAACAAGCTTATAAGCAACGACGCAATAGAAAGCAAATGTCCACAGATTTATTTAATCAAAAGTTCGAAAGTTCTGAAACTATGCGTTAATTAAATTCCACTGAACTTTGGAATTCACTCGATACTGAAACATTACAAATACAATCATATTGATTGTTGTGTGCTTTGTGAACAAGTAGTTAAGGCAATGGCACGTCAAACTGGGATTGGAGAGGCAACCGAATGGCGAGTGGTAATCTGGATGTTGAAGCGATACTGGACCGCCCCCGACCGTCCGAATGGACACCAAATTGACGGAGGCATTTAGCAAGAGCGCCAAACAAAACATAGAATTTTTCGAAGAAGCAACCGGATGAATATTTATTCATATTTACTATTTAAACAATTTTTTTTGTCATCCGAAACATGCGGGCAAAATTCACCCCTATTTTCGAATAAAAAATTTTTGTCATCAGAAAATTCAAAATTCACCTATATTTACGAAACCCACAAACATCGTTATAATTGAAATAATGTCATACGCTGTATATAATTCTTGAAACTCTTTACCAAAAATGGGGGTTTTATCAAAACCAGATGGCATTGATAAACACAATTCCTTGCACTTAGTAGAGCTCAAATGTCGAATGCCATCCAATTAATAAATATTTTTTCGACATTTGTTTAAAAATTTGGAGGATTGTTTTTCAGAAACTGTCCAGCGGGATTGGATAGCATTTTCTTTACAACATATCTAATAGTAGTACCAATAAATAAGCCAATCAATTTTGGACCGGTTGCCGCATAACTCTTTTTTTTCTAAATTCGCGAGTGCGAAAACTGCCCGCGTATGTGTGCTTTGAATAAAGGATTTTTTATGTGAGCTTAATGCACCGTGTATGTCTACATCATAATCATTAATAATAATAACTCCACACATCTCACTCACGGCCGTCTGATCCCAAACTATGCAGAGCCTGTACTATGGTAACCAGACTGCTGATAAACATACTTATATATTACTAAATACATACATATTATAGATAAATTACCAGACACAATAAATTATCGTGCTCATCACACAATTATTTGTCCTGGGTGGGAATCGAACCCACGACCTCTTGCTTAGCAGTCAGGGTCACTAACCACTAGACCAACAGGCCAGTCGAATTGTACAACAACGCCATCTAGTTTATTAAATTAAACTTTAAATAAAAGAAATAATTTTAAGGAAAGAATCAATGATTTTTGAGACACAGATAGATGTAATTAAAGTTAACCCTCATGATTAATTAGGTAAGTGATTCTGAGACTGCGCTCTATTTTAAAAGCCTTAAATTTATACCTCCAACGGCTTTGAATAATCTCATTATGAATTCAGATCATTTCTCAAGGTAAGCCTTGGGAAATGATCTTAGGAATGTTTTAGGTTTTACCTGCCACCCCATTTCAGAAGCCATTTACGCACACTCGGTGTGTCAACAAAACAAAGGCAGCAGCTATAAAAACCTCTACGATTTTCTATAGGGAACTGGCGATTCTGAACGATAAACATTCTTGAAGACGCTCTGGTACCGTGACCGTGACAGCAGCTGAGCCTCCGCCGTCATGAGCTTCTTTCTTCAATTAAATTGAACGACTGCACGCATGGCGCAATTGTTAAAGTGTTCGCCGTGTCACTAAGACGCGCGGAAAATTTTAGGTTCGATTTCACACGGGACAAAAAATTGTATAATCCACAAATGTTATCCCGAGTCCGGGTGTTTTTTGTGTCCCTCCAGATACTACAAGAATCATTCCTAGTGCGGAAAAGATTTAAACAGAAATAAAAATAAAGAAAAAGAAAATTTTAAAAACAAGCTTTTATTACTTGTTAATAAAAAGAACTAAAAAGCTAAAAATAATTTAATTCTGATAAGAAATATACCTACCATTTCATAGGTAAAAGCGCGTTACACCTTTATTTCTCTTGCCGTCAAAATGTAACAAATGTAACAAATGTAACAAAATGTTTTATTTAAAAAAATGGGAGCCTGTTTAAAAAAAATCTTTATTTTTATTTATAACTTTTTAGTATTTATGATTCGGGATTTCCTAGTGCGTAGTTCGTAGCGCGTAGCGGCGTTTTTCCGTAGCCCGTAGTACTTCGTAGTACGCACAATATGTGATGTTTTGAGCACTTAAAATATTATGTCAATTATATTTTATTTAAAAAACTTACATCTATTTAATTAGTAAGACTTGTAAGTTATGGTAAATTCATGTTCAAATTAGTTATGTAATTACTGGTTAATGCATCAACATTACAAAGTTTCTTCGAAGTCAACTTGGAGCAGTCGTGCTTACCTGTGCCGTGATTAAATTTATGTTGTTTCCACGAGTATAGGACATAAACGGTCCATCCCCCCAGAGGTCCATTGTAGGGGGATAAGGGCTTCAGTAGAACAGGGTTCGCCCTGGTACCCTGAGGCGCAACGTTAGCGATATGACATGTTTATACACCCTCATACCATTCATCCATCTAATTAAATAGAATTCACATTCATAATAAATGGAACGAACTTATTTTCTCAAATCTGATGGAGTTGCATATAGATATTATAGATAATATCCATATACAGGTCCTAGAAGACCAAAGTACTCATCAAGACAAATCAAACGAGTCCAAACTCAATGCGGTTCTTTTGTTTTATTACGGAGATCCTATTGCCACCATCCAGCTTCATCATCAAACCCTGGTCACCATTTAGGACCAAAGTACTCGTCAAGACGAATCAAACGAGCCCAAGCTCGATGGGGTTATATCGTTTTATAACGGAGTTCCTATGGCCACCTTCCAAGATTTGATTACAGATTGATTGATTGATGACATTGATTACAGATAGACAACAAGTGAAACTAAATAATAATAAATAAAAAAAGAATAATAATAAATATGATTATTTTACTCTAGATTTATGACACGTCTAACGCTTAATGACCAAAAAAACATGTTATTATAACAGCGCCCCGCGGTTTCAACTGCGTAAGCCCCGATCCCGTGGGAATGTCGGGATAAAAAGTAGCCTATGCGTTAATCCAGGTCTCTCGCTATCTACATGCCAAGTTTCATCGTAATCGGTTCAGTGGTTTTTGCATTTTGCTTTTGGATTTATCACAATGTTAATACTTTCTAGAGTTTACCATCAATAAGTTAAAACGGAGGGAGCTATATTGTCTTCAACTGCGAGCCAGACGTGTAATACTTCGAAACATACAATTCCATTTTTTTTTTATATTTGTTACCTCAGAACTTTCAACCTTATGAACCGATTTTGATGATCCTTTTTCTATTTGAAAGCTGGTGTTTCCCGTGTGGTCCCATTTCAATTTGGTCCAGTTCTGACAATGGCATCCATGAGAAAACCATATAAGTCTTCTATGGAATAGTTTTTTTTAAGTGGGTTTTTTTTGAAAGAATTATTAACCGACTTCAAAAAAGGAGGAGGTTCTCAATTCGATTGTGTTTTTAGTAAAGAAAGGGACCTATCAACTTTCAATGTAGTTAAGTTTAACCGCAACCCACAGAATGAGATATTTAATCACACTGATCCGGCGTATTTGTTTTTATCTTGGTAACGAGAAAAATAGTAATCTATAGCCCACTTCACAAGCTTCAATTAAAAGCTCCTAGATTATTCTTGTAATACAATAAAATCCATGATAAGTTTTACTGTAGTACTCAAGGATGTTATATGTAATGGATTACTAGTAGCCAAAACTTCTCGAAAGCAAATTGTTTGAGCGAAAAGTCGAGTTAAGACAAGGTAATGTACACAGTACTTCTGTGCTAGTTACAAGTTAGACAAACTTGAGGATTGACGCTCCACGGCTCCAACCACCGACGCTAATTTGTTAAAATAGCATCGTAACTAATATAAATGCGACTTTAACTCAACCGATCATCGTGAAATTTTGCATACACATTATCCGGAGTACGGAGTACACAAAGTACATTTTATTAGTAAAAAGTGCTGTTCCTGAGGAATAAAACAATACTTTTAGACGGTCACCATACCTGAGATATTCTAAATGAATAGGAGCGAAGTCGCAGCCAAGCTCGTCTAATATAAAATGAAAGTGTGTTTATACCATTGTCTGGAAAACTAAGAGCCACTGCGAGTCTTGATGTTTGATCGACCAATAGTTTGATCGGTTTTGCAGTCAGTATGAAACTGTATTGGTTATAATAAACTATTCAAAATGACTACCAGATTCCTATTTAATCAAATTATCTAACAACATCGGCCATTGCATAACGTGTGTGAAGTATGATGCAAGCGCGCACACTGCATTCAATTAAACTATCGCTCGACTGCCGATCGATTGCACAGTCAAAATAGCCAAGTACGTGTGTGGACGCACTTACACGTAAACTCAAAGTATTAACACTATCGGTCAATCGTACAGTGGCTGAAAAACGGGTGTAGAATATTCCTGGATCGCAAAGAGAGGGTCTTCCCACCAGGCTATGTGGGCCGCAGCCCGACCGTTGATGTTGCAAAGTTATACCTTGCGAGTGAATGAGATCTTTCATTGCGCGTTACAGAATCAGTAGTTACTACGTACCTATAATTAGTAGTTTTTTTTAAACATTCGTTGAATGGGCTACAACGACCATTCAAAATTGGTCATAAACAGTGGAATAGTTACAAACGTCAGGGGTGCAGAAATCATAGTTTTAATGTAGATTAAGAGCTAGCATGAGCTAAGTTGAACGTTGCCAAAATCTATACATATTCTTATGAAACAATTTCCCACGAACAATTTATGGAAAGCAAACTAGATTTCACGGTTTGTCGAGCGGAAATTATCCAGTTTCAAATAGGAAATCAATTCTGTAATGACATGACCTTGATTTATATCAGTGTTATCAATAGAATTCACTTGCCCTTGATTGATGTTAATAGAAGTAGCTATTATAGAGATATCTTCTTGAGTTGGGCTGCTTGCCGGAAATAAGACCGTACAAATATGTACATAGAACCAACGTTACGGCAAAGCCAATATGATGATATGCTTACAGAAAACTACGTTAAAAAAGAAAAATGAATAACAAAAAAAAATATCTGTATTATTTCACCCAACGATCTTGCGACAGAATGCGTGCGACCGTGCTACACTCCTGGAGTTCAAAGCGAGAACATTCTCAGCAGGTTAAATAATCATGGTTGACAGGCCGCTGCCCGACAGTTATTTCAAATTAATTTAGCCTTGTGTTTAAACCACAGATAATATAATACTAACTAACTTGCGTGAGAAATTGCGCAATACAGGATCGTACGTATACGACACTTAGTATTTTTTTATAGGTTTATTGAGCTGGCTTCATTTTATGTGTATGTCGCTACAGCTCGAAATCTGATTTGATGAGTACATTCTTTACGCCATCATCAAGTGAGACCTCTTTTTGTGTTATTAATTCTCATAAATTTAATTACTCTATATCATAGAATATTTATTATAAGAGAAATGTAATATATTCTATAAAACGGTCGTATTAGTGACATGGCGATTTCATACTGTAATAACTATATTTAGAGAGTATTTGTTTTGTAGACTAGAAACGTTAAGAAACCCTTGATTTATGTAAATTTTTGAATCATTAGTGATTGATTTATTTTGTCCTCTTTCTATTGAATATAGATACAAGCCAAATAACTCAGGACATCTGTTATATTAACATGTAAAGAGATTTTTGCTCTTTTTTAAGCAAATTTCGCGCACTCAGGAATGTCATATTTGGAATACTTGAAACGGATGTGTAACAAGAAGAAATGCAGAAAGCTAAAATGTTTAATCAATGTGTTATAAATTAAAAAAATATGTGATAATGGCTACAGTTATTTCAAAACTATAATATAATGTTAATTTACTTACAGCAATGAGTTATTTGAAATTTAACTTTGATTCATTACCCTTTTTAAATACGCAATACTTTGTTTAAGAAAACATTTTAATTTTTTTCTTTCTAATGAATATTTTTATTCGGTAAATCGGATTCTGTCTTTCGACATTTCAACATAAAAGTCTGGGGCTGCAAAGTAAGACCCCGTTCCCAGCAGTTTCACCTTCGTCTATGATCACTGCTCTACTTCTGAGGGTCGTAGCGTCATGTTAAATTGCTTATAACGTTCCTCAAGAATAAGATTATCAAAGGCAATAAGAATTGTTCAAATCTGACTGGTAGTTCCAACGTGCATTTCTCTTACAACTACTTCTTCTAATTCGTAAATGGAAAACGTGACGACACATGCATTTAGTGTTTTGGGCTGAGTGGAATGCGCGCGACACCGACGCATTAAAGACAGTTTGGGAATTATGGTTCTCGTATTTGTTTGAAGGACTATTTCAAATGTATTGTCGTTCTATTAAATAATTCAATTGTCCGTGCTCCCCATGGCAACATAACGAATCGAAGGACAATCGCAAACGGCATCGAGTTTCGATCTCAGAACAAGCCGCTTCTCATCTTAAAAAAAATTGAGCTTCACTAGCCTCACGTCGTAAGTTCTCACATTCTCTTTGGTTGCGAAAACAAAATTATAGACTTAGTTTATAGACACATCTGTATACTTACCTATATGCATCTGACGTGACGGTCACGCGAGTTCAGTGCTTTTTCCCCATACCAAAAGTGCCCAACGTGACTAAAGAAGTTTTCACTTCAAAAAATGTCAATATCTCTGCCATACCATAGTCTTGGTTTAGAGAGATTAATTCAAGAATTTGCTCTTTATTTATCGCTTTTACGTTGTTCATAGTTTTATTTCATTTTCTAAGATATCTAATCAATTACCAACATCTTTGAGCTTGTTATGTAACTATTTACTCAGGCTCTTTGTTAGAATAGCAGTGGGGCAGAATTAGGATTTGTAATTTAGGTGAGAGGGTTGAAGTATCGCACAAACTGTAATTTAGCTTAATTACTTTTAATAACATAGGAGTGCACAACAAATGTTATACAATTTATTAAATATTGTTAAAACTATCTGGTAAAAGAGTGGCAATGAGTTTGTTTACCCGATTTCTTCTCACAAGGCTCAACCATTTGGAAACAGACGGTTATAGATCGACCCTGGTAGATGCAGACGATCAAATTTTTTTTAATTTTGTAAATTTACATTTGACAAAGCAATCTATTGTTGCGGCGACTCTGTGTGTTGATCTATAATTCTTAATTTTTAGTTATATTTATATTTTTAAATTAACGATTTTGAATAATTGATTATCAATTTTATGAAATAAAGATATCGAATTTATCATTCTGTTTCATAAGTTCTCACGAATTTCACATATTAACGACCAATAGAATAATTATAGTTTAAAAAACTAAAAAACACGCTTTTATAGAAAATTCAATAAAAAAAAATAAAAAATTTAATCGAAATATTGCATTGTCATCGGTCTTTGACACGTGTGCAAAATTTGAATGAAATCTGGCAGTTTCAAGTGGGTCAAAATCGCGCCCAAACATACAAGTGAAGCTAATATATTATAATAGCTAGATAAAGCGTGTAAAAATATGACTAAATTGCGTTTTTGTTCTAATAAAAGTCTCCTCATTGTGACCTAAATGATTAATTATGATGTCTAACAAGGACTTCAGGCTCTCTATTTGCATTCATTATCATCAATCATTTACTCTCAGTCTGAGTTAGAAAGTAAGTGTCCATGTTAACTTTATGTTTCGCCCGTTATCTTCAAGTTGACGAAGAGTTGCCGGACAAACTTACTCAGATTATATTGGTGACAATTTATTACATGATTCCATTACTAGGAAACTTTAAGCGAAAGCACCAACTGCTAGTAATTTGCAAACTTTATGTAATTAAATCCACAATTTTGTCACAGCATTTCACAATGCGTCAATGCCATTTAAATTCTTAGTACGATCCGAAAATGTTAGGTACCGACTGCTTTTTAACCTGACTTCAAATAGAAGAAGGTTATTATTTCGATGTTTTCGCCGTTTGTGAACAGATTTCAATAATTATTTTTAAACCAGCAGCGCCTCACGGTTTCACCCACGTAAGTCCCAAACAATATATATCGGGATAAAAAGTAGCCTATGTGTTACTACCTAACCTAAACGTTACTCCAGGTCTCCAGCTATCTACATACCAAGTTTCATCGCAATCGGTTAAGTGGTTTTTGCGTGAAAGAGTAACAAACATCCATCATCCATCCATCCATCCAAACTTTCACATTTATAATATTAGTGGGATTAAATTGATTGTACATAAGGTTGGTCCAATTTAAATTTGAAGAGAATATTCGACCTATAAGGGTGGAAAATTAAGGGATGAATAATACAGCTTATTATTACAATCTATCATGATTGTAAAAACACTTAAAATCGTTTTTTTATTATATTTTTATTATTTTATTATTAACTTTTTTTAAAGTGATGGATCACTTTAAAAATAGTGGTGCGGTGTTCAATGTGTTTTTCGTATTAAGGTTTTGGGTTTGGTTCTTGGATTGAATGGCAGTGAGCATTGAGAACGTTCACTTGCAGTTCCGGAGTTTGGAAATGTCTCCAATTTAGAGCAATAGATTCACCTCCTTGTATGTACATACATACAAGCTGACGAAACTTTGGTGTCTTAACAGGTGGAAGAATACAAATAAGGTTTAATTGTATATTTTACAATTATTGTAAGCCTTTTAAAGAGTAGTTGAAGGCTTTTAAATGTAATAGGCAGTAATTATTCTAATCGATTAGAAATCACTGTTACGTTCTTCAGTTCCTGTTGAAATTCCTGTGCTTCAAAATGTTGTTTTGCTGCTATTTATTCAATTGTATTCCGTCACCTGTAGCCTGTCTCAGGTATTTTCATACTATTACAGTTCACACAAATACCAACACAGGAGTTCCTGCAAGAGTATTCCTCAAAATTAGGTGTGGGCGTTATTTCACGTCACTAGTTACAATAACTGGCTACATAACATGTACCAGAATAACTAGTTTCATCTAAAAAAACAAACTAGTGATTTTTGTAACCCGGGTATTTTCGATACAATGCGCAACGCCTAGTTATCTACTAGTCCCTATTACAAGTTGAGACCTCGTTTAGATGACGCGTCATATGAGCGAAGTTTCAAGTTAACTTAGGCGCGTTATAATGAGAGTTCGTTGCTTTCACACTCATGTATACGAAAAATACCCTAAGTGTTAGTACAGTGCACAAAATTTGCATCCATATGTGTATGATTTTAGAGATTAGGATAGGCTGATTTTGTTTTGACTTTATTTTAAAATAATGTTAGGGGTACTGTTAGATGACTTGAGTAAAAAAACAAATAATTATTTTGGTCCGTTGACGAATGACATACACATTTAATAATTAAGATCTTTCTTCTGTTCGTAAGCATTAATAAATTGCTTCGATCAGGTAAAAAAAAATTAAAATATTTTAAATAATTGTAAATTCAATCAATTGAGCTTCTCACTACGTTATCTTTTACTTCCAATTATCATACTAAATGTCTTTAAATTTTTCTAATAATAATACGCAAATAAAGAGACAATACATTTAATGTAGCCAGTCAGATGTCAGTCATTTAGGGCACGCCACAATTGTTTCGATAAGACCCATTATGGAGGATCGGCTGGAGAGGCGACATGGCAGTCTATCCTACCAGCGGACACGGCTGCTTCCACCCACCTCTTTCCACCACTGCGGAGGCTGCCACTGCACTCTACACTTTGAGGTAGTGCTCAGTGTGAACACAGCAGCATTACGACCTCGCGACGGCTATTGGTGTGGGAAGTCTCTCGCTAGACACCATGGTTCTGTGCATCGTCCGCCGTCTCGTTTTGCGAGGAGATGATGTTAGCGGAACGGGAATGGGAGAGAGCAAGTACTCTCTCATTCTGCAGAACGCACCAGGTGCTGAAGAGCGCAGAATGATATCCGATCTTTAGGAACCCTAGCCTGGGAGTAGCGGGTCGGGTTGACCGTTGCCCTTGCAGGATAAACCCGGTTCCCCTGTAACAGACCCTCTAGTGACGGAACACCGTGTGGTTTTAGTCGGTTCGATTCCGACATACCACTTCACCATTAACTCCGATGAGGTGATGATCCGTAGGGGTTACGACACTATAAAAAGAATGTATCGCCACAAAACCTTAGCTTTGAAACATACAGGTAATGCGGTCAGTACAGCCACCATCATCAGCCACCCTAGCCGCTTACTAAAACTAGTTATGAAAATCGTCTTTTAAGTAAACTAGTTACGTTCCGTTTCAAAATTCACGTAACGACCCACACCTACTCAAAATTACTTGGTATACTGTTGAAGGATACTGTCTAAGTTGGGTGTTATTTAAGCCAGGATTAACTCCAATCATACCTCCAGTCAAAGCAGATTAACTTCTTGGCAGGCGGCGGCGGCTTTTCTTAATATTTGATTATTTTTCAAAATTCCATGAAAACATTATTCAGTAACGTATTTTAATTAAAAAACACTTTTTAATTTACAGATTTGAAGCAGAGCCGCACCATTTATTTCTTAGACTAAGGAAAAGAATTCAATAGACACTTTCTTAATCACGTGACGGTGACCCTCTGCTCATTTGCTCCCTATAACATAAAACATAATACGCTTACGTGGGAGAGCCATGCTTCGGCACGTATGGGCCGGCTCGACTCCGCTCGATACCACGGCCTCACAGAAAACCGGCCGTGAAACAATGCTTGCATTGCTTTTCGCCACGTGAGTGAGGTTACCGGAGGCCCTAACCCTTCCCTCTCCTCTATTCCCGTCCTTCCCCTCTCCCGTCTTCCCACTTTTCCCCACCTCCCTCTCTTCTCCTACACCTTAAAGGGCGGCAACGCACTTGTGACTTTCGAGTTACAGGTGCCCATGGGCGGCGGTAGTCATTTACCATCAGGTGACCCGTCTGCTCGTTTGCCCCCTATACCATAAAAAAATAATAATAATAATAATAAGAATGGCAGTAACATTCTTGTCCAAAACAATTTTATTTATTAATGTGTTGAGAAGAATTTTGTTTTTACATAGTAAATTGCTTTTTTATTCATTATTAACCGACGAAAAAAGGAGGAGGTTCTCAATTCGACCGTATATATATTTTTATGTTGGTTCCGACGTCACTCCGTTATTTATGAACCGATTTTGATTATTCTTTTTTTGTTAGATAGGGTATACCTCAAAGGCAAGGAAGTCATGATCTGATGATGGGATCCCGACAAAATTGAGAGAAACGAATAGTGTTCCTGTTTACGAATAGTGTTTCTGTTTACTTTTCATAACTTAATCAGGTATTTGCGTTTACGAATCATGACATCATGAAGCTGACCTCATGATAGAAAGCATACCTTTCCTACACAATTTTTATTTTATTCTTTTTTTTTCTAAAGAACCAACAGCGCATTAGGAAAAAATAATATTATTAATTACTTACGTAGAGCCTTCCCCATTTCTACGTACATATAAAATTTAGATAATTTAAATTAATCAGTTTGTTGTTTGGCGTCGACTCAAAATTAAATTTATTAAAGAACCAGCAGCGCCCCGCGGTTTCACCCGCGTAGGTCCCGATCCCATAGGAATATCGGGATAAAAAGTAGCCTATGTGTTAATCCAGGTCTCCAGCTATTTACCTACCAAGTTTCATAGGAATCAGTTCAGTAGTTTTTGCATGAAAGAGTAAGAAACATACACGCACTCACAAACTTTTGCCTTTATAATATTAGTGTGATTAACTCATTATGTAAAAGAAAAAGACTTCTTTTTTTTTTTTATAATGCGGCCATCACCTGCTCAAAACGAAACCACATACTAAAGACAACTAAAGATGTACAAAGTGAAATCATTTTGAGTTTTCATGTAGGAGAAGTCTATAAAAGCGGTTTTGTAAGATTTTTTACAGTTAAACAGCCACCGACTCGATCTCATGTGTTGGTCAGAAAACAACATGATTACTTTCCGAATGTCTTAATAAAAGCTCTTCCCGGATCCCTGCTATTTAAGGGGCAGTACAGCACCGGCACACCGTGTGGTTTTAGTCGGTTCGATTCGGGCACACCGCCCCACCGAAAACCCCGTTGGGGTGACGGCCCGAGGGGGTTTCCACACGCACAAAAAAAGGTTATTTCTTGGAAACTTTCTTTGTTATTTTTAATGTCGTTACTACACAAAACCAATTACGATAAAAAAACATGTAGTTCAATATCGACATTATTAAGAAATGGTAGGTAATTGTTGGACAATGTACCAGAAACATATTTGTTCTATATGTCTTTGGCAAGTGTTTTTACTGTTAATAAGGAAAATTGTTAACAAACTATGTACCTAACCTGACAGATGTCTGTTATTATTAAAACCTTGACCGTGTGGTCAAGGTTTTTATTAAGAGCGTGGCGATATTAACACTCAGCAAGACCTTACTTCATCGCCATGTAGCGAAAACTAACCGAACTGCTTAGTAACTAATGAACTCCAGTATTGCAATGAAAGTTCTCACGAATGAAACTGCCCAATATCAACTGGTGTGACATTGTGTTAAAGGAACATAACAACTCTTCCTGGACAAGATAAAGTACTTCCACTAAGTGAATATAATTTCTAAATAGAAAAAAGAAATAGAGATACGGAAGGCTTGACCGGAGTGATACCACGGCCTCACAGAAAACTGGCAGTGAAGCAATGTTTTCATTGCTTTTTGCCGAGTGAGTTAGGTTACTGGAGGCCCTAACCCTTTCCACCCCCTCCCCCTGTTCCACCCTTCACCTACGGCGGCGGTAGTCATTTACCTTCAGGTAACCCGTCTGCTCGTTTGCCCCATATACCATATAAAAAAAACGTTGAAAAATTGTTATTTTAATGCAAAATGATTTCTTGAACCTACTTGAACAAAGGCTATAAAACATAAAACTCCGAGAAAGAAATTTAGCTGTCTAGCTGCTGTCGCGGTTCTTAACACAGCCGTATGTGTAGGCCTCACAGACAGACAGTTGAAAAGACGATATAAAACCATCTGGAAGGTTTTATATGCTAACATTTTACTAAAACTATATTGTGTGGAAACGGGTATATTCAATATTAAGGTTCTAAAAATACGGCAACATGACATGACAGATAGACGGACGTAGGCAAAGCAATACAATTATCCTTTACCTACCCCTTGCAGATCAAAGTGACGGATAGCGGGATAACAGTATTATCCTTATTATTTTGGCATCAAGAAACATAGGTCGATAAACAAGCAAAAAGAATGTCTCTAAAATGGGATGAAGACATTTTAGCGGTAAAAAAACTAAACATTCTCAAGTAAGTGAAGCAGTAGGTATTTACATTATGGAGCATAATTTCTAATTTTAACCTTTACAATTACAAGAAAACGATATCAAGAGGCTTTATACTAGGTGTTACAGATGGGTGTCACATTTTAGGAGCGTTATGTGTAACCGTTCCGACAAGATATTTAAAAAAAATAGGCATAGCCAGTTCAGTTCTCTTGAAGTGGTTGCGGTGCCAATCCCATCTAATCCTCTATCGACGCGCGTGAGCCTACTTACACAAGCGCTTAGCTTAATTGAAGGGCTTAACAAGAATACTATTAATATGTATATTTACCACCCACGCCTGTATCTTAGAAGCGGTAGGCAGAGAGACGTATTAGACATCCACATTTTTTCAATTATAATATGGTCCCACCCACGTCAACCGGGCACTTTGGGAATTAGACATTAGAAAATTGGGAGTTTGTCGAAAGGCAATGAAAAGAATTGGATATTCCTTATAAGAGTGGATTATATTATCACTACATATGAGAAAACAAAGTCCCCCGTCGCGTCTGTCTGTCTGTTCGCGATAAACTGAAAAACTACTGAACGGATTTTCATGCGGTTTTCACTAATAGAGAGAGTGAATTATGAGGCAGGTATAATTTGTACCCAAGCGAAGCCGGGACGGGTTGCTAGTATATTATACAACAATTATCTCGGCAAGTCCGGGCCCTACACCTTTACGGCTTTAAACATAATTTTTCTTCTTCAAAATAACTGTAAAGTCGTGTACATAATAATAAATTATCCCAATTATACCACACATTTTACCACAGCATATTAAAACGATCGACTTTCAACACTATTACGATCGACGGTTTACTTTGTATTCATATAATTTACGTACTAACAGCCTAACTCATTACGTTGCATTAATTAATACATCTGATCTACACGCTTACTGTGAATATTCTATATTTTAACACATCTGTGATTAAGTATTCTGTTTATAATAACCGCATAATTTGCTACCAACATATTCGTTATAGAGGCGCCGGGGCTTTTATGTCCCTATGTGTTATGGCACTACCTCTGATTAAATGATTTAAGGCAGTAATAATGATTAAACTGATATTATCTGCTGACTGTTGTTAATAAAATACTGGTAATCAAATTATAAAACATAAACTCAAGATAATGTAATGTCTTAATTGGATCTATACCTAACTATAGAGCTTTATAAAAGATAAAAGTAATAGTCCGCCCACATTAATTAACACTATAGAGCTAAAGTTGAGAAACAAGCTCACGCACTCGCCCCATTATAAGTTGTACCATCTATCATAAGCGCTCGGTACACAATACAAAATTGGTATCAATATAAGTGTCGCAAAAACCTATCCAACTTCCTCCCTTCTCAAAACAAACAAATTCTGTCAATCTCTCAATTTTATTAATCCTATTTTCCAATAGAAATACAGTTCTACGTAATACTTAAGTGCTGGTTAGCCGCGGTATGGAATAGAACGCGCCATAAAGACATTTTTATTTTAATAATTATCATTTCCGCCCAGCAGAGTGCTTTTTTCAATAATAATAGCCCTAAATGCAAACCCCTTTTGAAATCTAGCCAATTTCAATTCAGTCTGTGGTGTTCCATGAACTTTTTACAAATCGAACCATTTGTCATCATGAAATCAATTAACTTGGCCGTTGTATGTATACGTACTTAGTCTAATTGTAGCAAAATTAATCACTTTAAGGCTTCAAATGAGCCATATACGTGACAAGTTTATTTTTATTTTATGTACCAGAGATAGTTAGAAATGTTCTTTAAAAAATTTACCTATATCTATCTGCCAGCTTTTTGTATAGGAATAAAATCAATGAAATGAACGTAAAATTTTGTAAGAAATATATGTATGGAAATATTTAACAATTTCTTTTTTATGGGATGGATGGCAAACAAGCAGACTGGTCACCTGATAGAAACTGACTACCGCCGCTTAGGTTGGGCACCTGCAACTCAAGAGTCACAAGTGCGTTGCCGACCTTTAAGGTGGGTGTAGGGGAAGGGATGGAAGAGGAGAAGAGGGGTAGAAGGAGGAGGGAAGAGGGGGAGAAGGGAGAGAGGGAAGGATTAGAGCCTCCCTAACCTCACTCACTCGGCGAAATACAACGCAACGTTGTTACGAGGCCTGCTATGAGGAAAACCTACACGAAAACCCACCTCCTATACTGTCAGCGATACGACATTTCGCTACGCTAGACTTATGTAATAAAATGTCACATTGATATCATTATAATAGTTAAAAACCTTTGTGATACGAACAAGCCACGGATACTTTCAGCAATCCGTCGCTTTATTTAGGAAACATAATTATTGAAATCATTATTAATAAGTATACCGTAACGTCTTGTTAAATTACAGAAAATGGTTGGAGGAAACGGAGTCTATTGATCCCACGCCGATAAATCTTAATTATAATAGGTATAAATGCGACTTTGTTTGTTACACTTTCAAGCCTTAACTACTCAACCAATAATCATGAAAAAAAAAAAAAAAATTACATACGCATTGTCAGGCGTTACTGTAAACCGCGGGCTAAGCTAGTCCTTTTAAAAAGGTAAAGAGTTATCATCGATGATGAAGTCAGAAATCGAGTAACTTCGATTTGCACTTCTCAATAGAAATTTCCTGAATGAATTACCTTTCCTAGGTCCTCCAGCTTTCGTACGTCAGACTCGATTATTTCTTGCACTCAACTTGTAATCGAAGTCATTTGTATGACAATGCAGCACAAACTACAACCGTTTGTGTTCAAACTGCTTTTGTATTTTATGAAATGGAAGGAAAACGTCAGTTAAACGGAAATTCTGAAGTCTCATATTTTGTTTGATAGTTTTATTACTCAATACTAAAATGAAAAAATATATTGAGTTCTAAACGAAGTGATTTATTAAAAAATAATAAGATGTAAAAATATGATTCTTAAACGTGAGCGGAAATATTCAAATTACGCTTGAAAAAAGATACTTGAAATTCAATTTAAGCGCTGTCTGTAAATAAAACCGGAGCGTTACTTTTTTATTCAAATTGAATAAAAAAGAAACGCTCCAGCGAAGATCTATTAAAATCCTTTTCAGTTTTGTAAGGTAAAAAACCTTAATAAACGGAAAAGGATTATTTTAAACTAGCCCTTCCCGTAGTTTGACCCGCGTTTATGGCCACTGCTCCACTTCTATGGGTCGTAGTATGATGTTAAATAGTATTTAACCTTCCTCAAGAATTGATTTATTAATTGCAAAAATATTTATTTTAATTCGACTTTTAGTTCCAAAGATTAATGCGTTCAACCAAATGAACAAACTCTCCAGTTTTATTACATTTGTATAGGATATGATTAAATCAAATAATCTAAGAGGATATGTTGTATTTGGCTGCACCGGCGTGTTACCTTTGCATGAGCAAAGACGGGTAAACAAAATGGCGGGAATAACATCAAATATATTTCACTTTTTATTTTTGGAGTTTACTCCTTAAGTATCGATTTTCAAAGTATGAAAAAAATATGAAGAGTAAAATTTAGTGGTCGAAGGACAACGGAACGGTTTGACGCTTTGTTCTGCTTTTTGTGCTTTATTGGAGTTTACTCCTTACCCTCGATGCATGTAAGTAGATATGTGTACATACCTTTATGTTAAATATAATTAGAATATATACTGCACAGCGTCTACAGAATGGTGAGAGAGAGACAGAGAGAGAGAGAGAGAGATAGATAGATAGAGAGAGAGAGAAAGAGATTGTAAACTGCAGTCGTGTGTCGGAGCTGTCACACACCATTGTTTTGTTTAGTTTTATACCTCACCAATAATTGTGTATATTTTCTTTGGCTTATTTTTGTAAAATTGTAAAATATAAAAACATCAACATGATTGTCAATATATTTGATTTGAAAATGCATGATCCACATAAAAAAAACTGTCATTAAGCTATTAAGGAATTAATATTATTTTTAGTAAATAATTATTTAGTAAGAAATATTTAGTAAATAACCGATGTTAATGGAAATTGGATGAGAGTTGTATGTTTAGATGACTGAAGTCCTCGCCTAAGGCTCAGACTGCAACCACCCACTACTACAGTCCAGCAATAAGCAAGAGGTTTTAGATCACCTTGACCCGTAACAGTATACAATTCTTTCACTCTTCAAGATTTCTGATAAAACTATAACAATAATTTTATTAAGAATATAATTTCGGAAATACTGAACAATCCAAAGAAGAATTATTTAAAGTCTTAAATACTCTATGAAACGCTAGAGTGTGAGTAATAGTCTTTAAATATAACTTTAATTATAGTAAATTACTTTTAAGGACCCCAAGACTTTAATTCATTATTTAAAGCTTAATTCCTTTTTTGATAATTAAAACGTTTACAAACAACAACTTTATCTAATGAAGATAACTTTGAGGACTCCAGTAAGAAAAGCAACAAAAGACAGCAGACATTAATGATACACAATAATTAATCATGATTTACATCTAGAGAATAATTTCGCTTAATCAATATGTACGTCATGTGTCCTTTGCATAGGTATCTCGTTCAGCACATGCCAGACATATAGCTGGAGCTGGTTTTCAACCAGACCCTAGACCCTATCTACACCACGGAATCAGCGTAAAGTAGATATAGTAAATAAGCTGTAAATCTCTGGAACGCGCTTCTTCAAGAAATTAGACTGTATACTAACCGGTTCATTTAATGGGTAAATAAGTACATACATAAATTTCATCATTTCAAAAATAATCAAAAGAAGTCATCAAAAAACTACCAAAAATGGTAGTTTTTTTGGCTGTTGTGGTAGTAATTTTGACTGTTTACTTATAGATATCATATGTGTCCTCTCATCATATGCCCAAAAGTTTTATATAAAGACATTTTACAACCTGGATAATATAGAAAAGTACAAGTGAATTTATTATTTCAGACTTTGTGAAGTTTCATCAGTCATTTTTATTATTTTAATTAATTGAGAGTTACTCACCGAACAGTAACAGCAGTAGGTCACTTAACGCCAAACTGAATAGGTAGTAATTAGTCGCCGTGTGCATGGCGGGGTGCTTCACGATCACGACGCACACCGACACGTTACCCCCCATGCCAGTCACAAATATCACCAGGAGCAACACCGATATGGGGATGATCTTCGGCAGTGGCAGCCTCCGTGGACCCATCACTAACCATAACAGTTCGTCTTCAGTACAATCGAAATATGTGGTGTTGGTACATCGTCGGTATTGCTGTAGGGTTGTCTCGTTGGGACGAAGGAAATCCGAGGAGTCTGCCATTTTTTCTAAGCCAGAATTTTTTTTATTTATTTCATATTTAATTTACACTTTTTTCTGTAAGTTTTTATTTCATTGTGTGAATATTTCTCAATTTTTTATTCATATATTTTATTATTTGTTTTTATTCTTGCAACGTAATTGCATCTTAAAAGTCATACACCCTTAGCCACATTCAAGTTCCTACTTTTTAGTAAATAGTATTTCTGTGTAAAACAAAGAATGATTTACAAAATAATTCATGTATACTTTAAAGTTTGTAAGTTAGACACGCGATCGTAGCACTGCACCTCTACGCGAAAGCTACGTGCGTAGCGCGCGACTGTCGGCACTTAACTAAAGCGTAGCAGCTGGTTCTACTAAGGCTTTTACTGAGAGACATGCAGGAGTATAGAGCGGATATTGCATTTGATGTAGAATTGACAAACAACTTAGAAACTGATACGAACACAACATCTTGTTTTAAACGTTAGTATTTGAGAATCTAATACTACTGAGAATCTGACGTTTAAAATACATGGAAATTTGAAATTCCGAATTGAAATACACGGACCAAGGAGACGGGTATACTAGACAATATTGTTGTTAGTATCGAGAGAGAATGTTGATATTAATGAAACTATAAGTACTAAAGAACTTACTGGAATACCCGAATTTATCTGTACATAACTATATAAAAAATAAGACCTTATTGAAATTTGCATGACTATTACAAACTTTTTTTCTTGTGGAAATCCTAATGGGATACCTCACCTGGGCTATCGGTGAGTCGGACTTATACCACACTGCGCCCGGAATGAGTGGACCGTCGCGTCGGTACTGCGAAGGAATGTCCTCAGCGGTCCACCCAGCTAGCCCGTGATGACAATTATAACCTAATATGTTCGTATAAGCATAAGCAATATCCGTTCCTTAGATTAAATTCCCTTCTTACCTTCTTACGTATAAGCTAACCTCTTTCAATAAACTCCCAATAATTTTGGGACATATTAGATGGGACTTAACTTAATATTTATAAGGTTACAGACCCTCTCCTCTACAGCTACGTATTTGTTTATACTGCCCCCACCCTACCAACGCAATCGTTATAAAAGGAGGGTCAGTATACCTGCATCAAGTTCCCCAAACTAAGGTCCCGAGACGCAGGGAACTTTATACGGCAGGTCTTACCGCCAACGACATGGCACTGGTACTAATTAAGGCTAGTTACCCGTCTGCCTATCGGTAACAAGGTCATTTATAAGGTACAGTACAGGTCACGAGTGACCACGATCGGTGCAATCCTATCGAAACGTTTTGTTTGTATTGTACCACAGACATACACGTGAGGAGTTTTTTGATGTAAAACACAAATTTTAAAGTGTTTTTATTTGGTAAATTCAGGTTTAATGCTTAAGGTTGTCTGGTAGAACTCACTTTCACCGATAAGGCCACTCATTACCTCGTATAAAATTAAACTAAATTTAATAAAAAGTTCAATAAGAAATACCATAAAGATTATTCTATCTATCTATTATTAACACACATAGCCTCAAAAAGTCAGGTTTGACCAACGAGGTTCGAACCCAAACGACTGGTATTAGAAGCACATGCTTGGCGCCGGACGCTACACTATTCGGCTGTCACTTTTAAAAACCCATTTTACATCATGACTTTAATTAACATTATGTTCTTCGTATGATTTAATCATCAAATGTGGCACAGATAAGGTCAATCAAAATATAATTGTTTCAGCCTTATGCTGTCGCCTGCTATAAAAAAATACATTAACATTGGTCTCTTTTAAGCTTTTCGATCGAGTCATCGGTATTACGCTGAAGCTACCTTTCCATTCTTCAGGTAAATGTCCATTTCAAGTACATAAGTCAAAATGATTGTTAGGATTCGTTAGGACTCTATACGACTACCAAAAAGGGTTTCAGGGTTCATGTATGTACGTGATATACCATCATACCAACATAGAACCCTTATATTATGCCGAGTGAATATATAATAAAAAGTGGCAATAGATTTTAATAAGTAACTAGCAGCGCCCCGCGGTTTCACCCGCGTAAGTCCCGATCCCGTGGGAATATCGGGATAAAAAATAGCCTATATGTTAATCTAGGTCTCCTGCTATCTACATACCAAGTTTCATCGCAGTCGGTTCAGTAGTTTTAGCGTGAATGAGTAACAAACATCCATCCATCCATACATCCTCACAAACTTTCATGTTTATAATATTAGTAGGATTTGTTGAATTTAGTCATTTAGAAAACTGTTAAACCGTCCGTCAACTCCGGTAGCCAATTATAGACTACTAAGTACTAACAAGTTACATTTATTTACCCCAGTGTGTAACAGAAAAGAGTCAACGGCAACTGGAAAGGTCTCTGTTTGAAGCTGAAAGAAACAAGAGTTGTATAAAAAGCGGGAAGGACAGACGATGCTGAAGTTAGCAACTTATTAGGAGCGGCCGATTCGCAAAAAGCAGTGAGTCTCAATCTTAAGAATTCAATAAAAAAAAGTGTGTGTGTGTGCAATTCACACACGGCAGAAGTAAACTTCTGAAAAGTAGCCTACGAGAGAATGAGAAATAAATAGTAAAATCAACACAAATAATTTACTTATGTTAATAAATTTAATTTTAGATAATTTCTATAAAAGTTATTGGTCTAATTTTTTTTATTTATTCAACACAAACAACAGATCAAGATATACAAAGAATGGCCTCAATAATAAACAGTAAGCAAACCTAAAGTCCAGTTACAACTGTACACAACTTTCAAAACAAACAATACTTGGTTTTCAAAATAGGTTAAGGTTGGATTTAAATGTAAATTTGTAAAAAATTTCTTCACCTGACAAAATTTCTTAGTTTTTATGATATAAATATTTTACTGCCTAGTACACTTATCGATGTGAAAAATCTGTCTAATTTGTTGATTTTTTTTTAGAAAGGTGTTCAGTTGTTAAACGGCTCTTACACTTTTATTATAGTACATTAAAACTGTTTAAATAAATTGTAGCTATGAATTTTTAAGATTAAGAATCTCTTTTTGCGAATTGGCCGCTCCGAATAAGTCGCTAATTTCAGCATCGTAAAGGACAGTAGCAAATTGAAGAACTGATAGCGAACTCAATTTTATTTTAAACTAATCATTCCTCGCAGCTTCATAACCGTTTATGATCACAGCACCGATTCTAAGGTTGTAGTCAATTTGTAAATATTACTACCATTACAAATGCGAACATTTGGATAGATGTTTATAACTCAATCACGTCCGAACGGCTGAACAGTTCTGAATTAAATTTGGCACAGAGATAGATTATAGTCTGAAATAGCATAGGCACATATCTCGTAAAAATGTACGGTCCCCGATTAAATTTTTCACGTGAACAAAATTACGGACAACACCTAGTATTCTATAACCCTTCTCACAAATTGAGCTATCAAATACCAAAAGATTTTTTCAAGTTAGCTCGTTCAACCATTAAAACAAACTCATCCATTTCTTTACTAGTTTAGATAATATCGAAATTTTAACAAAAGTTCAGCTTGTTCGAGTTTTGAGATAAGCTCCTTCACTTCAAACGCTTCACACAATTAACTTAATTGCGTAAAGAACACGTCTCTTTCAGTATTTTTCTTTTACCTCTAAGAACACTGTTTTGACGATTATAAAGACAAAAATAGTTCTGAAATCGTTAATTATCGCTTGAAGGCATTAATTGCAGTATAAAATAAGTGCGAGTCTGACTCGCGCACCGAGGGTTCCGTAAGCAAACAAACTTGTATGTAGGTAGATAGTACGTCCATCTCGGGAATCAATTCTCGAAGACTTGCCCGTCTTTTTCGAAAGACAAACTTAACTTTGCTGTTGCGATGTATGACAAAGTCAACAATCCAACCGCAAAATATAAGTTTGTAATCACAAAAACTATTATTTTAAGCGATTTAAAAAGAAATTACCAACTCTCGGATATTTTCTTTTTGCTATCAGACCTTACTTTTTACCAAATTTCATGATTCTAGGTCAATGGGAAGTACCATATAGGTTTTGATTTACCTGCGAAATTTTCAAATTTGTTAAAATCTAAGGCTTAATGGCCGTACCTTTTGATTGCGTTGACTTAGAAGCTTGATTTTGTACAGCCTCAAGGGACCGCTGACGTAAGTATTTGATATTAATTTCAACTTATGTCTTCACGGGTTCTTGAGGAAAAGGGCCTTGACAGACAAACAGACAGATATAACAACAAATTAACAACTTTCGGATTTTTTCCTTTACTTGTATTGTGAGACCTTGCTTCTTACCAAATTTCATGATTCTAGGTCAATGGGAAGTACCCTATAGGTTTTCATTTACCTACGAAATGTTCAAATTTGGTCTAATATAAGGCTTATGTGGCTATCTTTTGCTTGCGTTGACTTAAAAGTCTTATATTTTTACAGCTTCAAGAGACTGCATACTTATGTATATGGTATTAATTTTAACTTGATGCGTCCACGGGTTCCTGAGACAACTGTCTTGACAGACAGACCGACAGACGGACAACAAAGTGATCCTAGAACGGAACCCTAAAAATCAATAACAGTTTGAATAATTTGAATAAACTTGTTAACATAAGAACGGTGTTACAAATCTGATATTAATTTGATGTAATTTAAATAGTGGTGTTATAGGAAAATAACTCATACGTGTAAGCTTTTAAGTAACACTTTGCAATGCATTATAAGAACAAGTGCGCAACAACCCTTTATGGCAATCCCCTAGTAACAAATCTTATGTCTTAATATTAAAAATGAATCCCTATTTCTCTTGGTCACGCCGACTCACGCCATAAGGACTTAACGATTTCAATCATCTTTTTTTTTATGTTTTCTAATACTTTGTAGAAGGTTCTTACGGAACAAAAAATTAATTAATTTCGCGGGTCCTTACGAAAAGTGCAATAACTAGGTTAAAGCTGATTTCGAGAAACACGCGTTGTTTGTAACTCCATCTTGTAGTTATGCTTAGTATTAAACGGCTCAGTCATAGACACGTAAAAACTGTCTAAAGAGAATATATTGTGATGCCGGACTGCACGCGCCGACTAGCAACCTCTGTGAACTGATGATAAACCTATTTGGCGCGTGAAGTCTTACTGGCGACACCGTTCTCAGATTCGAAATAATTCGTATTTGAAATAGTTCAGAGATGACCATGAAAAAGATGACTCTCGTCTGTACAGCCTTGGAATACAGACGCCCGTGTTGATACACGGAAACGCAAGATATATTTATTGTGTTATCTTATTGTGATCATTTGTCAATGTGAATGTAATACTTTAAAGGTTACCGTAAAACCTAAGTTTCACCCGCGTAATCTTTTATTCTTCTCCCTAGAAATTAGATCCATCTTTCCTGATACTGCCTACCTTCTGAATTGCGGCAATATTATAAAACAAAGTCCCCCGCCGCGTCTATCTGTCTGTCTGTCTGTTCGCGATAAACTGAAAAACTACCCAACGGATTTTCGAAGGTTTAGGTGTATAATTTGTTAAAGTTTTTTGTAAAACGTCTGTAATATGACGATGATTGTTAAAGATGTCGGAAAAAATCAGTATACTATTATTTGCCCTGCTACCCGTGCGAAACCGGGGCGGGTTGCTTGTATTTATTACATCACAGCAAGCCTCCGTGCTTTACTCTTTTCACGAAAGTATAAGACACATGTTGTTCCTTGAGTTTCACAACGTCGCTTGGCACTCTCTCTCTCGTAACAAACCTACCCATCACATTATGTTACAAAACAGTTTATTAGATTTGTAATTCGGTTTAATATAATGTACGGCAAACACGCAATTCTGCACTCGACGCCGTAAATATGTGGTGTGTCAAATTACATTAATGAGTTTAGTAACCCCCGACGTAAAAAGGAGGGCCTCATTAGTTTAACGTACATATGTATCTCTGACTGTCATGTGGCATCGTAGCTCCTAAAAGGATCCACCGATTTTGATTTAGTTTTTTTTCTTTTGAAAGGTAACTTAAACATGTTCTTGGCTAAAATGAAATAAAGAACCTGTTGAGACAAGCTATTTTTAGTTTGGGCCGATACAGTCTGGAATTTACTACACAGCGTAATATATTCCAGAATATTCATATGATAAAATATCCTTTTTTTCATTGCACGAAGTTTAGGCCACACGTATTAATATTGAAATAGCTTCGTAGACGTATGTGCTCACTCGTATAACTTAAGAATCTTTATCTCAAAGACAGTCAACCAATCTCGTGAACTCCTAACCCTCCTTAAACTCATCTAAGTCATTCATAAAATATCAGAGACAAATTCGTCAATATGCCTTAAGGAATTGTAAAAGAAATCTCTTTTTTTTTAATTCACATTAACATATTAAACCGAGTCATATTACATTTATTCAAGTGGACAAAAATATCTCAACTATCCAAATCAGCCATCTTAAAATTTTGTATTCACATTGTCAGGGCTTCAGAAAGGATAGGTTACCTTTGATCCAGAAGAAAGTCTCTAAAATTTAAATTATCGCTAGCGAAACCGCGTGATCGCAAAATCTAGTATTTTGTCAGTTCACAAATTCCGACGGCCATAGTCACAGAAAACCCACATTTCAGATAATAGTTTGGTAAAACTAATCAAGAGATTTGCTGATGTGGTTGGAAGCTTCATTTTAGTTTAAAATTACTAATAATACTTTATTTACCATAAACGATTAGGTAAGAGTATAATAAGGAACGTACAATGTCCTATCTACGGATTTATTAAGTGTTTTACATAAACCATAAATTTTTTACGACGTACTGGCAAAGAACATTGCGTATCGAAAGATTGGCAGAAATCGATTTGTAACAATTCTTTCCTATCTAATGATATACATGGACACTCTGTATAGAAAAGGTCATTGTCGACTGAAGATGTAAAAGCTTGTGCATATATGCTTTTTGTACAATCCCATACTTTATTTAGTACGTAGTCATTCTTGTATATGATCAATCCTAAACATGTTAGAACGAGGATGCTCCGACTACAAGTGTAAGAAATATTCACTCGCTAAAGAAGATTATTTAGTCGGTATTTTAGTTTTAATTACATTATTTATTGCATGATTTTTGTTACATTTTAAAATTCCATAATTTAATTATCTAAGGGCCTCAAAACAAAAATTTTGATGTTATATTATCTGAAACATGAGTTAACAATTCTGCCGTGGTAATCGAGATAGTGGATAGGTACTGCTATCTTGATTACCACGGCAGATTCTGTAATGGATGGCGAATTATTTAACAACAGATACCATAGTATACAAGATTAGCGGTCCACCGGTGTCCATAGACCATCCCATTATCAGGAGTGTCTTCATTAGACATAACAGCATAACGCTGAAAGTGCCGTCTAATCCTAGTTCTAGACGGGTAACTTTAATTCAGGCAAACATTTGCTGTCCTCGATCTCTTAAAAGACAATAAAGAAATACTTGTAGTTACTTATAATTACATGATAAGTAAAAAAGAGCTTTATTTGGTTAAGTAGTAAGTAGGGGAAGATTGTCCCTTCCGTGGCTTTCACTTCAAATTCAATTTATATAATTCTAATAGACTTAGACCGAAATTAAATGTAATGTATGATATTGCTGTATGTTAGGTACATTATATGTTAAAAATATGGACGTACGTTTAACGTTTTCGATGTATTAACTATTGAAAGAAATGGGAACTTGTATGAGGTGCATTGTTAAAGAAAACTTTTTAATAAAAAAGTCAAACCAACGAATGAAGAAAGGAACTAAAAAGCAACAAAACAAAACTTGCCTAACTAAACTCTAATACCTAAATAATGATTTGTAAATACCCAAATAATTGTAAATCGTTAATTTAAAATAAAAAAGTATTTTCTTTGCTCATCACTACATATTATGAAACAAAGTCCCCCGCCGCGCTGTCTGACTGTTTGCGATAAACTTAAAAGTACTGAACGGATTTCCATGCGGTTTTCACCAATAGATTGAGTGATTCATAAGGAAGGTTTAGGTGTATAATTTGTTAACGTTTTGCGTAAATTGAAATATGATGATAATTGTTGAAAATGTCTCTACTGCCCGTGCGAAGCCAGGGCCGGTTGCTAGTTTATAATAAATACCTACTTAGACGTCCTTAAAATATACAATATTCTGAAACAGTGTTGTTCCAGAACAGAATATTACTTTTCCTATGGAAGTAATCTGCAAGGCTTTTTTTGCAAATTTGTCTGAAGTGGTACTACCTACCTACTACAATTAAATGCATATAGTAAATAAATAGTAAATAACTAGATATTAATAAAATTCTGAAAATAAACTACTATTAATAAGCATAAATACACTCATAATGCGTTTGTGTTTATATTTTATGCGCCTTATAAATTTTTACGAGCAATTTACAGAGAACAGTATTGCTATATTTTTTTCACAAAATTTTATATCCAATGGACATGAAATAAGGGCTTAAAGATAAATCTATGAAATACTGACAGAACTTAAGAGCTAATTTTTGGTGGAGTTGTAGGTCTTATCGTAATTTGCGTTACCTTCATGGCAACTATTTGATAACAGCTAGATGGAGAAACATAGAAGATACAGGGGCTCTGTAGGCACAAATAATATCTATTTAAAGTTAACATTCACATTATTAACTGTTTACAAATGGATGTATTAAAAATAATTTCAAATTCAAATTGGACTTATACAGAGAGTGAAATTGAATTGGTATAATTCGTTTTTAATCCCTGTGATCAGTTGTAAATGCGAAATGGGCCTGACGAGGTTCTGTCGAATTGAATTTGGATTTGTGTTTATATGTAATGTTTTTTTTTTTAAATTGCTATTTTATCAGTTTCCTTTTTCGTGACAATAAAACGTAAAAGAAACAATACATAATACAAAGGATCAGTCATGCCAAAGTTTCAATTCCACCCAGATATGACCGCAGAAAACGTTGCAACATATCTAAAAAAGAAGCAACCAGATTCAGATTTTAAAATTAAGAAACCAGACCCTACCCACGAAAACCACAACTGTTTTGTCATAAGAGGATGTGGTGAATATTTCAAGTTCCTAATGTGTCCGGGTAACTGGCCAGCGGGAACATCTATCTAACAATGGTACACCTCACGTAACCGTACTAAAAACCCAAGTCACTCCTATCGGACCTAAAATAAAAAGGAAGCCTAAAACTTTCAAAAGCAAAATCTATTATCAAAACGTTCAAGGTCTAAAAAGTAAAACGGACGAAACAAAAGCCGCGCTCAGCGAACTTCCTGGCCACACATTGGCACTAACAGAAACAAACTTAGACGATAGCGTTTACGATTCCGAGTTGTTTACACCTGATTATTCTGTTTTGCGCTGTGATCGACAAGGGGTGGAGGAGGTGGCGTATTACTAGCAGTGCGCCAGCCATACCAACTTCGAAAGATGACTTTGGAATACTCGCCAGAGGACGAACTTGTCGCCGGCCAAATAAGTTTTGGAAAATTTAAAAAAATTGAAAATAGTATTATACATAACCCAAACATTTTTTAGTATTTTATTAAACAATTTAGGAAGTCAAATCAACCTTCAACATTTGGCATGTTACACTCGCAACAAGTGGCGGATGCTTTTGCCTCGTTCTTTAGCAGTGTGTTTTTATCAAGTGCACCTGCGCTAGACCCGCGCTCTGCAATGACAGCCGCCCTAAACCTACAACCTTCATGTATCGGACCTGATGTTCACGTTCAAGTAGATTGTATACAAAAACAAGATGTAATACAAGCTCTAAAAAAACTGCGACCAAAATTCACCCAGGGTCCCGATGGAGTACCTCAGATAATTGTTCGGGACTGTTATGAGGTTTTTGCGGATCCACTTCTCTATATATTTAACTTGTGTCTCAAACGTCACATTTATCCTTCTGTATGGAAGACAACCAAAGTTCTTCCCATACACAAAAGTGGTTCCATGAGCTATGTACACAATTACCGTGCCGTGGCAGTTCTATCTGTTTTCGGTAAAGTAATGGAATCTGTATTATACAATCTCATATACAAACAGCTACGAGGATGGTTTTGTGATCAACAGCACGGTTTTTTGCACGGCCGATCGACCACATCAAACCTTATAAATATTACAACGATGATATCAAATGAAATTGACGCGAGAAAACAGGTGGATGTTGCGTACTTGATTTTCAAAAAGCATTTGACCAAATAAATAATGATGCACTTCTTACTAAAGTGGCGAAGATAGGTTTTTCGGAAGATCTCATACATTTCTTTTCAAACTACTTATCAAATCGTAAACAGTATGTTGTATACAGTAACTATAAATCTGAACAATATAACGTCTATTCGGGTATTGGTCAAGGTAGTTGTCTTGGCCCTTTATTATTTTTAATAATAATAAATGATTTACCATCTAATGTCCAACATAGTACCTGTTTAATGTTCGCTGATGACGTTAAATTGGCGCGAGCGATTGCCACTCCTGCTGACTGCACGCTGTTGCAAGTCGATATTGATAGTGTTTGTAGTTGGGGTCGCGAAAATAGTTTAAATCTTAACATTAACAAGTGTGTTATAATGTCATATGGTCGAGCCCGCTCTCCAATTCACGAGAATTTTTCAAAACAGCAGGGCGTTACATTGAGGCGTTGACAGTTGCCAGTACTATAGAATAATGTAACGATATATATATTTTCTTTTTTCAGAAATATTATACTTATAAAAAGACAAGAAAAAAATGGATCTATATACATACCTACTTTTTTATTTTAATTTTACATTAGGGACAGGTTTTATTGTACCTGATTATTATTATTTACATTTAAGATTTGAATGAATTGTATTTATATCCGATTTACTATTATTTTTACAATGTTAGCGAATTTTAATTAGAAGGTTATTTACTTTTTATTTTACAATTTGGTCGGTTCTTATTATACTAGAATTCGCTATTTACTTTTAAAATTTTAATGAATTGTATTTATATATATTTTAAGTACTTTGTTGCAATTTTAATTAATGTTAATTTACACAACAATTTTACTATTTATTTGTTTTTGAATTTGAAGTTTGTTTTTAATCTTATAGTACCTACTGATTGTTACTTTATTTACATTTTTGACGTTTATAATATAAATCACTTTCTGCGCATGGATTATTCTGTTAGCATTAAGGTGCCTGTAAAGGAAATAATAAATAAATAAATAAATTGTGATTTGACGAAATAACAAGAATTAAAAATTCACCTCTTTCCATAAATACGGGAAAAATCCAACATATCATTATTTTTTACTTAACCAAATATTACTATACATTACAGTACAATATTGTTATCTTTTCTGTTTTAGTACTTACTTACTTACTTCATGATCTATCGACTTTTTGATTCTTTTTATCTTTACAAACACTTAATCGACGTCTTGTTTTCTATTGCTATGAACAAAATGAAAGGCGCCTTTTTTGTGTTTATCAAAGCGGTCGTATCTCACAAATTAACATTTTGCCTACATTTCCTATTAAATTTTGTTTAAGATAATATACCTTCTGTTAATTTTACTGTTATATTTGTTATTAGATTAACATTAACATAATGTTAGCCTGCTAACTCAATTTCGCAAGGTGAGAATCGAATCGCTATTCACATACAATCATAGCATTTTTAGCATCATAGCATTTCACTAAGTATTTTGCCTCCACTTTATTTGTACAAGTCATTAAGTATTTAAATTACGTAATATTTTAAAATACCTATATTTTTAATTTTTTCCCAAATAAGCTGAAACTGTAACAATTTGTTTGATAAATTGTAATTGTTTAAGACTATTCATGAGGACTATGGTAATTTGTCACTATATGTGATCATTATTTACTTGTATTGATGAAATAGGAATGGCTAAAAAATACCAGATGAGAGCAATATTTTATTTTAATTTAGGATTTATTAAAGTTTTACTTAAATACAGTTGTACAATTGACTAATTAAATATAAAAGTATTATGACTTTTATTTATGACTAGCAGTTCCCGCGCGGCTTCGCTCGTGTGTACATATTTATATATTTTGAGCGGAACATTAATTCTTTTTGCAAAATAAAAGTAGCCTAAGTTACTTCTTAAAACACCAGCTGTCTGCCAGCGAAAATTCTGTTGAAATCGGTCCACCCGTGTCGGAGATTAGCCGGAACAAACAGACAGACAGACAGAAATATAGACCGACAGACAAAAATTAAAAAACTAAATTTTGGGCATAGATATGGTGCAAATAACTGTATGAGCTAAAAAATATTATTTTGATATTACACACAGACACTTCAGTTTTAATTATTTGTATGTATTGATGATGATAAAGATTTTTATCAATATTTATTTAAAGTGCTTGGCAGTTTCTATTGACGTATTTTTAATTGGTCGATCGTTAGACTACAGATTACCGAGTGGAATGCTTAAAAACGTGAACCTACGTAAACTTCTCACGAAACAAAAAATATGCAGTGTTTACAGTACGTAGGAATTATTTTATAAAGAGAAAATGTCTGACTCACCGACTCACCATAAGTCACGTATAATAACCCCACTCAAAATGATAAGATGAACCTCTGAGTCTTTATGACAGAAATTGATGACCCCTAAACAACGGTTTTAGTTTTTTAATAATAACTTGACACATGTCAGACATGGCCATCTAATCTCAAACTAGGCAGAACCTTTACCATGGTAACCAGACTACTGATAAACATACTTATATATTTATAAATACATACATATTATAGATAAATTACACCCAGATACAGAACAAATAAACAATAATATTTTTGTTAGCACGGTGCACGAGCTCATCACAAAATTATTTGTCCTGGGTGGAAATCGAACCCACGATCTCTGGCTCAGCAGTCAGGATCACTATTATTAGCTTGCTAGCCTTCTAATACAAAATCATTCCGATCGTGTAAAATTCTAATTAGACGCTGTTTTTTCATTAATTCTCGTAACATATTTGAGATGTGTAATTGTAGTGTAATCATTGTAGTTTAGAGAAATTATGTTGTTAAAAATATACAAACACGATCAACTTTTTAATTCCATACAAACTATCTGCTCCGTGATACAAACATATTTGGAAAACAAGCAAAATAAAGTTTTGAAAGCCGAATTTTACCGCGATTAAAACCAGTGGTGCCAACTTTACAAATCATTTACGAAGCGTTCGGATATCAGTCTAACGGATACAGCAATATCCATAGACACAAAATTATTTGGACTTGAGCCGACCGGGAGCCGACAATATTGATAGTGGGCCCACTATCGAGACGGTTTTCAGTTTTTCATTGCGATACATAAATACCGATTAATTATTAGTCAGAAAAATAATATTTTGAAGTAAATATATAAAATTTTATTTTTTGGGCGCAATGAATAATTATCTAATTAATATTATATTATTTACGTGTTGTTATCAGAAATTAACAATATTATGATGAAAATCATTTTGGCTTTGGATTAATATACTTAATGGGTTATCATAATGGAAAATAAAATAAAATAACGTTTACTTATTACAAAAAACAAACATATACTGATATGATAACTTAAATAATAAGAAAAAACCGTGAGAAGAAATAATGCCCCTCGGCGCGCTCGCACGCCTGGATTTATGCAACTTGATATGACTTGGAGAGAAGGTATCCCCCTCATTTTTACTATTCGGCTAACATGTATTTAGGACAAATTGACATAACATTGTAAATTGCAGTAAGAATAATATTGTTTCAATATTTACGCCATTCATATTGCACTGATATAAAAACTAAGACCTGAGGTCCCTCTTCCAAAATTACTTATATAAATCTATTTCATGGCAGTAGGTAGCTCTAGGCAGGAGATGCGATTTTTTTCAAAAATCGCACCTCCTGCCAAGATTTGGCGATCGAATTTAGAATAAAACTATTTTCACATAAGTTAAACCTGGGCATTAAACGGGCAAACTCGAGTACCTAATACATATCAGAATGACAAATTTTGCACATTTAATACTATTTCTTACTAATTTTATGTACCCAAATAAAATTATTTCAATACAAATTAATAAATAACTGTCAGTGCGAGTTCAGTGCGTCTTCCCCGTACCAAAAGTGTCCAACGTGCTTAAAGAGGTTTTTACTTCAAAAAATTGCTTTATACATATAAGTTTTTCAAATGCCTTATTTTAAACATTAAGTTGTTTAAGTTCCTGGTGTGTTTATTATTAACACCCTTTTATTAACTTGGTACGTATGTATGTAACGGAATCTTTCAACGCGATTTTCACCCCCTTCATTATTGGATTAATTTGAAACTTTGCACACTTATCAAGGACCGATGATAATACAATAATTTAAATAGTTTAAGATCTTCAGGATTAGCAATTTTTTATATCCGACGACACGGTAGTGTCTTGCGCCAAGTAGGTGTCTAAAATAAATATTCCGGAGAGGGAGCCTGAGAAACATCGTCAAATTCTAAGGAAGGCATCAGATGGGCAAATTATCAATTCTCATCACAAGAAGGTAGTTTTAATCTAATAAATGATATGGTTGAATAAATTAAAAACCACGCATTAATGATAAATTATTGAACAAGAAAGTGAAAAATAATTAATATTAAAAAAAAACCAACAAACAGGCTTTAATAGAAACCAAAACTAAAAAGTAGAAAAGAATTTTCAATAAATTGAAATAAAGAATAATGATTAACAAAAAAAATATATTTCATTGTAAAAAAAGGTAGGGTGCTGGAAGGAAGATATTTTCATAATGACTCTCTCACTTTTACCAATATCTGTCAATAATTATTAAAATCAATTGACATCAAGCACCCCAGGTTTTTTTTCAATAATTTTTTTTTCTGTATTGTGTTTTTTGGTTTGATTTTCTATTAAAGTGTGTTTTTTTAAACTACTATTTATTATTTAGTATTTTTTTCAATGATTTGTTTTTGACGTGACAACGTCTTATAAATTGGTTTGCCGGGTGACACTTCAAGAAACTGCGTTACGCTCCGCTCACGTTATGCGCTCACAATGAGAGCGAGTGAGAGGCACGCGTCCCTTCCACTCGGGCATGGTTATTATTTTACCACTCAAAGTCGTTGTCACGTAAAACTTTCGCCCGTATACCGACTTTACAGGCAACCAATTTTTTTGACTTGGGGATACCCCCACGGGTCGTCATCTCACCAGGGCTAACGGTGGTATGTCAGACTAAAACAACACGGTGTTCCACCCTGTAGTCTTATTGGTAGGATCCTAAGAACCCCGCCTGTTGAATAACAGACGATTCGGCTATGGCCTAGCGGCCTGCTAGGGCGACGGGTAACACAATCCATCACCCTCAGGCAAGCGCTCATGATTTTTTCAATGCTATAATGTAATAAAAATATATAAATTGTTTGCATTTTACACAGTACCGCAGATAATTAATTACCTACTCTTTATTTTTAAAGTTGCGAAACCCCCTCGAGTTCGACCTCATCAAGCACTCTGTGAAGTGGTTAGGTATATCATAATCAAACAGACTAAAACTATATGGTGTTCCGCCATGGGTATCTATGGCCAGGGGCTCAGGTATAATCTAGGAAGAAACGCACCCTGAACTCCTGGCAGACTTGAATACCTGTCGACTTAACAAGTACTTGTCCACCTTCAATTTAGAAAAGTGCATGCAGAATACGGCGTAATACCGTCTATGGCCTAACTTTTGCTTGGCTGGGTAACACTACCCGGCGCGCTGAGGCCAGGTCTCATGGAGGCTGTAAATCTTTAGGTGCCCTACGGCGCCTAGTGCGGGACGGGAGAGTGTTAGTCCTATCCCATTACGTTTCCAACGCCTCTTTGGTGTACATCACCTCCTCGCAAAATGAGTCCCAGGCGCTTTCACTTTGTACCATGAATAGCACCATGGTTCGATCGAGAGGCTTTCCATAACTATAGCTGTCTCAAGGTCTTGGCACTATTGGACCCATGCTAGACACTAATCTAGCGTGTGAATGTGTAAATACAGTATCTTTGGGAGATCCACCACAATTATGGCACGCAGACTGTCTCTCCCAGCCTAAGAAGCCCTCAGAAGAAATTGAGCGATACTCTCTCGTGACCCTAACGGCCATCGCAGGCATCGGAGAAATGCAACATTACAGTACGTCAGAGTCCCTAGCTAATCTCGAGCTCCATACAGGGCCCTGAACGGTACAATCCCTGCGTAGTATCTCCTGCGGCAAGCGTCCGGCCCCCTCAAGTTGGGTAGGTGTCCGGAATCAATAACCCTAGATATATAATTACATAGAACAAAAATCTGGCTTAGAAAGTTAAATTCATGAACAGTTTTTACCAGAAACTGTTTAAACCATGTTTTTTTTTTTTAATCTGCATTAACATTGAATACTCTCACAATGCTCGATTACTATAGTAACATCCCTTTATGGTTGCCTAACATGATAATTCTCCAATGTTTATTTCGGTATAGTAACTACATTTTTTATAATTATCTTCCCTATAAATCTATAACCATTGAATAAAAAATTATAAGAATTACGTATATTCCAAAAAATGCCCCCTTTTTTAGGATGATATTTTTTGAGAGACATATTACTGAAAGGCAGTTTTAAATTTTTCCTATAAAATTGCAATTTTGCTATTAGGTAGGTACCCATAGTGTTCGTTAAGGACAGCGATATGATGAAATAAGTATAGGTAATGAAGCATCGTATCCTAAGTTTTGCACTATTATTACATAGTGCTATCTAATCTCTAATCTCTAATCTAATAGTAACAGTATCAGTCAAAAGTAAAAGAGAAAAGAGCGTACTCCCATCTCAAAAGCCGGCGACATGGGCAACGGTAGTCACTTACCACCAGGTGACCCGTCTGCTCGTTTGCCCCCTATAACATAAAAAAAGTATATGTATATATATATATTATACATACGTCTAATAAATAGAAAGCGCACATCTTCATATGTACAATACCGCCTGTGGCACAGGTTTACCCTAGTACAGGCACCCATATATTTAAGCTAATTATTGTTATCTAAGATCTGTAATAATGTGTACCAACTACAAATGAATAAATGATTTATTATTTATTTATTTAATATATCAAATTAATGCATGAATTATAACCTACCTACTACCCACTTATTTATCGAATGTTCCAGCACTATTATCTACACCAGTTTCTTTCATAGTTTATTTAATTTTCACTTTGCTTTATGTCAATATAATTATTAATGTTAATAATCCACAATAATAATATTAATTTTCGATATCAATATCAATAATGAAACAAAACTTTTAAATAAAAAAAAATGATGCTCGCTACAGTAAAACTGATATATTATATATATAATATATTATTTTATTCATCATTTTTAGACTCTGTACAGTATATATTATATATTTATCATAAAGGTATATACATATTTATACTTATGTGCGTCAGCCGCCTCGCAGCATACCTTGTGTATGTCGGCTGCACACAAGTATACAAGTTATACACTGGCATTACTAAAAAGTAAAAGGTGCGCACGATAGGTTGCGCACAAAAAACGTGACACTGTCATTCCAGGCGCTTTGAGTAAACTTCAAAAAAAAAATATTGCATGTAAAGTTCAACAATAAAATGGAATTTGAATGGAAACTTATTCCCAAAAGACATCGATACTTTTTTCGTGTCTCTAGAAAAATAAATATTCTATTTTTAGCAAAAATTTGCTAACCATAGATTTTTTATATAATATAATTTGTTAGTAAGTAGTTTTAAGATGCCACCAAAAATTTTAACAATACTGAAGAGAATTTGGAAATATCGAATATGTTTGTCTACGCATTTTAGAATGTAATTTATGATCTAAACTTTTAGTAATGTAATAGCACCAATAGTTTCTCTTTGATGTTCGCTCAAAATACATTAACCACCATTTGGTAAAAATTTTATCAGTTGCATCAAATATATGATGTATCTCATTTCATATTTTTTACATTGTAAAGGAAAAAAATAACTTTTTATTCTCTGGCTGAATATTTTAAAACTATATGAAAGCATAGACAACTTCTTGACGTCCGACGCCGTTCTTTTACTGAGCGGTATGTTGGTAGCGCTGTTGCTAACGCCATTTTTGTTATACAGTAGAAGCTGCATAAGGTGATTTTTTTTTACTCATAGCCATAATTTATGTGTGTGAAAGAGAGGTCCGAATTGGACTGACTTATGTAGCTTCTAGTTACCCGAATATTTTCTTCAAAGCTTATTTACGACGTTTCTCATTGTCTATGCTGTAGATACGCATCTCGAGCGATACATACGGTGTAAAGCTTTTAGTGACAAATGTATAGTAAAAATGAAGGATAACGCCGTACTTAAGTGGCAAAAAGTTTACAACCCCACCGGCCCGCAGCCCCGACCTCGCCATGGCCATCGCGCGGTCGCCATAAAAGATTTGATGATAGTTTTCGGCGGCGGAAACGAAGGAATAGTTCATGAGCTTCACGTCTTCAATACCACCACAAATCAATGGTTCGTTCCAGTCACGAAAGGAGAAGTGCCTCCAGGATGCGCTGCTTACGGGTTCGTGGTCGACGGGACGCGTCTGCTCGTTTTTGGCGGCATGGTGGAGTACGGCAAGTATTCTAATGATCTCTACGAACTACAGGCATCACGGTGGGAATGGAAGCGTCTGAAGCCTCTACCGCCTAAGCAAGGGCTCCCGCCTTGTCCACGTCTCGGCCACAGTTTCACACTTCTTAATGGAATGGTATATTTATTTGGCGGTCTAGCCAATGAGAGCGACGACCCCAAAAACAACATACCTAGATACCTCAATGACTTGTATACTTTAGAGTTATATCCAAACTCCTCTATGACAGTATGGGATATACCTTTGACATATGGACAGTCACCCCCGCCTCGTGAGTCTCACAGTGGTGTAGCCTACACAGACAGAAATTCAGGGAAATCTTCGTTGATCATATATGGTGGCATGAGTGGGTCGCGACTTGGAGATTTGTGGGTGCTTGATATGGAAAGCATGTCGTGGTCTCGCCCAGAAGTTGGAGGTCCTCCGCCACTACCCCGGTCCCTTCATACTGCCACAGTCATTGGTCATCACATGTATGTTTACGGTGGCTGGGTACCTCTAGTGCCTGATGAATCAAAACTTGCCACACATGAAAAGGAGTGGAAATGTACCAATACATTAGCCTCACTGAACTTGGAGACTATGACTTGGGACAATATAGCTTTGGACAAATTTGAAGAATGTGTACCCCGAGCTCGTGCTGGCCATAGTGCTGTTGCCATTCAAACTAGACTGTATATTTGGTCTGGTAGAGATGGCTACCGGAAAACATGGAACAATCAGATCTGTTGTAAGGATTTATGGTACTTAGAGGTTGGAGTACCACCTCAAGCAAATAGAGTAGCACTTGTAAGAGCTGGCACCACTTCATTAGAGTTGTGTTGGCCACAAATGAATACAGTTACAACTTTTCTTTTACAAGTACAGAAATGCGGTAAGGTGACACCTGCGCGCTTCCCGTCAGCTGCAGAGCCACTAACGGCGCCACCACCAGCATCACCTGTGGCCGTGCCTAGCCCGGCTGACGTCATCAAAGCCTTTGGAGCCGCATCACCTGTTACCAGTGGCATGCCATTGGAACCGTCGCGACCGGCTACAACTACAGTCTCACCCGCCACAACCACTGTAATGACTCCTCAAAAAATTCTTCCAACAACTATCAAAATGCCAGCACAGGCTACAGTCAAAATTTCACCTAACACACCCACCCTTAAACAAGCCACTTATCAGGCGAAAACAGTTGTTAAGTCACCAGCGACTGCGATGGCAACAGCGGGCTCTTCTCAGCAAATCAAAGTAGCAGCTGTTACACCACAAGGCGTCACGAGGATAGTGAGCGGTGTTGGGACACCAGGCACCGTGCGTGTCTCGACTGCTCAGTCCAATGCACAGATCGTGTTAGGCTCCCCTGCATCTGGCAACGCACCACGGTTTGTGCAAGTCAAGACTGGGGGCAGCGGCGGCGTGCCTGTTAAACTAGGCGCTGGTAACATGCCCGTAAAACTCGCCGGAAACGCTGTACCATTGAAGATCGGCGCGGCTAACATTCAAGGCAAGATAACGACTAACAGTGTTCATAAAGTTGGTCAAGTAGGTACAACAAATCTGCCCCTTAAGTTGGGGGCTGGTAATGTCAAGATCGGCACAAGCAATGTACTTGTGAAGACAGCAGGTGGCGTTCCTATTCAGGCGGGCGTCGCCAATCTACAGACTAAAATGGGAGCAGGTGTTCCTGTGAAACTGGGCGCTGGCAACTTGCCCGTCATAGCCAGCAGTGGCGGTGCGATACAGATTGCTAGCAGCGCACTTGCAGGCCAACAGGTTAAAACTCCCGTATATAAGATTGTGACGGCAAAGTCGGGCGAGCAGGCGGCGACAGTAACGACAAGTACAGTTGCTGGGGGTGCTACTGTACTACGGCAGGCGGGTGGCAACGCCGGCATCCCCGTCATCATTAAGAAGACGCCTGGTGGCAATGCACAGTCAAGCGCGACCCCTCAATATGTAACGCTGGTGAAAACGTCGACAGGGATGACCGTCGCGACGATGCCAAAGGTAGCCATGATGCAGAACCGGCAGGCAGCACCCGCTAACTCTGCACAATCGCAGGGCCTCGCGCCTGGCGCCACTATTGTGAAGTTGGTTTCCACGAATACTGTTGGAGGCAACAAAATCATAACACTGCCCTCGAACATGCTGCAGCTAGGTAAATCCGGCGTGGGCGGCAAGCAGACCATCGTGATAACGAAGTCGGCGAGCCAAGCGGCGCAGTCCAACCCACAGCAGTGAGTGACGCCTGACTGAACACTGTGTACAAGTGTCTGTAAACAGATGTGCAAGAGCTGAGTGAGTTGTGCCCACACAGTGACTGATGAGAAAGTGGTGGTGTTTCTAGATTGTAAATTTCAATATACAACACTGAGTGTGTTTCACGGACTACAGTATATTCTAAATCATATTGAATATATAGTATATTGAGTATTTTGTATGTTAAATAGGTCTGTGTAGAAAATGTCCTCATAGAGTTTTTACTAAAAATATTTTATTTACTCGTATAGATTAATTATATTGATGTATGTGACTATGCACTGATTCCTATATTTGTTCTGATCTGTGTCCGTGATGTAGTATGGACGAGTAATACCATGAGTTCTCACCAGATGTGGTGGCCTGACTAGGAATTTACACTTAAGTGCCTGTTGTGCAGTTGTGCTCAGATGTTTGACCGAACGTGACGTTTGTAAAGTGATGTATTAAACTGTTACTTACACTTGAAATACACACATTGAGTTCATGTTAATTGTAAGACTTAAGTTTTATTACTTGAATTAGATATTTTTGTATGTTATTGGATTTTGTTATGCAACTATGTTTAGTAAAATATCCTCTAAAAATGAATTCTGGGTTCATATAAAGCCATCATCCAGTAAATTGTGCTAATTGTCACTAAATTATAAAAGATTATAATATATTAATTGGACTCTGCAAGTACAAGACAATTTTTTTTTGTTTTAATTGAAAATGTCTTCCGCTTTATTAAGTTTCCAAAGAATTCCCTCAATGCTGATATAGTTTTTCCGTCATGATGTGTGCATGTAGAATGCTAAACTGATATAGAGTATTATATATCATTATTTCCCTGATTTGAATGGCTGCAGTCAACAGATTGCTAAATATTCACAAAGTGGACAAATTTTAGTGCGGCCATTGAAAACATGGTTGACTTGTTTCATAGTTTTAGTTAAATCACAACATAGTATGCACTATTTGTTTTTATATGACCAGCTGTTGATTTTATGGAGTTTTGTTGATGTGGAGGTTCCGATCACTCATGCTTTGTGGTCCTTCCTGCTCTGCTAGTGCTGTCCGAGGCTAATAAATACCAGTATTGAAGACATCGCACTTTTCCGAGCCAGGGTGCAGTTTAAACTTGAAAAACGGTAATGTACCTAGATGATGGCACCTCCGTTTAAACTATGACAATTTCATTGATAAAGCTATCAATAACTGTTCCGTATATAATAATTAATTATGATAAAAATGCAGAATGTAATGCTTGGTGCGAATGGATGCATAATCAAAAGGAGACTCGGCTTCTCCGGTGTATCGTGTCTAAATAAAACCTAAAAAAAAATATTGTGTTAAATATGTTAATTATTTAACTGTTGATTCTCTATAGATTATATTCTGCGTTTTTATGAATTTTTAGAGTAAGTGTCCTAGATGTACGTACGTAGACTAATCATAAAAATAATAAGGTAAGCGAGGTATGGAATGTAAATATCATTAAGTAGATAAATTTAATGTTATAGTTTGTTCATATTATGTTCATTTGCTTGAATAAACGATTTGGATACGCGCAACTTTCATTTCCAACTCCTGCCTGCCTCGTGACGATAACGTTGCGTAACGACAATGCTAATTTGTAATACATAATTATCATTGTCTAGTCATCAAGAAAATAAGTAGGCCGTAGAGAAAGAAATCTCATGAGACAGTTCTAGGAATCAAACCCGAAACTCATTTTATTAGTTCTAGCGTTCTATTAAACAAGCCCATTAGACCGAGGCAACAATCGTTGAGGTAAAGTGGGTCTCTTGTAGATATTATTTTCTGTAACTGTTTCCCAATAACAATTATGACTCCCTGTACTAGATAGTAGGTACATACTGCATTTATAAAATTACTTTGTAGTTTAGGATTATTTTGTAAAACGCCATCTATGAGATGTTAAGACTACTTCAACGTATTACAACGTCATTGTATTCTTGCCTCATTGAGTCTTATAGTTTGTTAAAAAGTTCCTAGATGACACTACTAATACGTAATTTACAATTAAACATTTAAAAAGGCTACTATGATACATTATTTTAACCAGTTTTTTATATCCTATTTTATCTATTAACATTTGAGCCAACTAACGTTTTAACGAGAGGATTTTGCAATATCGATTGCTGTTCCAACAAAAGCAGTTATTTATTGTAATACAAGATGTCACTATCTGTTTTAGATTTTCGCCATGAAATATATTTTACATGTAAAATAATTTAACATTTATATAATGAATAAATAACTTTTCAAATGATTTCTGCTAGTATTGAAAATTATATTTCATTGATCAAATTATTGTTGTTCACTGGAATTCGTTTGATGGTTAATATCGGTAGTTTGCCGCCCATGGCAGAGTTGTAGATAATTTTTTTCTTTAGGGTAAACTACCCAGTAGTCAGCCTTCACAGACATTATTGCCATATAAATAGTGTTGTAATTTGTTAACACCTCAGCAATAACACTCAATCGAATCAGTGACCTCTCATCCGTGAATACGTACATCTACGAACCAATAGCATGTTAGGTTAACGGGCTATACTCGTTTATTTGCACTGCGCCGCCAACAACATGCCTAGAAGTGTAGCTGTTGCTATTTTTTTCGCAAGGAAACGTGTTTTTCATACGTACTTTTCAACGTAATTTTCATAAGTTTTCAATTGACTGTTGAAATTTACTGTGGATTATTGTGTTATGCAGCTATAAAATGTTTGTCTAGTGATAATTTAAGCTTCAAAATCATTTTATTTGTTTATTACATTTTAATTTAGATGGCCGACTACTGAGTTCGTATTTTTAAGGTAGATCCAAACCAAACCAGTACTCAGCCCTACGTGGCTGACTACTGGTTTTCTCGATATGTTCGTAGGTACATTGAGTTGAAAAGTAGTCGGCCGTAATTATGAATGTACGTAGATGTGCGGGTCGACTAATGGATCTATAAATCCAATATTCAGCCAATAAATAGTTCTGTTCCATAAATTGAATCTTAAACCCTTTTAATAAGGAGAAATTTTTTGTGTGGTTTCTTAATATAAAAAATCCTTTGTTGATTACCTAGTGGCACAAAAATAGGTTCAATCTCAGAAGATCCATTGGACAGATTCATGATGGATCTATAATGACTTAAAGATTCTTGTATATGACAATCGCCCTGCGTGCATGGTACCATTTGAAATGTAGGTACTGCATTAGAGATTTTTTTTTCACATTTTATAAAAGTCTCCAGGACTTTTACAAAATCTGAAAAAAAATCTATGCCAATATCCGTGCAATAAGTAATAGGTAAGAAGGCTGACTATAGTTTAGGACAAGGTTGACTTGTATAGAAATGAGGCTGAGTACTAGTGAATAGTGTCATATTTTGTTTAATGTTGTTTTTTATGCTTATAACTAGCAACCCGCCTTGGCTTCGCACGGGTAGCAAAGCATTTATTGATTTTTTCCGACATCTTCAACAATCATCGTCATATTTCAGTCATTTTACACAAATCCTTAATGAATTATACACCTAAGCTTTCTTCATGAATCACTCCGTCTATAGGTGAAAACCGTATGAAAATCCGTTCGGTAATTATTGAGTGTATCGCGAACAGACAGACAGATAGACATACGTGAAGGGGGAATTTGTTTTATAATATGTAGTGATATAATTATGACGTTTTGTTGATTTTGTTAACCTCTTTTCTGTCAATAACATGATTTTATTCATAGTGTTGAATATTTAAACTATAGTCATGGAAAGTTTTTATTGTCACTAAAAGGCTGACTACTGGGTATTTTACCCTAGGTACTTTTGCCTAAAGGATAGGTACATTGTTTTAAGAAGCATATTTCCCCATTCTAATTCTAGTCATTAGAAATAAATTAAACGGTAGTTCGGACAGATTTCCAGCTTCCTCATTTTATCCAAAAAAGAGAAGGTACCTCCATTACCTATTTGACCTCCTACCTCATGAGACGTCAGTTATAGAACTGAGCGAATATATACAAATTTATAAAATATTATAGCAATCTCATTAATTTCTGGAAAACTTATACCTAAATTTTGACTACTAGAAGTGTTTTGAAACGACAAGAACAGAAAACCCGCGTAAGGTTGTCGAGGCCATCTGCGGCCAACAGCCATATATCGAAAACAAAAAAAAAATCCGCAAGTTAAGTTCAGCACCTCCACCGGCCACCGACCACGATCAAAGTCTCTTAAGGACCCTGCTCTGAGTCTAACTCCGTCTCCACGACCGTGAATTTTAAAATGTGATAGTTTTAATGTAAACCCAATTGAACACTGAAATCTCGTGATCTAACGTGTATAATTCTTCCCCATTATTTAGTTTGGTCTGGTCGATCAAGTCGTCGGTCGATCCTCAGTACCAAACATAATATCATCACACTCACAAAATCCTCACACACGCAAATACACACATTAATTAAAAGGGCCCAGTTGAAAACCAGCGTCAGGCACCCACCAGTGCCCGGCACAAAGCTGAACTGGGCTCCCATTCTGGTGCGACCGCGAGATGACTACTTCTCGTCTTGTAAACTAAGTTAGGTACATCTCCTAAAACTCAGCTATATGTTTTAGAATTTGATAATTAAGTGTTTCACTCTGTAAGCATCTCGTTTAGTTGTACCAGAATAAATGTATTTTCTTTCTTTCTTCTTCTTTCTAGCATGCTCTCTGTACCGATGTAAAGCCTATAATAGTTCTCATTAATAGTTCGCAAATAACAAGTACTTAAGTAGTTTTAAGCCAACCCAGACGGTCACGTACATGTGATGAATAAAATCATCGACTGGACCCGCAGACGTCCACAGGGAGCCATGACGTTCCATTTAAAATGTACTTAAATGTAAGAACCTAATCAATGCTAGTAGCCACTAAATCGTATTTAAAGTCCAAAACTAGTCGATGTCAAGTGTGGTACTTATCTACGTCTACGTCTTATTATTTTGTTATCGTTGTCAATAATGTTAACTAATATTATAATTATGTATTCACACGGGAATTAACACGATCACGAAAAGCATATTTCCCCATTGTATTTCTAGTCATTATTATTATCGAAATAAATTAAACGGTAGTTCGGACAGATTTCCAGCTTCCTCATTTTATCCAAAAAAGAGAAGGTACCTGCATTACCTATTCGACCTCCTACTTCATGAGACGTCAGTTATAGAACTGAGCGAAGATATTTATTATTTTTATTTATTTATTAATATTATTTCTGGACAACATACACTTAAATTTTGACTACTAGAAGTGTTTTGAAATGACAAGAACAGCATGGAGAATGTTTTACCGAAAACCCGCGTAAGGTTGTCGAGGCCATCTGCGGCCAACAGCCATATAACTAAAATTAAAAAAATACCTCTGAATTGCCTGACGTTTCGACCAGGTTGCACTGGCCGTGGTCACAGGCGCGAAATGGCGCGCGAAACTTTAAAAGTTAACTAATATTGTTAAAGCGCTTGTGAGTTTGTTATCGCCTTAACTACTCAACCGATCGGCATGATACGCAATCGATCGTCATACACGGGATACAGAAAAAGACATAAGTAAGGTACCTTCCACCCAGAAGAAAAATACTGTTCTATGTTGGAAACATAACTTCACCAATAGCCATGGTGAGGTGGTGACCCGTAGGGGTTTCCATACGAAAAAAAATAAAAAGAAAACCACATATCTATTAAATATTTAAAATCTATAGGACACTTCTCGTTGACCTATCCCATGGGTAGTTTTGGTTTAAAAGAAATTGTTATAGAAGAAATTTAAGGAACTATCAACCAACCAAAGAAGAAAAATGAAAATTAATTACTAGTCCAGACTTCTACGACTCTAAATGACGTCTAATTTTCATACATGTAATCTTGTGTTGTACTCTGCCAATCCTATTCAACGTGGAATTGCTAATCGGGTCACCTGATGGTAAATGACTACCACCGCCCATGGACACCTGCAGCTCAAGAGTCACAAGAGCATTGCCGGCCTTTAAGGTAGGAGTAGGGGAAGAGGGGGCGAGGGGGGAAGGGGATGACTTAGGTCCTCCGGTAAACTCACTCACGCGGCGGAAAGCAATGGAAGCATTTATTCACTGCTGGTTTTCTGTAAGGCCGTGGTATCACTCCGGTCGAGCCGGCCCACACGTGCCGAAGCATGGCTCTCCTACGAACAATAAAACTAATTAAAAACCTTATTCAGAATATAAAACAGAAGATGTAAGGTTAGTTAGTGAAAGTGCAAGGACAGAATTTCTAATATGACTTATAACATTTATTGTGTCTGCAATGCGTGGATACCGCGAATCAGTATATTTTATCCTTTCCGCCACTTTAATTTAATTAATTATTCATAATAATAAACCTCCCATTTTTTTTTCAAATCCGTTTCTCGACTTTCTCGATTTCTCGATTCGTTTTGCTTATGGACGGTAAAATTTCGTTCAATTTTCAACGAAAATTTTACCGTCCGTAACCAAAACGAATCGAGAAAACCGAATCGTTTCTGATTATAGGAACAGAGCATCAGATATGTTTAGTGTTGAAGTTGTCGGTTAAAAGCAACAAATTGACGTCTATTCGCTGAAAGCTCCAATCAGTTCTGGCGGCGCCCCGGGACTGCGCTTTTCATCCTACGCTTGCTCTTGTGTGAGGTATGGGAAAAGTTATGTATGCTGACATGATTGACACAGACATGAGAATATTTTGAACAATAGGTCATTTGAATATTTCATTTTTCCTTTGTTTGTAAAATATGTACGATGTACATAATATTAAATGTAATGAATGTGTTTAATAGAAGCTAAAAAAAGAAAGAAGTATCTCATATAACAAAATTAAGTTAAGATTACATGAGCAGCGAATAATAGTTATCCTCGGTAGATGCATAGACTGGATGAATATGCTATAAACAGTACTTAATATTAAAAGCTGTTTGGCAAACTTTGAAGAGATACATACGAGAGAGAGAAATACGATTACAATTATATGTGTTTAAACTTTGAAAAAAAATTGTCTTGAATTTGTATATGAATAAAATACGAAGAAACTTTTCCCTGACCTTATTTGAAGGTGCTGCAATAGTGCGAGACTCAATTGTACACGGAATATTGTGTAAAACAATTGAAGTGATACAACAAAAAGTAGTACAATGGACAGTGGTATAGCAGACAGCGATTACTTACAGACTCAATGGTTTTAGTTTTAATATGCATATATTTATGTTTTAATCGCATCACGGTTTGCAACTCATAGCAACACCGCTACTATTGTCGAAAGTCAATCATCTTTATTTCATAATAAAATTGTTTAAAAATAATAGATCATCACATTAATCACACACAATGTCACCGTACCCATAATATTATTGTAGGCCGTTGTTAAAGATTGTCGGTTGTACAGAGTCTGACCAATTTCGGGTCCTTTATCAACGAGTGAAGCCACTTGTTGTCGTTTTTATCTCTCAGGCACTTTTTTGTACCTAACCCTGACAACGTGTTTATAAAATGTCATGATGATTGGGTAAATAGTGAATAGGTTATAGCGTAACAAAAAAAAAACAAACAAAAACGCATTCCTATGTATAATATTAGTTAGGATAATCTGTTCTTCCTTCCCTCTGGAACAATGAATGTTAATGGTGAAAGAGTTTTCAAACACTGCCGTGGTTTCGCAGATTACCCTCTAGAAACAAACAAATTGATTTTGCTACAAATAGCTAAATCTATTTTATTATATTTCCAATCAACATTGTTAGTTAGTATAATTATCTCGTACGCGTACTATCCAATCTGTTAAATAACAAGTCACCAAATATAAAAATGTAACATTGTGTTTGTTGTAGTAAACACTGTGCCAATATATAGTATCAACAAAGAATCATTTTCCTTAACTAACTACGTACTTGTACTTATTGTAAGTCATTATTCCGAAGTACTTTCACTTAATCGATGTTACGTTTGAAGTGTTACATAAACAATCCACTCATAATTTGATATTTTTAGCTTTACAGGAACATAAATGAACGATATAAGAATAAATATTATGTAATTTCAAGTTATTTAAAACAAATAAGGATATTAAAATTAATATAAACAATATATACGGACTATTTAAATGCATGCGTCATAAGCAGCATTGCCACGTTGCTAATACTCTGTCTCTGTCTGTCCTGCCTGGTCAGACCTACCAAGAATAAGGCATCCTTACCAGTTCGTTTGGGCGTTCACAAAATTTCAGGTGTCAGCCTTCCAGTATTTCTATCTTCGGTCCACGGCACAGAAGAGTTAACCAGGAAAATTCTAGCAAACACACTGGTTAATTCTGAAATACCCTGCAAGACCGATGCCATAAATGCTTGGCGAATAGGTTGTCCCAATACTCTATTACCTGTTAATCTATTCTCTCAGAGGCAATGGGACGCACTGCTGTGCACTTAGGAAGGCACATTTTACATCATCCAATGTTGCAGAGCGCGCTCGTTTGTTGGCTGTGGAAGAATGGGAATCAGGCCCATGGATTCAGGCACTTCCATCGCTAGACATAAGCACCTTGTTGGACTATAACGCAGTCCGCCTTGCCTTCGGGTAGGAGCCCCTTCTATGTCTCCGCATCTTTGTCACTGTGGAGAAGCTATCGACAGTCTCGAACATCATGGCCAGTCTTGTAGCAGAAGTGCAGGCCGTATATCTCGACATACCAATCTTAACGACATAATCCGTCGTGCTCTTGTCACCGCCGGCATTCCAGCCGTACGTGAACCCAACAGTCTGGTACGAGACGATGCGAAGATACCAGATGGTATGTCGTTACTGCCATGGAAGATGGGTAGGCCTTTGGTGTGGGACCCAAATTTTGAAAGTGGTATGTAGTTCGGATGACAATGCTATAATTTGGCTGTAAAGCTCCTGATCTACTAATAAAGCCAGGAGGTAGATAGTGGAACTCTATGGTAGTTACTAGTAAAACCCTTGTGTTTGGGCTGGCACGATGATCTGAGAGTATTTAAGACAAATTCTAATTAATGCATTAAATTATTTTAATTAAACAGACAAGCGTCCATAGGCTACGGTAACCGCTTACCATCAGGCGGGCTATATACTTGTTTGCCACCGACGCAGTACAAAAAAAGTGCTTAGTATCTCTGATGTTTTTTATTAATATTAATTTTATTAGTATGTATGACTATATAGTATGTAACGTTAGGTGCAATAATGCGCAAGAATGCTTTTGTGAAAGTGTATGTTCGTACTTAACTCTAATGGTATAATTGGACCTTCAAGTAGCTACACCTGGTTGTGCTAAACGACGACGTAAATACAGATTAACACACAAAAATATGATCGGTAATTATGTTTTTGAGCCGTTTGGGGACGAGATGCAAGGGTCATGGGGTCCGAGTGCTCATTTCGTTCATAAGAAACTAGCTTAGCGTCTGATCGACATTTCTCGTGACGAGAAGGTGGGTCTTTTTCTTGCGCAAAGAAATAGCATTGCCTTTCAACGTGGCAGTGCTGCCAGCCTTTTGGGAACGATACCAGTAGATGACAATGTGGAGGAATGTAATTTGATTTTATGTTTAAAATATGAACAAGCTGATCGAAACTGGTCATCTCCGAACTGCTAGCGACTGTTTATATTTTAGAATACTACGTTACATGGTTCTCACATTTTATGTGCGCCAATAAGCAATGTAACTAGAGAGTTGTAAAAACATGTTGAAAAAAAGTGTCCTTGGAGTTTCTTGCATGTTTTTCTCCACAGGATCTTCGTATTGGAACAGGCAACTAGCTTCAGGACTGACTTAGTCTGACTGACTGACTACTACTCCTGACAATTCAAAAATACCTTTAATGGGTTCAAATGAAATAAATGATTTTGATTTGATTTCACGGAGGAGTCTCAATGTGTTAAGAATGGTCACCCATCTTAGACTGACCTGGCTACTTTTTAATGTGCTAACCTACTTGGCCACCACTTAGCCACGAGCCCCTCCTTTTATTTTTAGCGATTATCATCTTCTACTAAACTAAATGGTCTGCTTAAGAGTAAGTTCACGTCGCTTGTGGACTAGGTGCGAGCCCGCAATTTCTCTATCGCAAGTACAAACACTTCACTTTAGACAATAAACTGCAGAAGGTGGACTGCAGAAGCCGGAGTTTGAGTCACCTGAGTAGAGATACACCTTAACAGTTTCCAGAAGACCTGGATCAAGCAGCTGTAAAAGCTTTTAGTATTGTGTTATTGTAAGGTAGGCTTTATTTGCAAGTAGGTGCTCTTGACTGTTAGATAGGGTCGAGAACACGCTTTGCTACCCTTACTGTTCCGAATGTCTATAGGCGCTAATAACTAAATGTTTTTAGGTAATAATGCCATAATTTATACACCTAAAATGCCTCAAAGTATACACAAAGATTATTTGCATGGTCAGTTTCCTATTCACACACATAATTTAATTGCATCGTGATCTTCCTATTCAAATGCATACTTTATATAAAGTATATTTATTTATTTATTTATTATTTATTTATTTATAATAATAATAATAATAAATAATAAATACACTTTATTGTACACCAAAAAAGGAAACAATACACATACAAATTATACAGAAAATGCACAATGGGCGGCCTTATCGCTAGCAGCAATATCTTCCAGGCAACCTTTGGATGGACAGGAGTGTTATGATATACGTGGGTGGTTTTGGTGTCGCAATGTCAAAGAAGAGCTATGTAGGGATTTATGCAATCTGTGAATGGATTGCACAAATATCAATACATTCATATATTAATTGCGTTATATGTTATATTAGTACAGCACACATACAAATACATACATACATACACTATAACTATCTATTATAAACATATATGTCATGCAAGTAGTTTATTTTTTTTTTTTTTTTTATTAATTTATTCATTTTAGCAGATAATATTCTTTTAGCATCTTTTTGAAAGATGACAGTGTTTGAGCTCGTCTGATAGAGAGAGGTAGTGCATTCCAAAGGCGTGCTGCTTCAACGGTAAAAGATTTGTCGGCGAACCTTGTAGAATGCGCTGGAATTTGCAGTTGCAAGTTTTCAGATGATCTCAAGAACCTGGAATGTGTGTCACTTAAGAACCTAAAGCGTTCTTTGAGATAAGAGGGAGTGAGGGGGTTGAACAATATGTTATAAAGTAGAGAAAGGATGTGAGTATTCCGTCGAAGGCGAACCGGGAGCCACTTGAGCGAGTTGCGATATTCGGATACATGATCATATTAGCGTAAGCCAAATATGAACCTTATGCAAAAAGTTTGAAGCCGTTCAAGCTTATCGAGTTGCTCCTCCGTGAGATCAAGATAACTGGCATCAGCGTAGTCAAGTATTGGAAGTAAGAGTGACTGTGCAAGCGACATCTTTGTAGCGGTCGGAAGAAAGTTCCGCAATCTTCGTAAGGACCCTGCTGCAGCAAATAATTTGCGACTAACCTCTTGCAGTTGGGGGCCCCAGGATAAAGTACTATCAATTAATATACCCAGGTTTTTTACACTATTACTAAGCAATAGCGGCGTACCATTGAAAATTATTTGAGGTAGTTGGGCAAAATCAACGCGTGAAATCATTCTGGGACTGCCCACCATGATTACCTGAGTTTTAGCCGGGTTGACCTGGAGACCATAGTTGTTACTCCACTCACAAATACGTTCTAAGTCACAATTTATAGTTGAAAAAGCTTCGTGGATTGTATTGATTGGAGCGTGAGCATAAATTTGAAGATCATCTGCATAAAGGTGGTAGGATGAGACTATTTTTTTTGATATGGTATTAATAAATATTGCGAAAAGTAAAGGGGATAAAACGCCACCCTGCGGTACACCAACCGAGATATCACACCAAGAAGAAACCGAATTTTCAATGCGAATCCGTTGTCGGCGACCAGACAGGTAACTGTGAAACCAATCACATTTATCTCTTTATTGTACACCTTTCAAGTGAGATACAATTCAAAAATAATGTAGACATTCAGGTATAACAAGTGGCGGTCTTATCGCTCACGGCGATCTCTTCCAGACAACCTTTGTACGGATATTAACAAATATATTTCAGGGTAGTCTGTGGTGTACTGAGATAGGTTAATGTTAATTTTAATATATACTTAGTATACTATACTTATATTACCATAAACATACTACACATATACATAAATATATAATCACATAATATAATACATATATACAGGTACATAAAATAAAATGACCGCTTATAATTATATTGTATTTTTATTTACTACTCGTTTAACAGATAAACATATAGTAAAACAACTTATAACGTAAAAAAATAAATATTTAATTATTTAATTTAACTTAGTAATACACAAAAGTAGAAAGGACAGCAGTATGGCAGCTCCATTAGAAACGTTCCTTGTGCTTCACCTTCTCCAATGTCAGATTGTATTCAGATTCAAGGACGGACGCACACACGAACGATGCACTATATTATGATAACCTAAGTACTTATTCTAACGGATTCAGAAGCGTGCGGTCAGCCGATCAGCCCGCACGTGATGATGTTGAAGCAACTTCGGGTCTCCGGCTTGCCGGGCGGTGAGGCCACCACATGCTTCTTCTTTTTACCGTTAGCATCATATTTCTTCTCCTCCTGTAAGAAGATGAGTTAAAAGTTTAATATAGAAAACAACATACGTCAATAAAGATTAATTTACAAGGAATACATCAAGTGAATATTTACAAAGGACTGTTGCTTTATTGCTAAAAGCAACTTCTTACAAGCAACCTTTTATGGACAAAAACGTGAATATATAATGGAACTCATGGGTAGTTTTCGGTGTAAAATAGAAAATGGTAAAATTTTCATTTTGTTAAAATAAATTACAGCGTTCTACTGTGAAAGATGCTCGTTTCTCCAAATGCGTTCGTTCTTCAGATGATTCAATTAATGATGTTTTTTCATTAGAACATACGTATAAAGGTCTTTTATGAGCCTTTTACCGTATGAAGCCGTATTTGTGGTCTTTGGAAGGTCTTTCTAGATCAAGTTATGAATTTATGTTAAAATAAGCCACCTTGGTAGCGAAAGAATATTCTTTTTGAAAAATTTAGTTTATGATATTTTTTTTTGAATTTGAATACAGTTCAGAGGGTAAAATAATCTACTGGTAACTGGTAACTTTTAAACTTTCGCGTTCCATGATATAATTATGTACACATACCGGATCACGTTAATTCCCGTATATGTACATAATTATGTACCTATATGAGTTACTAGTTACAACCTTGACAGAAACACAGACACCATTGCGCCATTTAAATAAACACACGTTTCTGGTACTAAATATAGATATAGACACACAAGTATTGCTGTTTGTATCAAATATACAGAACTCAAAAACTAGTTACATTAAAGTTAAACTAAGTAAACTAAAACGTATTAAAGTTAGCCGAGACAAGCAATCGAATTAAAACAAGGACGTCGCTTTATCGGTCTCCTTTGTGCGAACCATTCGGTCCATTCACTCGCGAATGAACGATATTTGTCAATAGTCTGACTGTAACGTCTCACTCATTGTGCATTGTGAAAGCTGCGACACGCTGCGAGAAGATACATTTGTGTTAATTGATGGAATTGTTAATTTATTCCCTGAGAAATACAAAAATTTATACCGGATTGACTTTGGATTTAAAGGGTTTAAGGTTATTTTTATTTAAAGTAATATATCTTCTGATTAATTAAAATAAGCGACTTAGACGCGATTGGGATGGATTAAAGGCATTTTTAAATATAAATGGTGGTGTGATGTGATATATACAGAAGTTTGCTCATTATTAAGGTTAGACGATGATTACTAAAATACAAGCTACATATATTTTTTAACTGACCGATTTAAAAAAGAATGAGGCTTTAACTTCGCTGATTTTATTTTAATATGTCGTGCAATATCTTCGCCGTAGATAAACAGATTTCAATGATTATATTTTTTTTGTGCACTGCTCAATTATTAAAATAATTCATATTAACTAATAATGGAGTCGATTTAGCAAAAGCAACACGGTGCCTCTGACGTTAGACCAATTGCTTAAAAAAGCTGTATACACGCAACGCGATGAAACCCACCGACAGACGGTAGCTTCTGGTCATCATTTCACCCAACACTGTTCATTTTGAGGAGAAATAAATCTCGTCCCCTATCCAGAGGCTCACTAGAAACTAGTGGGCTTCTATCTCCAATGTCGTGATCAAATGTCGGGCTTCCCGCAACCGTGGTGTTCATCGAGGTGGTTCGCTAACCAACCATCCCACGCGTGATATCTCAGGTATGGCAAATATATACGCTATGATAAGAGCTTAACATTACTCGGGCTGTATGTTAATTAGCTACCTTAGTGATATAAAACAAATTAATTATACGTAAGTATAGTATACGTTGTGAGTATGTCTACACACAGCTCATTAGCGACCCTCTAATGTACCTCTAAGTACACCGGCACCGCACCTCGCTCTCAATCCAATCGACATTTCCGAACGTTATTGGCAAACCCTTTTCAAGTAACAATGTTTATTAGAAGTGCAAGCCACTCACAGTTGGGGGGGGGGGGGATTGTGATTATGTCGGAATAAATGCGTCAGATAAATTGTTATTAATATTGAATCTAAGTAATAGTTACTTTACTAAGAAGAGGGTAGTCATGGCGTTAACTATATCAAACAAAATAGGTATATTAAACATGCTCCTCGCTCATACGGGATCCTTATAGTGAAATAACTAAATAGAATTTTAAAGTAAGAAAAATCAATTATTATCAAGAATTCACTTAAATCATTAGTTATTTTTCCCTTTTCGTTTAAACTCAAGGGCGGGTTATTTCTTCTAGGGTGAATTTCATAATTTTTGAAAACCTAAATTTATATTCGTGCGATTACCTTGAGAGTTATCTCTTAACTTTAGCAAAAAGTACATCAAGTCCTTTATTTCTTTTATGTAGTAAGGATTGAGCGATAATTATATTTTCGGATACCTTTTATAAATTTTTACGGTTTACGTATGGGATAAATATCGTGTCATTTAAGTACAGTATAATTAGTTAGCAAATATTTGGATAAATGAAAGCTTATTGGAGACGTAGCTTGTAGAAATACTGGTCTTGGAAGAGGGCCCTGTACATGATTCACAACTTAACAGTTTATACATTTATAGATAGAACTGATAATTCATGCATTTCCTTTTACACGCTATAATAATAAAAGAATCAGTCATATCGATGACTAATACAGATGGCATCACTTATGGTTGAATGTAGTCGTTTGTCACGTTTTTTCAAATTTATAGTTTATCTTATACCTAGTGTTGGCTCGTCTTCATGATGTAGATTAAAAATATGAAACGAGAGATTATTTTATAACCCTCTCTTGGTTGGTTCGCCACTTCACTGGGGCATGGTGGTATGTCGGACCCGAACCGTCACGAAATCGATAGGAGTCTTATTTCACGTCAGCCAGGTCCCATTTGTAACCTAGAAAAGAAATCCCTGAGAACCCCGGCAGGTATTTTATAACCTTACGTGTTTCTCCCATAATAATGGATGTTTCGCTTAAGTATCCGTCTAAATCAAAATCCGCATTTAGACAGCGAGTATTTCAGTTGTTTATTTTTAAATTCATAGATAGCGTTGATTGACCTGACATAATCGCTTTAGTGTTGTTACACAACAATATGTAGATAGTTTAGAAATTAATGTTTTAAGAATAAATCGTAATCTACTGAGAATAAACGCTTATTAAATATTTGAGTGGTACCATTTCTCGCCTAAGGACCTCGGGTTGCTTTCAATACCTACATAATGTTCAAGACTATTGCAAAGTTATTGGAAACCTACAAGAAAGTTATTGAATTTCTAACCAAGCTTTTGAATCAAATACGCGTTTGACAAATGTACAATCTTGACATTCTTTTGACAAACCTAGAAAATTTAAATCGCATCCGAAAGCTATTGAAAATAAAGTAGTTTTAAACATATTATTTTTGTGATTTTAAAACTTGTATAAAACGTGTTTTTTGCAAATATATATATATATGTTTTAATCATATAACAACTAATAGCAGACAACTAATAATTTAATTATTGCCACAAAAAAAATAAAATTGTCACAGTAAATCCAAATACACAAGCTGTCCTTAGTTTCGGTCGAGATAGCGCTGTGGTATATTCTCTGCCTATGTGTTACGGAAAATTATAAATATTATCAACAATTTACCTCAACGACCTCTCCAACTTTGTACTTGGTCAATATTTGTCTGGCATCTGACGAATGTCCAACGCCGTCAAAGTCTTTGGTTCCATCTTTACCGGCAAAATCCATTATGGAGTCGACGCCGCCAGGGTGCTGCAAATGGAAAATAAGATCGTATAAATTTCATCTATATTTAGAACATAATTCTTCAGGGAGATACTCAAAAATTAAACTTAAATTAGATCCTACTACCGAAGAGTTTCTTATTAATGACGAGACTTAAAATTATTTTGTGAAAATAATGTGCGTAGTTACTTTTTAACGATCAAGTTTCAAAATCAAAATTATTATTTCAAGTAAACCCATTGTAGGTATTTTTGAATTGTCAGGAGGAGTCAGTCAGTATAAGTCGGTCGTGAAGCTAGTTGCTTGTTCCAAAACGTAGATCCTATGGAGAAGAACAGGCAAGAAACTCCAAGGACACTCTTTTCCAACATTATTTGTTATATTGCTTATAAGCGCAATTTAATGTGAGGACAATGTAACATAAATTAATATTGTTCTAAAATGGAAAAGAAAATCACGAAGCTGCTAGGCAACATAGAAAATTAACATAATACTTGTGACTACACAGTTTTCAGATGTACAATTAATTTTTTTTTTAAATAACAAAATGTAAAAAGCGTATCATAACTACAATGTCAACAGTGTATAAAATAACACTAATGTTCTATAAAATTTACAATGTCAATAATATAAATAATTAAAATATCAATAAATCTCATTGACAGTGTGACTGTGGAGCAGGACCGGTATTTTGCCAAGCATTTTTTTCATCTAAATAATGATCTACTATGATTTACATAGCGTGCGTTTTACACAAGTTTTAAATTTCTTCTCACTTAGTTGAAGAATATTATCAGGTATTTTATTATAGAATTTAACGCAGTACCCCATAAAAGATGTTTGCACTTTTGCTAACCTAAATTTTGGTTGAACTAGTTTGTGTCCATCTCTAGTAACATAATTATGTCTTTCACGCCGTTTTGTAAAGAGATGAATTTTTTTCTAACATACATGATATTTTCATAAATATATTGACAAGGCACACCGTCAGGATATTAATTTCCTTAAATAGATCCTTAAGGGATTCGCGACTACCTAGATTACAAATGGTTCTGATAGCTCTTTTTTGTAGAATGAATATCGATTCTATATCTGCAGCACGCCCTCATAATAATATACCATAAGACATGACACTGTGGAAATAACTAAAGTATACTAGTCGCGCAGTATCTATGTCTGTGAATTGGCAGACTTTCCTTACAGTATGTGCTGCAGAACTTAGCCGCTTCGAAAGAGACGTTAAGTGAAGTTACATTGTAATCTCGAATCTAGCGATATCCCTAAGAAAACAGTTTCATTTACAAAATCTAACTTTTGCTTATTTTAAAAGATGTCACATTCACTATGTTTATCGTTAGGCAAAGAGAATCTTATACATTTAGTTTTATTCCCATTTAGCACAAAATTGTTGGCAGTAAACCAATCATGTACTCGACGAATAATATTATTTACATCGTCAAAGCTATTGGCTCGTCTATCTACTTTAAAAATTAATGATGTGTCATCAGTAAATAATACTATTTTGGGTTTACTATCTAGTAAATGGGGAAGATCATTAATATAGACGAGAAAGAGAAACGGGCCCAGTGTCGATCCCTGTGGGACGCCCATTTTCAATTTTGCCTCTAATGAACTGACACCATTTATCTGAACCTGCTGTTTTCTTTCATTCAGGTAGGATTTTAGCAAGCCGAGGGCTTGTTTACAAAGTCCGTAATGCTCAAATTTTAGTAGCAACGTTTCATGATTTACGCAGTCAAATGCTTTTGAGAGCTTAGCTTCCTCCCAGGCGGCGAAAATATGCTGTACCAAGGTAACACCGGTGTCAGTTGTACAACGCCTTTTTGTAAAACCGTATTGTTGATCGTGTAGGATGTTGTTTGAATTAAAATGCAGTAGCATTTGATTGAGCATGATCTTTTCGAAAACCTTGCTAAATACCGGCAAGACTGAAACAGGCCTATAATTATTTGTATCTTTACTGTCTCCGGATTAAATAAACAAGGAATGATTTTACTATGTTTAATGAGATCAGGAAATACTCCTTGATCTACACACAGATTAAATATTGACGCTAGGTAAGGAGCAGACGTTTCAATAATACATTGGCAAGTTTTGACCGACATTCCCCACAGATCTTCAGTGAATTTTATCATTATATCCTTAAATGCTTTTACTACTACGGTAGGGGTTATATGCTTGAAACTAAAAACTACGGGACTTGTACGAACATTTTTTCTAAGAAGAGTGATAGAATGAGCAGAAGAGGAATTCAAAGATGCCGTTGTTGTAATCGGAATATTAGTAAAGAAATCAACAAATTCCTGAGCTACGTCCTTATCCGACTTAAGGTACCACGCCCTGTCTACAGTACATAATTATTATTAGGTATTTTTTCCTACTGGTTTCGTTATTAATTATTTTCCAGGTAGTTTTTACCTTATTTTCAGACAGTTTTATTTTATTACTAATTAAATGACTTTTATTACTAATTGAATGATTGACTTAGCTATTTTACAGACTTTCCAACATCCTTTCTACTGATTGAAAGATACACTCTTCACGTAAGGCCTTAGACCATAAAGTTCATATAGTTTATCTCTACTTTTCCTAATACCTTTGGTTGTCCAATCACTAAAAACAAATTTGGGGTATACATCCTTAGTTTTCTTTGGAAAGAGATTATTGAATTCATTGTAAACTACCGAAAAGAAATCTGTGTAGAATTTGTTTACATCAATTACGTTACTATTTAGTAAAGCCAACCTGATTTTTAAAACATCATCAAATTTCTTTAGGTTTCCAGATGTTATATGCCTAGATTTTATTTGCACCTTCTGCAAGGGTGTGTTGGATCTGTAGGTGACGATCAGTCTACTATGATCTGAAGGTATATAGTTTACAATGGCTTTTTCTAAATATTCGCAATTACAGAAAACATTATCAATATAAGTTGCAGATGAGTTACTCGAGTTGGTGACAAGAAAATATTTGTAAGATCAAACGATTTATAAAGACTTAAAAATTGAGTTGAACTTGTATTATGTTCCAAAACATTTATGTTAAAGTTACCACAAATAATAACAGATTTATTATTCGTAGACACTTTCGCCATAACATCTTCCATTGTAGTATCAAAGGTATAGTAGTTTTGATCATTTGGGGGCCTGTAAACGCACACTATAATATGCCTATCTAGCTCAACACAGGATAATTCAACACAGTGTTCGACCGAAAGGCTAACAATATCTTTCCGTTGTTTATATTTAATACCTTTCTTAATTAGAATTAAAGATCCCCCGTGCAAGCCGAGTTGCGTTCTCAAAAAAGTACTCCATTTAGTACAACTGTGCCATTTACGCGGACATACCTGTCCTACAATTAGAACAGAAATGCAACAAAAGAAAGTAGCGCATGCAGTCACAAGCCCACTATTGCAATACAATCGCATAGAGATATTATTTTCTCCAACTCTTCTTATTTCCCTCTTTTCCCTGCGAAAGATTTCCTCACCTCATTTATGTACCGAGATAGGTCGTACACAGAGTCCTTGTATACGATCCAGAGGGCTTGGCCGCCTTTTCCATTATGGTTTGCAACCTCTGCCAAAGTGTATGCTTTGTACTCAGTCATGTTGATCCTGGAAAAAAAACCTTTAAATAGACTCTAGACCGAATTGCTTTATTTCAAAATGACTTCTGCGATTAAATAAAGCGAATAAGAAGGCCCGTGTTTTTCATGTACCCTTACGGTTGATATTATTTCCAGGGATCTTATGAGTATGAATATATAATATGAATAATCAATCAAATTAAAAAAAAAAAACAGGTTTCAGATACGATTACGGATATTAAATTATTTCGGATTATCCGATAGTTTCGGATAATTTCAATTACGGATATTAGATTTTTAATGAATTGTAATAGAAAAATATAAATACGAAATCATTTGCCTTTATTTATAGGTTATCATTTGGTATCACAATCAGAAAAAAAAATCAATTAGTGATTACTATTGCTACTATTTTTTAGTATGATCTACTTAAAATGCAAAATCTAAATTACAATAAATAAAAACCGCATTATACCTCAATTTCAGCCATAATTATAGAAATAATGAAACCTGTCATAACGTGTCTCAAATAGACTCCGCCCATAACATCATCATCCGTAATGATTTGACACTTTTATATCAAACAAAGGACAAGCGGTTACGGTTTCAATTCGGATATCCGATAGTTTCGGTTACGGTTACGGAGTTCCATCACATCCCTAAATTTTTGAAATGAGAAACCACGACAGGTTTTTTAAACCCCTTTTTTTAACTCCTTCACTGCTCCTATACGTCGAGATCAATTAGTAGTAGGTACCCTACAAAAATTCCAAGTGACATGACAGAGAAAGTTAAACTATTTCGGATCTAGTAGAGACAACTTTTCCAACAGTAGTTTAGACCTATTACAAGTACACTTAATCCTCTTCGCTCCCTAGAAAGACTGTAGACAAAACACCGATAAATATGTGGTCAAAAGGACAGAAGGCATTACTACTCATGAGTAATTGGAGTTGATTACTCTTTGGAGTTGTTACTGCCCAACAAAGATGGCCATATTGACTCATCCCAACGCACTACTGGAGTGAGTTATGTTATGTTAAATGAGTAGACAACCAGCTCCCGTCATGGATTTATTGCTACTAAATTAATATATGGCTAGTATATAAACATATCTATATAGTAATTTCGTAAACTTATTTTAACAGACTGTAATAAAAAAATAACCCAGTCTCATGACGTGACTCCATGTACATGACGTGACTTTGTGACTCAAAAGCGGAAAAACACCGTCTATCTTAAAACCCCAAAAATACCCAAGACATGTATATCTTTAGGTATAAATATTAATTAACGATAATATATAGGTATATTGATAAATCTTATCACTTGTAAGCCGAATCAAGTATATAGATAAGTTTGTCTGGCGGTGTCACCGACTTTTACAAGTAAATATAAAATACTTAATATTTAAGTATTAATTATTTTATTGACTTTATAAGGTATTGGGTAAGAACTAATGCAGTGTCCCACAAAACAGTACAGACTGCTTGAATGCGAGATTAAAATAAAAATAAAAAAAACATTAAAAAATCTTGTCACTAACAATTTTAGGTACTGCTCGAGCTATTGTCTACACCCCCCACTTCATCCGTATAAGCAATATCCCTTTCCTTCCATTGCCTTCCCTTCTTAACTACCTTTCCTATTCAATATACTTTCAATTTTTCCATCGTTAATGCCCAAAGAGACCGGGTATTAAAGAGAAAGATAGAATAATTAGGCACTTTGACGTCAATAAACTTGGCAATATTAAACAGGGTGTAAGATAAACGCTCTCTTAAATGAAGAAAGACGATAGTACTACTGACACCTTTGATGATGGGTCAGAAAAAAAATCGTTTCCGATGAAAAAAAAAACATGTTTTTGCAACGTTTTATTATGGTTTTTGAAACGTTATAATGACGCGCGCTAGCGATCGCGAATTAGGCGCACGCGTCATTGACCCCGTCAGCTGTTTATAAATTTCGTGTTTCATTGCTGGTTTTTTTTTTTAATATTTTCTCATCGGAATCGATTTTTTTCTGATCCATTCCAGACCCAGTCTGTCTTCCTTTTCAGGAGCGTTTACAAAATAACCTGTGTGTATGTATTAATCAAAATTATCTTAGGTGTAATGTATGTTACATTTGGTGTCTGGAGGGTTCTTATAAAATATATTTTGTGTTATGACAGGTATTCTAATTGAAAAGTAATACTTTTATGAGTGTTTCGATTTAAAAACTTCAAAATAAAGTGATGGGGCATTTGTACTAAGACCTGGATGGAAGATAAGTCAAAGCGAAGTACATGGAATACTTGACCTCTCTTTGGATAAAGACAGACGAACGAAATTTACGTTAGCCTAATCTGGTTGTAAAACTACCCGTAGGCCGTATGTTTCTTGCGGTTTGTTGCGTTTACATAATAGACAGATGGATTTTTCATCCCTTTGGATGTTGTTTGAAGAGTTTAAGTTGGTTACATAAATCAATGAACCTGTTAATACACACACTACAAGGTAACACACGCACGCGCTCATTTAAAATGTGTTTTTGTTCATCAATGCAATTTGTATTTTATTTTGAATTGAGCCCGTGTTGGTGAATTTAGCGTCTAGCATCGAGTAGTAGTTGATATTTTTAAATCTGGTTTATTGGTCGGTAGGTATTGAGATAAGGAATTCGATGGACTGCAGAACATGCACTCAATAAGAAGACTATCCAATGCTAACAATTTTTTTTTTAAATTGGTTGGTTGGACAGCTAGAGCAGACATAAGGACGTTCAACAAAAAAAAATCTTCAGCTTTAATATTATACTAGACCTTGTTCGCGGCTAAAATTCTCTCACAGAAGTTTTTGGTTTAATATTTTTGAAAGATAATTATTATTAAAAAGACTCAACTCACAGTTGTGCAGGTGTGCGTTCCGAGCCGTTGAATGCAATTGACTGCCAAACAGTCAGCAGATAACGATACAGTAAAATGTGATAACTTCAATCACATTATGTGATGTGAGATAAACCGGTCGATAAACTGTGTCATAATTAAATTAAGTCTGTCGGGTAAGTGCGAGTGTTCCCTTGGCGCACAAATACTGAATACTTCCAATTTATTAGTACGTAATAATACGCGCTTTGTCTTTTCCACGCAACTTCACTTGCGTTACCTTTTATGAATGAAAGGTACCCTAAGTCCGTCTATTCCCCTGACAGTACCCCTCAGTAGTTAAGACGTGAATGCGTTGGAAACGAACTCATTTTCGTAGTTACTATGTTTTATCAAATTATTATACTTACATACTATATAGATTAGAATATAAACTTTCGTGAGTGGTATTCATATTAATTAGGATTTACGGTTTTACTCACGTGTATATTGCGGGGATGTCCGACTAGTTTCGGACTCGACGGGGGCCCTTTATCAAGGAGTGAGTGAGAGTGAGTTCCAGGTCCCAGACTGGCAATATACACGTGAGTCGTGAGTAAAACCGTATATTCTATGTAATATATATACAGATTAGATTCTTAAGTATAAGTTTTGTACTTACCGAGTATAATTAAGTACAGCGTAAAACAAGAATATTACCCTAATTAGCCAGAAAAAAAGTTGACGTCCTTCGGGTGCAAAAACTTGCTACTGCTATTAAATATTAATTATTTATTTATATACCTATTGCGTAATCTCCTGATAGCAAATAATTCTCTTTGGTATCAGGAAAGTACAGAGATTATAGGAGAGATATAAAACTAGGAAATTACAGTTTTGTAACAAATTATTTATATATGTATCACGTGAGAACGACAGATATTTTTATTACTCTAAAATTCAACTAGTTGGGAAGAACAAAAGTATATTCGTTTTGTGGATTATTTAATGTTGCACCAAACATAATTAATACCCACATTAAAGTTGTTTGGTGCAACTAATAATATTCAAACGCTTAGTAGAGAAAGCCTCATTTAAACTTTGGACAGTCAATGGACAGTAATAGCCATATTTATTTGAAACTTGGTAAATATTAATAAGAAATGTACGTAATATTATTTTAATAAACATGGAAATCTATACAAAATATTTTTCGCAAGTTTTCGCAAGCAAAATCATGGGCGGAAAGCTATTCGTAGGCTTCGGAAACGAAATCCCAACTAAAATTATAAATACTAATGTGAGTTTGTTTGTTTGTTACAATTTTTCGTCAAAACTACTTCACCTATCATCATGACATTTGCATACGCGTTGTAATACACAGAAAAAAACACGACGATTCCCGAATTATTTGACAAAAATAACGTACTTCATTCTAACGTGAGCAAATATTAACTGTAATTCGGGCTTTACTAAAATATTCAAAACTTGCAAGGGAAGAAAAGGAGGGAATTGGTAGATAGTCATTCTCATGTGCCGCATGCGAATGACTATCTTCCAATTCCCGGCTGCTGCACTCGAAGCTGAAGGCAGCAGCGGGAACCCTTGTTAAGAATGTAACCATTAAGGAGCTCTGGATAATCTGGTTCCTCATTGGGAACCATTTTCTAGGATACAGAACGCTAAGAAAATGAAGGTATGAAGATATTCCTTGACCTAATTTTCTTTTTTAAAATAATCAATCATAATATTGAGTGCCCCGAATTACTGAAAAGGAATTATATTAGAGTCCCAGCTCGTTATCCCCGTTCCCAAATTACTCCATTTTACCCTTCGCTTCGTAAAGCCGTACTTGGGTCTAATTCTCCTATCCCACGTATGTGCAAATTAGCGAACGAAAGTAGTAGATGTACTGATATATTTTCAAGTTCTTTAGGCAAATTTCGCAGCGACATAAAATAGTTCCTTTCTAACAAACAAGTTATTAGTTATTCATTTACCAACCACCTTCTGTTGTTTTGTTTTATTTAAACTGGTAACTTGTTATATGTAAAAAAAAGTAAAAATCAGAGCATGCGGTGTTTGCTCATAAATGGTTGTACATTTAGAACAAGTATGTGTATGATAATTTAAGTGCATGAAAATAATAAATGTAACTGTCACCAAACCAAATAAATAAATAAATGAGTTTTCTATCAAATACAACAAGATGAAGCTTGAAGAACCATTACTGTGGCTTGCGGGCCCTTGAAAGGCAGAATACAACTCGCCTTTCTGGGGCCGAGGATTAACCTACCAACAAAATACTTGACCTCAGTTCTCTGTGGTACACATCACAGTACGTTCTTCAGTCGGTTCAAATCAGTGATAAGTGAGGGTAGCACTGTGTATTTTAACACCCGATGCAAAAAGGAGGTGTGTTAATAGTTTACCGTGTGAATCATTACAAGATTATGATTTAGTATTTTTTTGAAAGGTGACTTGATAAAGAGTGTTCTTAACTATAATTCTAGAAAATCTGTTTAGCCTTTTAAAGATCATCAGCTCTCTTCTAATCGTTGAAGGGAGTTTTAAGTCGGGGTATTTAAAACTTCTAATTTATATTTGTTGTTTGGTAGACAATACTAAATACATAACGTATTTAGGAATTTGGATATGTTAAGATGTTAGATTACATATTACATTTACGTTCCGAAAAAATAGATGTACACACTTTTTTGATTAATCAAATTTGGCACTTTTGATTAAAGGGTTTTTTATATAACATCATGTTTTCTACCAACATTCGGAGCAAATAATACGTTTTTTTTTTCAATTGATTGGTATTGGAGCTGGTATCGCATGTAAAATGTAAAGACAAAACAGATAAACAGCTTCGATAATATAGTATATGTCACATAAATTAATATCATTGTTTATTTGATTAGCATAATTCCTTAATTATTATTTGTAAATAATCAAGTTTTTCGATATACTCCAATGATTACCACAAGTCTATTAAAACCATTCTAGTCCATTCCAAGGTTGCCTGGCATTGATTGCTTTAAGTGTTAAGGTAGCCTCTTACAGGTACATTATCAATAGTACAGATTTCATGTCTCATATTCACTGTAAAACCCAGGTGTACAAATAAAGAATTATCTATTTATCTATCCCTATATCTATCTTTCCATATATTTGTTGTAATTTTGTTGTAATTAGTACAGACTAACTAGTTTATCTCTCTTTACACATTTTTTCTTTAATTTGGCTCTTAGCATAAACCTGTCTTACGTGTTTATTTGGATATGTACGTGAGATATTGGTTGTAGTGATAAGGCCACTCCTTGTTACATACATTTTATTTTATTGTATACTTCCTGCATTTTACACTGCATGAGGCGGCATTATCTACTAATAAAACATGCCGAATACAAAAATAAACGCAAACATACTTGCAGAAAAATATATTCTACTAATATTAAAAACGTAAAAGTTTGTGAGCATGTATGAATGTATGTGTGGTGGTTCAGTAAAGAAAACCTATACATACCTACCCAACATATGGATGTATGTTACTTTTTTACGCAAAAAGTAACAAACAGTGGGAGAGCCATGCTTCGGCATGGCTCTCCCACTGTTTGGCTTGATTTGCTTTTTGCCGAGTGAGTGACATTACCTGAGGCCCTAACCCTTCCCTCTTCCTCTCTTCCTTCCTCGCCCCTTATTCCCCTCTCCCCTTACCGGCCGGCAACGCACTTGTGACTCTTGAGTTGCAGGTGCTCATGGGCGGCTCTAGTCATTTACCATCAGATGACCCGTCTGCTCGTTTGCTCTCTATAACATAAAAAAATACTGAACCGATTGCGATGAAACTTGGTATGTAGATAGCTAGAGAGACCTGGATTAACAATGTGGGTGAAACAGATATTTCTGCTATTTCCTGTAAAATTCCCGAACCTAAGATTTAAACGTGTGATTGATTTTAGTGATAACGTTTTGTACCTTATCAAACATTACAAACAAAATATATATGCCAAGTCATCGTTCACGATACCCAAAGTTGTACATTTAAAACGTCTCATTTTAGGAGTTGTTTCGTGTTTCTTTGCGTTTTCATGATAATTAAAATTGAAATTCGATCCCAAATAAATAATTATAATAAAAGACTTGTCGAACTCAATCCTTATAAACTAAACTAATCAGACAAACCGTTATCTATCTGTAGGTCGAAGTCAGCGACGACCGACTATCGCATACTGTGCTATCGCGGATCTTTGTCAAGGTTATCAACAGGAATATTTGATAGTTCTTTGTGAGAGATGCTTAGTGCTGAGGTGGTTTACGGAACAAATGACAAAACAAGTATTTAAGGCGTAGGTGGGTTGCAAGGCCGGTAGGAGTCGAACACGCAGAACATACATTGATCAAATTGGTGATGTTCTGTGAACACGGCAGGTCAGAAGTGCTCGACGCCGGTGGGCTTGTATGAAAGGTTAATGGCAGTAGAGGAAGCTTGTAAGGGATGTTAAGATTAAGCAAGTAGGGGGCTGCTGTCTCTGCCCACCTCAAAGGAAAGAAAGCGTGAGTTTATGTATAACATACAATTTTCAGAATGTCACGTTTCATATATCGTCGATAAACGTTTTGAATATATTGTATTATCTAATGATAACTTTAAAAAAATGTGGTTTGGAAATATTATTGCGTATATTTCAAGGTTGATTAGGAGAGTATTAAGATATTGAGAGAAATTGAAAATAATAATCCCACTAATACTATAAATGTGAAAGTTGATGGATGGATCGATGGATGAATGTTTGTTACTCTTTCACACAAAAACCACTGAACCGATGGCGATGAAACTTGGTATGTAGATAGCTGGAGACCTGGATTAACGCATAGGCTACTTTTTATCCCGATATTCCGATGGGATCGGGACTTACGCGGGTGAAACCGCGGGACGCTGCTAGTGATTTCTACATCTTGAAGTTTTTTATTTAGACTGTTTCTAAACGAAGTTATTTTATTTATTTTTAAAAGACATGTGGCGCAGTGGAGCGGATTCGAATTCCGCTCAATGCAGATATTTGGTTTATTACCCGTGGTACCTTTTTTGTGCGTTTGGAAACCCTCTCGGGCCGTCACCCCACCAGGGTTTTCGGTGGGGTGGTGTGTCGGAATCGAACCGACTAAAACCACACGGTGTGCCGAACTGCACCTAAAATAGGAGGGATCCTAGGTGAACCACGTATAATATTTGTACATATAATTATGTAGAAGTATATGTATTGATGGAGGCATTTCTCTGTACATACATAAGTATCATCTTCCTTGTGTGTAACATTGCAAAGAATAAAGAGTTGTTGCTGGTTTCTTTATGGCCAGCCGCCTGCCTGACGCCAACCCTCCTTGGGAATGAAATCGTTTAAAGACAGAAAACAAGGAAGGATAAAGGGATATGGAGAGGAACCTAGGGTAAGGGATACCGCAAGACTCGGATGCGAAACGACATTGACTGAGACTGCAGTAACTCGCAATGGCCGGAGTGGCGTACCCGAATGTCCTGTGAAGCCTGTGACTAAGGCAGGAACACCCGGATGGCTGAATGTATACATACATAAGTAGTTGAAAAAATGCATTTTAGTATGTATGTGTTCGAGAATCTCCATAATATAAACTATGCTTAATCTGTGCCGATATACTAACTTTTAAACTTTCGCGTTCCATGATATAATTATGTACTTATACGGGAATTAACGCGATCACGAAAAGGTATTACATACCTCCGAATTGCCTGACGTTTCGACCAGGTTGCACTGGCCGTGGTCAGGCAATTCGGAGGTATGTAATACCTTTTCGTGATCGCGTTAATTCCCGTATAAGTACATAACTGTGCCGATATGTTCTAGAATATTATTCCTATAACAGTTTTGTAGCTTCGATGTTGTACCTGCCAGCCTTAGTTCTTGATTCTTGAGACACGTAGAGCGATCTATGCAATGTTTGTATGAAAGATTGCACCTCTGCGCTAATCAAATCAATCAATGAAATGAAAATCTTTCATTTCAATTAAACCATTATAGGTATTTTTAAATTGTCAGGAGTAGTAGTCAGTCAGACTAAGTCAGTCGTGAAGCTAGTTGCCTGTTCCAATACGTAGACCCTGTGGAGAAGAATAGGCAAGAAACTCCAAGGACACTCTTTTTCAACATGCTTTTACAAGTCTGTGGTTATATTCGCAAATTAAATGTGAGGACAATGTAACGTATTGCAATTGTATCGTGTATCGTAATTCAATGTTTTGCAAAGTTAACAATGTTGGTCAATAATAATGATAAAAAAATAGTTATAAATAACATGTCAGATAAAAACTAGTATACAAGTGAATATTCATATATGCATATTTCTTAAGACCACCACTCATTTACAGTGTGGCTGTGGAGCAGGACCAGAATTTTGCCAAGCATTTTTATCAGCTAAATAATTTTTTAGTTTATAATATGCTTGTTTACATAGTGTGCGTTTAATGCAAGTTTTAAATTTCTTCTCATTTAGTTGAAGAATATTAGGAGGTATTTTATTATAGAATTTAATACAGTACCCCATGAAAGATGTTTGCACTTTTGTTAGTCTAATTTGTTTGTGTTGTGTTTGTGGTTATACTAATTTATTTCGTTCTCTAGTAATGTAATTATGTCTTTCACATCGTTGAGTAAATAGGTGCAATTTTTTCTAACGCACATAATGTTTACATACATAGACTGACAAGACACCGTCAGAATGTTAATTTCCTTAAATAGATCACTAAGAGATTCGCTACTACGTAAAGTATAAATGGCTCTGATAGCTCTTTTCTGATGAATATAGATTCTATATCTGCAGCACAGCCCCATAACAAAATACCGTAGGACATCACACTGTGAAAATAACTATAGATATTAAACTAATAAGTGATACCTATTTTGTTCATAAGGATGTTGCTCTTGTTAAGAACATTTGATCTATTCCATTCGAATACTACACTCTAATAAAGAGTCTTGCATTAGGGGCGGCCGAACTTTGACAGTTGATAGCGGCCATATTGTTGAGGCTACATCTGTCTAATTGGCTGTCATTTATTTAGTCTGTTTTGCCAAATCACCATTGACGGATATAGTGTTTAACAACACGTGCAAATGATAAAATTGTTTTATCAAAATGGATGTTCTGTTCGGGCAACGTGCCTGTGAATCGTGAGGACTATCCGCAGTTTGGTGGATAAATTTGAGTCCACTGGTTCAGTAAACAATGAACCAACACCCGTACACCCGTGTGCGAGTGTGAAGGTAAACGACCATAGATAACGGTGTGTGTTCGCTAAACGGGCCATGGAGCAGTTGGAAACTGACCCTAATTTTCATCAAAAATCATCTTCAGCGATTAGGCCCATTTCTGGATGAATGAGTCCGTCAACAAACAAAATTGTTGAATTTGGGACGATACCAATCCACATGAGATCTAAAAGCGTCCAATGCATTCCGAAAAAGTCACTGTTCGGTGTGGATTTTGGGCTGGCGGCGTCAAGGGTCCATATTTCTTTGAGAACGACGTTAGCCAGGCCATCACCGTCAACGATGAGCGCTATAGGTCGATGATTAGCAACTTTTTTTGGCCTGAATTGGATGATACGGGCACCAATGACATGTGTCATCACCATGCAGTCAAATCGCAATCTCACGTGGGGGTGATGTGAACTGGACACTGAAATCATGCGATTTGGCCCCGTTAGACTTTATCTTGTAGGATTTTCTTAAATCGCAGGTGTATGCGAGCGAAGTCGCGGCGGACATGAATGATTGTTTATTAATGTTTAAATTGATTATAAATGACGAAATTGATCATTTATATCTAAATTGATTAGCGTGTATAAATTGATTGGTTATTAAGGTTTAAAATGTTTAAATTGATTGCTAATGTTTGATTCATTAGATATTAATGTTTAAATTGAATAATTCATTAATTTTAATGTATTTCTAATTTTTGCATGATAATAATATGTAATACCAACATAATAATAATTTTGCACACCGTTATCGGTGAGACATGCTGTACTCTACACAATTATTACTATAACAACTTGTAACCATGTTTCTCGCAAATAAAAAATTCTTATTCTTATCGGAACTGCCTACTTCGCCGCATTTAATATTTTTTACGTTTGACTTAGTGACCACGTATATGGACAATTTTTTGAGTATATTTTTTTAATTTGGGCAACCTATTTTTGCGTTTAATTAAGTGCCCACGTAGCTGAATTTTTTACAAAATTCTATCCACCAATTTTTTTGCAAAAATGGTATCCTTGAGTGGTACCTAGTGCCTAGAAAAATTTGGATGGTGATTACTAATTCACCCTGTATGACATTACGACATACATCAATGAATTTTCGCCAGCAGTATTCATTCTGTTTGGCAGTTGGCAGGGTGTTATGTACCTCCATGGGAGTAAAAGACTAATCTGGACTTAATATTTATTTTAACTTACATAATGACTCTGTTAGCCTATAAATAATAATAATAATAATAATTACTTCACACGCCTCACACATGTTACATACGGAACCCCAAAGGGTATCGCCGATGCAGCACACCAACAATCAACAGCGCACTCGTCCAATATGCCGACGCTGCAGTCTCCATGCAACCGAACCGACGGCGGAAACCCTCAACTAGGTCAACGATGGCACGAGGCGCCGACGCAGCACTAATCGATTAAATTAATTAAAACACTTTTAAATCATTCCTTACTCATACTTCGAATAGGTTTCACATAATTGTAAATTAGTTGTAATTCCTTTTATTAAATTAATTATAAGAAAATTTGGTTTTTTTTCGAACCTCCGGCTGCAGTGTACGTAATTGGCGCAGTCGGTAGGATCCTCGCGGGCCGGTTCGCGAGCATTAGAAGCATCTTATATAGAGTCGCCCGGGCGGCTATTAAGCCCCAGCCGAAGGATCCAGAATCTACGGGACAACTGCGTAGCCGGACGGAGAATCCAGACATTGATTCACCGAGGAAAACCAGAGATGAAATATTTGTGAGTACACTTGAATCTTTCTCGTGTTGCTTCCCACTTTATCCTAATTAATTTCACTTCCAACATTTTTCGACACGAAAAGCCGTGTAACCGGGATCCTGCATCACGACAGGCTCGCCGGCACATTTTAGACAGTAATAGAGATATAGACAACGAATTAAATTTAGATTTAACTAGCTTATTTAGAGTAAAGATGCCGCACGACCCAGACGTTATCTTCAAAGCTTTGCGTGTAGTTCCAGAGTTCGACGGCAACGCGAATGTTTTGACCAGATTTATTCACATTTGTGATAGGATAGTAACCCAGTACGCGAGCCCCGAGCCAGGCAGCGAGTTAGGAAACTTGTGTCTGTTAAATGGTATCTTAAATAAAATAACAGGAACCGCAGCATCCACTATAAACTCGAATGGCATTCCTGAGACGTGGGCAGGGATCAGATCGGCGCTTATCAATAATTTTTCAGATCAGCGAGACGAGACGGCCTTGTACAGCGACCTCTCTTTAGCTACTCAAGGTAACAAATCTCCACAAGAATTCTATGACCAATGCCAAACTTTGTTCAGTACCATTATGACATACGTGACGTTACATGAAAGTATTCCGACGACCATAGAAGCCAAAAGAGCGCTTTACAGAAAGGTTACCATGCAGGCGTTTGTCCGCGGATTAAAAGAACCCTTAGGATCGCGAATTCGTTGTATGCGACCGGAGACAATAGAAAAAGCTCTCGAATACGTACAGGAGGAATTAAATATAATTTATTTACAGAACCGTAATGATTCCCCGAGGAACCATAGTAATTCTAAAGTCCCTTTACCCCACAATATACCACTAAACGCGCTGAGCGTCCCGCGACCTCAAATACCAAACTGGCCAACCCCAATAGGACTACGGAGTCACCAACCACAACCCGCTTTTAAATTTAATAGTAACGTACCCAATGTTCACCAGAACCCACATCCACACCAAAACCGATTCCCTACGCGTACACAGCAAATGTTCCGCGCACCACCGACAAACTATCACCCACAAAGTAACGTTTTTCGTTTGCCCCCTAGGGATAATCCCCAGCAAAATTGTAACCCAAAACCGATGAGCGGAGTTCAACATTTTGTTCCAAAACCTATGATGTCAGGTCATGATTGGCGTAGATCAGGTAACCCAGCGCCGAATAATTACTTTAAATCACGAGAACTTAATCTTAACGAATTTGCAGACAACCCTCACTATTCTGACTTTTACTATGAACCAGAATATGACGCTAACTTCGACTCTAGCGACTATAACCAAGCCTACGACTATAACTATGACAATACCATAACTTATAGAGACGAGACATATGACCAATATAACGACATGCACCAGCAACCAGGGCCCAGCCATACAAACCAACAACAGGATTTTCAATTGGAAAAGATGTCAAAAGAGCAAGGATAGACATTAACTTACAAAGTCAGAGACAGCTACCATATATCGAAATCACTAAACCCCCTTTAAAATTTTTAATTGATACCGGTGCCAACCAATCGTTTATAAGCCCCGAAGCTGTACAAAAATTTTACGCAGATTACTCTCTAACTTATGACCCATTCGAAGTAACAAACGTACACGGAATCAGTAGAAATGATTACTCCATAACGTTACCCTGTTTTTCAGAATTCAATGAAGATGATAGTATTAAATTATTTGTATACCGATTCCATAATTATTTTGATGGATTAATAGGACTAGATCTACTATCGAAATGGCAAGCTAAAATAGATTTAAAAGATTTCAAATTAATTACACGAACCACCACTAATGACATTAAAGTATATAACTCGCGTAACGTTAACTTATACGAAGAAATTATCCCCGGAAATAAATCAAAAGTAGTTAGAATAACCATAAACGCCCCAGACGGAGAAGTTCTAATAACCGAACAACATTTTTGTAACTGCATTATACACGAATGCGTTACTAACGTAGTCAATAATCGAGGATATGTAGAGATAAAAAACCCAACGCCCAACGATATTATTTTTTCGTTAGACCAACCAGCCCATGCAGAAGTATTTAATATTAAATGTACACCAACCATAAATTCAAACCGAGTATCCGAAGTATTATCACGTTTGCGCACAGACCATCTAAACGAGGAAGAAAAAGTTAACCTCTCAATGCTTTGCGCTCGTTACGCGGACGTATTCTACCTAGATGGAGAGCCCTTGGCTTTTACCAAAAAAGTTAAACATAGAATTCGAACTACAGACGAAGTCCCCGTATACACTAAAAGCTATAGATACCCGTTCATTCATAGAGAAGAAGTTAGAGACCAAATTTCAAAAATGTTAGAACAAGGAATTATACGACCATCCGAATCTGCGTGGAGCTCACCTATTTGGGTGGTACCCAAAAGGAAGGATGCATCCGGGAAACAGAAATGGCGTATAGTAATAGATTTTCGCAAGCTAAATGAGAAAACAATAGACGACAAGTATCCCATACCGAATATAAATGATGTTCTCGATAAATTAGGAAAATGTCAGTACTTTACGACCCTAGATTTGGCTAGTGGATTCTATCAGGTAGAAATGGACGAACACGACATACCTAAAACCGCGTTCAATGTGGAACATGGGCACTTTGAATTTCTTCGAATGCCCATGGGTTTGAAAAACTCACCATCCACCTTCCAACGAGTGATGGACAACGTATTAAGAGGTCTTCAGAACAGTATTTGTCTAGTTTACTTGGACGACATAATCGTCTTCAGTACATCGCTCCAGGAGCATATGGAGAACCTGGAGAAGGTCTTTCAAAAACTCCAAGAATCTAACTTTCGAATACAAATGGATAAATCCGAATTTTTAAAACTTGAGACTGGTTATCTAGGACATATAATTAGTAGAGATGGTATTAAACCCAATCCCGACAAAATTTCTGCTATAGAAAAATATCCAATACCAAAAACACCCAAAGAAATAAAACAATTTTTAGGTCTTCTTGGATATTACCGAAAATTCATCCCAGATTTCGCACGTATCACCAAACCTCTCACCCTTTGTCTGAAGAAAGGTAACAAAGTAGTTCATAGTCCGGAATTTGTTAACGCCTTTGATAAATGTAAAACCCTACTAACTAATGATCCAATCTTACAATACCCAGACTTCACCAAGGAGTTTAATCTCACAACAGACGCTTCAAACGTCGCTATAGGAGCAGTATTATCTCAGGGACCCATCGGTTCTGATAGACCTATAAGCTACGCCTCACGTACACTTAACGAAAGCGAATTAAATTATAGTACAATAGAGAAAGAGCTTCTGGCCATCGTTTGGGCCACTAAATATTTCAGACCATATTTATTCGGAAGGAAATTTAAAATACTCACCGACCACAAACCTTTGCAGTGGATGATGAACCTAAAAGAACCAAACTCTCGACTAACCAGATGGAGACTAAGACTTAGTGAATACGACTTTACCGTAACTTACAAAAAAGGAAAATGTAACACTAACGCTGACGCCTTATCTCGCGTTGAAATTCATAACGACGAAATAGACGAAATTAACTCAGTAATAGACAGCATTAGAGAACTTAGTTCGATGATTAATAACCCATCAGAGACACCAGCCCAACAGTTAAACTCTTCAACTGATACTGTACATACTAGCAACGAACACCCCATACTAGAAGTCCCCATTACCGATGACCCCCTTAACAAATTCAACAGACAAATTCACTTAACCATCGTTGGCGACGTGAAAAGAAAACCGATAGTGACTAAACCATTTGAAAACCACACACGAACGGCAATCCAACTTTCCGAATCTAGCTTAGAGAACGATGTAATCAACGCGATTAAAGAATACGTTAATCCTAAAGTCAAAACAGGCATACTTATAAATCCATCCCTAGGTATGTACTCAATTATACCTATAATTCAAGAAAAATTCAAAAGTTCATCCCTCAATTTAGTACTTTGTAAGACAGAACTTGAAAATGTCAAAGAGTATCTTCGGCAACAAGACATCATTCGGCATTACCACGACGGTAAGACAAACCATCGTGGCATAAACGAATGTTACTTAGCCCTCTCTCAGAAATATTACTGGCCAAAAATGAAGGAACACATCACTAAATTCATTAATGAGTGTACTATTTGTGGTCAAGCGAAATACGATAGAAACCCTATGAAACCCCAGTTTAGAGTAGTTCCCCCAGCTACCAAACCTCTCGAAATAGTCCATATGGACCTTCTTACAATCCAAAACGAAAAGTATGTTACCTTTATCGACGTTTTCACGAAATACGGCCAAGCCTACCACTTACGTGATGGTACCGCTATTAGCATTTTGCAAGCATTATTACAATTCTGCACTCACCACGGACTACCACTGACAATCATTACAGACAACGGAACAGAGTTTACCAACCAGCTATTTGCCGAATTTACCCGCCTTCACAACATAACTCACCACAAAACTCTACCACACAGCCCAAATGACAATGGAAATATAGAGCGTTTCCACTCAACGTTATTAGAACATATTAGAATCCTTAAACTACAGCATAAAGACGAACCAGTAGTTAATCTTATACCATATGCAATTATAGCGTACAATAGTTCCATCCATAGCTTCACCAAATGTAGACCCTTTGATTTACTTAACGGACACTTCGACCCAAGAGACCCAGTAAATATAGACCTTACGAAACACATCTTACAGCAATATGCAGAAAACCATAGGCAACAAATGAAACAAGTTTACGATTTAATTAATGAATCGTCACTTGACAATCGAGCAGCCCTAATCGAAAATAGGAACAAAACTCGCCAACAAGAAGTAGAATACACCCCTCAACAACAGGTCTTCATTAAGAATCCTCTTGTTAGCCGCCAGAAAACAGCACCGCGGTATACACAAGACACCGTCTTAGCCGACCTACCCATACACATCTATACGTCAAAGAAACGCGGCCCAGTAGCGAAATCTCGATTAAAGCGAACACCTAAAACAAAGACATTGTTACAGGATTCTGACGTTGCTGACAGTCCAAGCGACTCAATCCCAGGACATAAAACTTGAATCGTTAGCTGATGGACCAGGACTACTACCTTATAAACTAGGATCGACTAGACTAACCACCCACCACCATTCCTTTATCCAGTACGTACAGTTAGATAACATCGAAAATAAGATAGAATCAGTAAAGAATCAACTTAAGACTTTCAAAATCAGACTTAGTAACGATACTTACACGCTTTACGAATACCAGATCGACTATCTTCCTAACAAGCTTGGCAAGGTATTAAATCAGGTAAAATCTTTGGAACCTAGCAGAGTTAAAAGAGGTCTAGTAGATGGTCTAGGATCAGTAATTAAAAGTATCACGGGCAACTTAGATTACTTAGATGCAATGAAGCATGATGAAGCAATTAAGATTTTACAAAATAACGAAAATAAGATAGTTTCAGAAGTCAATAACCACATAAGTCTTAACAAAGAATGGATGTTTAAACATAGCATAGTTCTAGAACAGTTAACATCTAATCAGCAGAAAATTAATGACACTGTAGAATCAATGTTAAAAAGAGAAGCTTATAGAGATTACAGTCTCATTAAATCTGCACAGTTTGCCCAAATGTTAGGAATAATTAGTAATAATGTAGAAGACTTAATGTTAGAGGTAATTAGAATAGAAAATATATTAGCTTTCATTCGCGCTTCTAGTACACACCATTCTATGATAGACATCGAAGTTTTGAAGTCCATGATAGATGAATTAAGGATAGTTTACAGTAGAGATCGCATCCCCGACCTAGAATTAAGAGAATATTATAATCTCATAAAACCTGGCTTTTACTTTGTTAGGAATAGAATAGTTATAGTTTATAGTTTTCCTATAATTTCAGAAGATTTATACGAACTATACAGACTGTCTATTGTACCCAACGGCGAACAACTTGCCCTTATCCCTTCCGCTCCTTACATAGCAACAAATGAGAAATCATTCGTGTACATAGAGGCAGAATGCCCGAAGTATAGTAGCACATATCTCTGTGAGAAAAACGTAGCCCAGCAGATCCGAACAAAACCTGACTGCACTCAAGAACTCATCATAAATCAAGCCCTGGATGACACCTGCCACTTTACAAGAATCTCACTCGCCAAAGAAGCAGTAGAAAAACTAGATGACCAGCACTATGTACTCTCACTACCTCGACCTACTAAAGTACAGTTAGCCTGCGGCAGAAAAGACTTCAACACACTGCAGGGAAGCTACCTCCTTACCATCCCTGAAAATTGTTATATAAGAACTGCAGAACTCACAATTATTAACGATAACAACAAGATAAAAGGTCAACCGTTGAAGCTATCGAAGATCCCTTTCCGCAAAATCAATCAGACAGCTGCATATAATCACATTAACTCAAGATCAGTAAACCTTAAGGATCTTCACAGCGTCCAGAACAAAGTATCCCAGGAAACACCGATGGAAATCGACAACGTCCAGTCAACCACCCTATCCCATTTTATTTATTGGCATCAGCTGCAGCTGTAATCATCATCTACGCAGTAAGCCGTAAATATAAGATCTGGCACTTAAAACGAGGTAGTTCAAAAGAGAATCCAACACTCCAGATACACACCTTGAAAGATACAGCCAACCCTAAACAAGAGGAGTTTCCAGCAACATTTTCCATCAACATGATAAAATAGTTGCTGAACTGAGGGCGGAGGTGTTACATACGGAACCCCAAAGGGTATCGCCGATGCAGCACACCAACAATCAACAGCGCACTCGTCCAATATGCCGACACTGCAGTCTCCATGCAACCGAACCGACGGCGGAAACCCTCAACTAGGTCAACGATGGCACGAGGCGCCGACGCAGCACTAATCGATTAAATTAATTAAAACACTTTTAAATCATTCCTTACTCATACTTCGAATAGGTTTCACATAATTGTAAATTAGTTGTAATTCCTTTTATTAAATTAATTATAAGAAAATTTGGTTTTTTTTCGAACCTCCGGCTGCAGTGTACGTAATTCACACGGCCGTCTGATCCCAAACTAGGCAGAGCCTGTACTATGGTAACCAGACTGCTGATAAACATACTTATATATTTCTAAATACATACATATTATAGATAAATTACACCCAGACACAGAACAAATGATCATGCTCATCACACAATTATTTGTTCTGGGTGGGAATCGAACCCACGACCTCTGGCTTAGCAGTCAGGGACCAACAGGCCAGTCATAAAGGTTACAGTAACTTCTACTTTCTCTCTCTAGTGACATTGTTAAGTTGCAATCTCTTTACAATTTATCATAAGCTTCATTTGTCCGAATAAATATTCTTGTAATCAACCCGCTGTAATCTTCATAAATCTTCTCAATTCTCACCTGGAAATAAATGAAAGTGCACAATGAAAATAACGATAAAAATAATGCTACCCTTCACTTATTTCTTAACACCAAACAAAGTTCGGTAACTGAATTTTAAAATTATGTTGTATGTATATTATACTAAAACTGATAAGAAAATAATATTTTAAGTTAGGGTATCTGGAAGGTTGTGCGTTTATTCATGATATATGTTGTATCGCCTGTTTGCGTCTATCTTTCACCATAAATTTATCAAAGCATTCTCTTTGACCATAGAGCTATAATACCTCTATGAATGTATCACGATGTATGTGTGCAACCACAAATAATAAAATAGCAGAAATATTATATTGTCTTTATTTTTAAATTTTTGATAAAGTATTTGTAACTATAAAATCTGGTTTGTCTATTTGTTAATCGTCATTTTAATGTGTAATTTCAATATCAATGTGTAGCCATGCATACAGTTTAGTCTCATATATTTATTTGATAGCATGGTGTCCGTGCCTATATCACTTGGCCTTAGCAGAATACCAGCGCCTCTTCACTAATCGTGCGAAGTAGCATAATGCTGAGCTAAGGAACATTTTTGTCTCATGCAGGGGTATTTTATTTATTTATTTATTTTTATTTTTTCCTGCGTTGTTTAAAACCATGTACCTATCCTGTATGAGTCAGAATAAAAACACTACTTTCTTTATATGATACATCTCACTACTATTATAAATGCGACAGTTTGGATGGATGGAAGTTGGTTACTCAATCACGCAGAGATACATCGGAGGTAGATGATACTCTGCAACACCACATGGACTACTTTTCGAACGAAGGCGCGGAAAACAGCTAGTATAATATTTTTTTTAATGGTCGATGAATTTTGAAATAACAATCGCTTGCATGAGTTTCCATTTTTTTAATCAACTACGCAATCAAATACCTAAGATATATACCAGTGAAATAAGAGTACCTATATTATGACATTATATTCAATATTTAAAATATTAGGGGTCAATGGGAATTTTAATTCCCATCTTCTTCAGATACACCTGAAGTTGCCATTTAGCCGAATGCCTCCCCCCGAAAGGGGGTTCGGGGGGAGGCATTCGGGGAAATTTGGGAATAGAGCCATATAAGCTACATGCTTTAGTCTGATGTTTAATTTTTAAAGTCATATATGTTATACGTATTACTGTATTCTGTGAAAACTGCTTTCTAGAGATGGAAAAAATAATGTCGAAAATTCTTCGTTTCTTACACAATAGAGTATACAGCGATGTTAAAAATATAAATGTGGGTAGTTGTTTGTGTTAAGACTTACAATATACTCACAAAGACCCATGGACGTCCCGAACCAGCCACAGCTCTCTGCAGCTCGTGACGAACGCGCTGAGCTGGATTCTGGTACCTGCAAAAATATACCTTTGTCATGAAATGAGTATGAATGATTTATATGTGGGAGAGCCATGCTTCGGCACGTATGGGCCGGCTCGACTCCGCTCGTTACCACGGCCTCACAGAAAACCGGCCGTGAAGCAATGCTTGCATTGCATTTCGCCGCGTGAGTGAGGTTACCGGAGGCCCTAACCCTTCCCTCTCCCTTATTCCTCCCCCCTCTTCCTATTCTTCCCCCTCTTCTCCTACTCCCACCTTAAAGGGTGGCAACGCACTTGTGACTCTCGAGTTGCAGGTGCCCATGGGTGGCGGTAGTCATTTACCATCAGGTGACCCGTCTGCTCGTTTGCCCCCTATACCATAAAAAAAAAGAAGAAGGAATCCCACTGCAGGCGTTTTTCTTATGACAATGACAAAAATCTTAATTTATTTTAAATAATAATAACTTGCGACACACCACACACGGCCGTCTAATGCCAAACTAGGCTGAGCCTATACTATGGCAACCAGAATGCTGATAAACTTACTTAGATGTAACTAAATACAAACATATTATAGATAAATTACACCCAGATACAGAACAAATGATCGTGATCTTCTCACAATTATTTGTCCTAGGTGGGAATCGAGCCCACGATCTCTGGATCAGCAGCCACTATCACTAACCATTACCACTATTTGGCGGACCTATTCTAAATATTTTTTTTTTATAAAAAATAATACTAGCAACGTGGATCACACATTACTGGTATTCCTGTTAACCCCTCCAGCTAAGCTAAATGCTTGTGTTAGGAGTGGGTTCACGACGGTAGTGCATTGGGTGGGGTTCGAACCTGCAACCACTGGATCGCAAGTCCGACGCCTTAGCCATTACGCTACCGCCGCAATAACCAAAATAGTATTTCTTGTACAACGTATACCGTTTACAATGAATAGTAAGTTTAATATTAGTACTACCAGATAACCTTGCGATGGATTTAGTGGCAGTAGAGATATATATACCCTCTACCCAACATCGACCATTGGGCCTCGGGGCGTTAGTTTAGCTTGGTTTAATTATAAAACCTTCTTTATAACTGTCCCAGAGTTTTGTCAAATGGATAGCACTTGCAGTGCCCCGCGGTTTCACCCGCGTAAGTCCCGATCCCGTGGGAATATCGGGATAAAAATAGCCTATGCGTTAATCCAGGTCTCCAGCTATCTACCTACCAAGTTTCATCGCAATCCGTTGAGTGGTTTTTGCGTGAAAGAGTAACAAACATCCATCCATCCATCCAAACTATCACATTTATAATATTAGTGAGGTTGATTAAATTCATCCAGCAGTTGAAAACTTACGAGGACATGAAAAACAGACATACATTTACAAACACAATTAGAAACTACAATAAATAGATACTCAGTATTTCCTATTCATTCATATTATTCATATTTATTTCATTCATACTCAAACTTAAAATCCCGTCAATGTTAAAAGAGCTGATAATCTTCAAACTGCTGAACAGATTTGAAGAACATTTCCGATCAATTGAAAGAAAGAAAGAAAGAAGAAAGAAAAATGTTTTATTCACAGACACCTAAGACACACAATAACTATAGTAAACTTACATCTAAATACAATAAACGGGCTTAAAACATGTGTGCCTCACGTGCCCGACGAATAGGGTCTGGTTCAGCATTTGCCAGACATGTGCCTAGCGCTTCAGCTTTCAAACACTAAATCGGAAACGGGGTCCATTCGTTTAGCAGCTATGATACACAGATACATAGACACACAGCCACATACACGCGTTAAACGTATAACACCCCTTCGTTTTGCGTCGGGGGTAAAAATGTAGCAGTACTACTTACTAGTCTCCCAATGACAAATCTTTGTATAAAAACGTCGAACACTTGAGGCGGCATGCCGGCAGCTCTCATGGCTTCACTTGCATCACGACCGGCGTACTTCAGCAGGACAGCTGACCCTCCAGAGTGCTGAGGAGGAAATATGTTGGACTAGTCAAATTACAACAGATTTATTTAGTGAAGAAGTTGTTAGCAGATGTTGTTCGCATCGGATCCGACAGACTGGCCTTTACATTAAACAATCCAATCGAAATACAACCTTACTTGTGTAGTTGCTATCGTCACAAGTGTAAATAGGTTCCGGTAATCGCTTACCCTCAGGCGGGTGGTGTGCTTGTTTCCTACCATTAAATTTCAACCCAATTTGCACGCTAAAATTGTTACTTTTAAAGAATTCTGTTTAAGGATCGGTTTGACCTGCTTTCTTGTTAACTTGTCGTCTAAAAATTATAGCTTAGAAAAACTAAATAAACATGCTTTAATAGTGATATTTTAAAAATAATTCTTTTAAAAAAAGTATCACTCAATGCGCCTGAAAATACCCAAATCGCTTCATGTGTGCCTATAAAATTTGAAGAGTTCCCTCGATTTCTCCAGGATCCCATCATCAGATCCTGACTTGATGACCATGGGATCACCTGGGAAGTATACCCTTTCAAACAAAAGAAGAATTTTCCAAATCGGTTCAGGTGTCTTTGAGTAATCGGTGAACATACATAAAAAAAATAAAAAATACATACAGCCGAACATTTTGAAGTCTGTTAAAAAGAGTTCCTCTGTCCACCTCCTGGGCCTATTACCAGACCATGGTTACTAAGCTTCTGTTGGACTCGACCTCGACTTCAAAACTAATCATACGATCCCAAACTCGAGGGGTTTACTAGTAGCCACTGAAGAGTACCACTGTCTACCCTCTGGCTCCTTCGTCAGATCACCTCTAAGATGCCAAATTATAGTATTGTCATAAAAACTACATATATATACAACGTCTTATTTAGATACGACAATTAGAAGTAGATTAAAATTGACTTCCAAGATTTGGTTACATCGTTAGATGGTTAGTTATAAGTGAAGCTGATAAGATGGTATGTGGTGGTGTTGGTAAATGGTGGTAAAAAATGGAAATGTAATATTACATTTTGGGTTTGGATCTTAAATCAAGTGACATTATTGGGGTTGCAAGTGTTTATAGGAACAGGCCGCGGTTTTATCACTTCATAAGACGAGACGAATGCTTATATGTCACCTGTGTAAAGACACATTCCTCTTTATAAACTACAAAAATATACTTAATTGTTTGGAATGAGCTCTTATCTCTGTTAAAAATAGCTCTGATTTCTATCTTAATAAAGGCCAATGTTTAGTAGACTTTATACCTTTTTACAATAATTAAGAACGTCAAACTCTCAGATATGCCGGTTTAATTACGATTTACAGTACATCTGATAAGTAAGTCTAAATACGCAAATATATTTGATAAATCAGGGGTTCGTGCGCAAAGATTGCATTCCAGCTGTAGTAGACTTTAGTGATAAAACCATTCTGCTATCACTGTCCACTTCACAGTATAATACATTTTCTATAAAACCAATTATTATCTTTAATATATAAATATAATATATCAATTCACGTCTGATATGAACGAACATACGTGCTGATCAAGTAACAAATGTTGTAGATAAAAATCGGTATTTTATCCGCAGAGATAAGCTACTGACGCGCGTAAACGAAGATGTTGTTGAGATCAAAAGAAAGCGCGGGCTTTAATCCTCTCTTGACATCAGCTTGGATTAATTCAAATATAAACAAAATAGATGTTAAGTGATTCTGTAAGTGAAACTGAAAATAAAATAAAAATTTAAACTGTTCAACTCAGTGTAGACAACGAGGTATTTATATTATAATATTGATAATAAATAATTGAGTCAGCCTGATAAAATAAATATGAAGAAAAATTCTCTTATAATTATGTACTTATACGGGAATTAACGCGATTATTCCCGTATCGCATCGCGTTAATTCCCGTATAAGTACATAATTATATAATGGAACGCGAAAGTTTAAAAGTTAGTAAAAATTCTCTTTCTGATGATGCACATTTCTAAACTATGACTAATCATTTTTCATGTCCGTTCAATGATTTTGTGTATTTTTTATATACGGACATCGTACGTGTCCGGATAAATCCGGATATACCGGCACTATCCTCCGTGTTAATTGCCTATTTAGTTACATAAATGTCAGCTTTCTCTTATTACTTTCATCGGTTTTACAACTTTAGTTTGGCCGATTCAAAATTTGGTTTCTGTATTAAAAATGTAGATGTTTTCTCATATTAATATGAGCGTTTCACTTGCTTCACGGGGTCTACTAGTAGAGGTTCGTATAGGTCCAAATATGAATACGTCTATCTGTAATACTTTCAATATAATAATTAATATAAATTATTTGTAAGGTACAGATACTGACCACAGATTAATTATTTCTTTACTGAATGTAACCTTATACAATTTGTAAACCTGGAGTCCAATAACAACTGTACATAACATTTACGAGCTAATTAGCTTCGTTAAGAAAAAATAATTTAAAATTATTACAAGTCAGTAATAACCAAAAAATTAACAAAGTATGAAATAATAACGTGACCATAATACATTATCTCGGTTGTAAAATGGCGTTATATAAGCTTATATATTATAAGCTTTATTAAAGTTGGGATATTTTTCATAAAAAATGTATTTAGATTATATTAGAGTGGGGACATTGGCAGGTTTTACACACTAAACCCCAAGAAACACGTTATTAAAGATAGATTAGGTAAGCATTTAATTATTTACACACGGCTGTGACTCGTGCTCAAATAGATATATCATTAAGATAATCCTACATAAGTACTCCATGTTGTGATAAAATATTGTGCGATAAATTAATGAGGCACAAGAGGAGCTCATCCAAATGTATTGCCCTAAATGTGCTTCTGATAAGGTTTTGCAACACGTTGTACAATTTGCTGATCCTGCAATTTCTTTTATCTTTGTTTGTTTGGTTGAAAGCGCCAATCTCAGGAACTGATTTGAATTAAATAATTATTTTAGTGTTGGATATCCATTTATCGAGGAAGGCTATAGACTATATAACAATATGCTACGACTAATAGGAGCGGAGCATCAATGAAAAATGTTGCAAAAACGGGGGAAATTTATCTCCCTCTTATGTGACGCAGATGAAGATTGCACGGGTCAGCTAGTTTAAAATATGTTGTTGAATGTTGAAAGTTGAATGTTAAGAAAAGTGCAAGTAATTAATGACTCATGGGCGTGACGACCAGTGTGGCGGTAAAACGGTCGACTGCAACCCCATGTTCCGCGGGTTCGATTCTAGCTCATTGCAAATACTTGTATATCTATTTCCATTGGTCTGGGTGGTTTCTCTGTACGTATTTACAAAAAATGTAAATAGATATGTTTATGCACGTTCTAGAACCCGTAACCCAATTTTATCGCTAGACAAAGATTCTCTCGGGACGAAGAGACAAGGGGAGACAGGGTGTCTCTCGGGTTGCCTGAAATCAGACCCTACATTTGTTAGTACATTTCACAAAACTTCCCAAGTTCTAAATAGTGAGTACCGTCATATATAAACTATTAAATTCAATGCCTGATATTCAGTATATGGATCAATGATAAAAAGGTGGTTTCTGTGACAACCCTATGAGGGAAAAACAATTTGTCAATGTGATGAAAATGGTTGAAGATATTCTTATTGCGGTGCTAGAACACGATGGTACACGAAGGGCGCGGATTTCTGCTCCAATTGAAGTCGCCTGATTGGAAAAATTATGGTATAGTGTCGTTTCTCTCTCTCACTCTCTCTCTCGATACTTAGCTACAGTAGGGTGGCCATTACTCCATATGCGTTATAGGTTTGCCAATACATTATTTCCATCAAATATGTTGAAACTACAGCTTATCATTAGACCAGGTATGCCTTATGTTAGAAAATAACTAAGTTTAAAGTTACTTTTAAATTCAAGACAATAATGATTACAATTAAACCTCATTAAAGCCTTCTCGGTTTCAGTAATACAGTAGCCATGGTGGCTTTATATACCGAAACAATAAATAACTAACTCTCTATGAAACGTATACGAGTACATCCACGTCCCACGCCTCAGCCTCCCACGTTGCGCCGCCATTGAAGCTTTGACCCGTGACATACAGATAACATTAAAGCTATTGAGCCCATTTTATTTCAGTACAGTGTCAATTTAGGATCGAATAATCCCAATAATAAAATTATAAATGTGAAAGTTTGGATGGCTGGATAGATGGATGGATGTGTGGATGGATGTTTGTTACTCTTTCACGCAAAAACCACTGAACCGATTGAGATGAAACCAGGTATGTAGATAGCTGGAGACTTGGATTAACGCATAGGCTACTTCCTATCACGATATTCCCACGGGATCGGGACTTACGCGGGTAAAACCGCGGGGCGCTGCTAGTAATATTATAAATGTGAAAGTTTGGATGGATGGATGTTTGTTACTCTTTCACGCAAAAACTACTGAACCGATTGCTATGAAACTTGGTATGTAGATAGCTGGAGACCTGAATTAACGCATAGGCTACTTTTTATTCCGATATTCCCACGGGATCGGGACTTACGCGGGTGAAACCGCGGGGCGCACAAGTAACACATATAAGATAATAATATATTATTAATTTTCAAGGACAGTACCTACACTCGCTATCTGGACCCAAGCTAAGCATACCTTACTTGTACAATCATACTTAGATAAGTATTTTCTTTTGTAAATTCTTGACACATCGCACCTGTATTCATAAACTGAATTAACTCAAAATTTAAATTTTGTGAGAAATCGCATTTAAAGTTTGACATGTTTTGATCAATGACTTCAAAAAATCATAAAAAAAAATAAAATGGTTTTGGGCAATTTACAAAAACTGATGTGAAGTATTAGAATAAAATAGAAAATTATACGATTTCAATCAAGAATACACCTTAGAGGAGTTTAAAAAAAGTTCGTACTTATTTCACTTTTAACTAAAATATGTAATCGAATAATTTTGATGTAAACGGAGTAATTGGAAATATTTCAGTTTTATGTGAAAATTATCTTGTAAAACCGTGAAATATTCCTAATTAATATTTAATTCTATAATATTAAATAATTACCTGATACTACAATAACAAATTATTTAGGTTTATTTCACTTTTTTATTATGTAGAGGTCTTGAATGGAATTCGCTCACTTTATCGGTATCGACATGTGTACGCCAATGTACGTGTGAGTTAATCGAAAAGAGAACGACTATCTTTTATCTCTGTCATTTTCATAATTTCGAGTCGGCTGTTGCATTGTACGTATTCTACTGATGAAGTTAATTCGGTTTTTGTTAAAAACGTAAATTTTTATTTAATTCAGTTTATGATTAAAGGTGCGACATATCCCACTAATATTATAAACATAAGTTTGGATGGATGGATGGATGTTTGTTACTCTTTAACGCAAAATCCACTGAACCGATTGCAATGAAACTAGGTATGTAGATAGCTGGAGACCTGGATTAACGCATAGGCTACTTAATATGCCGATATTCCTACGGGATCAGGATTGACGCGAGTGAAACCGCGGAGCGCTGCTAGTAGAAATATATCTCAGGGGGCTCGGACCTCCCGGCACAGCCATTTCGAGTTACAAGTATGCGACCCTGACCTCCTCATCTATTCGTACAAGCAATATACCTTTCCTGCCCTTCTTACCTATATTTATCCTCCCAATTTGCCCAATTTGCCCAAAGTGCCCGGTTGAAGACAATAGGCTTGCTCCCTATTACGTGCGGACAAACTATAGTTGACAATATGTAGGTGTTTAATACACCTCTGGCTTTTGGAAAATATCTTTTTTTTAACTATCCAGTAGTAGATAGGCAATGGAACCTTAACTTCCTATATGTTTGTATTGTATCGAGTTTCTATTAACTTGTAGACTCCTACGTGTAGCATGTGTGCATGGTGGTCACGTCTTCCAATATCGTCCCACTATCCGTTTTATGAATACATTGTAACACCTAGAGCCTTCTTCTTTCACTTTAAATAATCATAGTTTATCCTAGTAAAATAGGTATAAGTAAATTCGGTTATGTTGGTACTCGATAACTCAGCAACTTAATATACTTAGAGTAACATTACATATGAATAAAAATAAAGTGTCGGTTTGGAATATCATAACAGCTTTTTACTTAATGAACCTGAATGTTTACACGGTACTTATACCAAAACAATTTTATTTTTAATGTTCGTCTGTCTGTCTGTCTGCTTGTTCCGGCTAATCTCCGGGACGGGTCAACCGATTTCCACAGGAATTTCGCTGGCAGGTAGCTAATGTTATAGGAAGTAACATAGGCTGCTTTTATTTTGAAAAAAAAAAGAATAAGGGTTCCGCTCAAAAACATAAATATTGTGGAAACGCACTCCACGCGCCTGCTTGCAAACTCTGTGGTTGGATTAAGAACTCTTTGGCACGCTGGGTCTGACTGGCGGCACCATGTTCCTATTTGAATTTAAGAACAAGTGTTTAAAATATAGAACCAAGCAAATAAAGCAAATAAAGTCTGTGCTGAAAGCACGGAACCGCAAGATATATTAATTAATTGATACAATTGTTATTATAATTATAATTTGAAGTTAAAGTATAGTCAATGTGTTGCCTGCATAATCTTTTATTTATTCTCCCCTATCAATAGATCCAATAATCCCGTTACCAGCTCACCCCTGAGTTCGACAATATGTACACGCGAGCGGCACGGCTAGTAGGTACTTACATAAAACACGAAGTCGGTAAGATCGAGAACTTTACCATCATAAATGATGTACAAGCATCCGCCATTTTGTCCCGTGCACTTCGACACTTCCGATGCTGTGAAGTTTCGCTGAAACTAATAAAATAAATTTTAAACAATACGCCCTTTACGAGTTCACTACACATAGTACGTGCAACTTTGGAACATTTACCTGGATATCATAGTTAGTTATTTTATGTGGGAATAGAACCTTCTACAGTCGTTACAGATGTAACCACCCCGTTCAATCAAAATTAATAGTTCCCTACTTATCTTACATCTAACTTGCAAACAACATTTGACAACATTGTATATAACCTAACCAAATTTGAATGTAAAAGTATAGATACTAACTTGCTATTCGAACAAGATTATGATCAAACTGAAAATGTACTTAAACTTACCTCTTTATAATACTCAAACCCACACACTCTCAAATAATAAGTATTGTTGGTTTTGTAGAAACTACTTACTTATCTGGCATTAATAAGAGATTATTATTATCCTAATGTCCAAACTAATATTTTAAATGCGCAAGTTTGTTCGTTTGTTAAGTTTTGTTACGCTTTTAGGCCTCAACAACGGAACCGATCATCATGATTTGCACACGTGTTGTCAGCCACTCTATGCTCGCTTAGCTCGTGATTGTGAAAGAGTTAGACTTGGAAAGTGTGGATGTGTACAAAAGAAACTAATAATCTTCACTTCCAATCATCATCACTTTTAACGAATGTCTACACCGCGCTGCAGACGAACTAACACACCGCTTCTTTGTTTTAAATTTATCTACCATTGTATAATTCAAATTCTGACAACGACATGCGACTTAACTACCCACCCACAAACAGTAAGAAGCTCAAGTCGACTGCAACACACCAATGAAGTTGGTATACAGTACTGAAAATAGGGTGGGGTACCTTTCAACGTGAAAAAGGGATATTCCTGAGGGATACTTGAATTGATTGGCAAAAACGATATGAACGCTAAGGTACCCGTGGGTATAAGCTAATAAATAATAATATAGTGTAATAATAACTAACAGACTACAGCTTAGATCAAAAAAGATTAAAATAGATACGTGCATATTGCCAAGCCTAACATACAGCAGTCAAACGTGGGTTTATACAAATAAAATAAAAAACAAACTAATAACTACACAACGAGCTATGGAAAGAAGCATCTTAAAAATAAAGAAAATTCAAAAAATTAGAAGCGAAAATATAAGGAAGAAACCCAAATTAACAGATGCTCTGGAATACGCTTTGAAGTAAAAATGGCAATGGGCTGGACATATCTGTAGAGTAAAGGACAAAAGATGGACGCTGCAAGCGACAAAGTGGAAGGGACCGCTAGGGAAAAGACACGTCGGAAGACCAAAGAAACGATGGGCTGAAGATATAGTGGAGATCGCGGGAAACGGATGGATGGAGATAGGCCAGAACAGAGATAGATGGAGAAAAATGGAGGAGGCTTTTACCCGAAAGGGGTCCGAAATAAAGTCTTGATTAAAAATAAAAGAACTACATAGCACTACTAACAATATTAATACACATATGTAATGTAAACTTTTTTCGGAATAAATAAAGCTTTATTATTATTATTATTATATAATAATAACTTCACACATCTCACACAGGGCCGTCTGATCCCAAACTAGGCAGAGCCTGTACTATGGTAACCAGACCGCTGATAAACATAATAATTAAAGATGGGTTTATAGTTACCTCCTTAGATTTATCAGCAAATCTGGCAAAGTCAGACGCGGCTTTGGCAAAGTGGCTCGTAGTTTGTTCGGCTAACTGGGCGGCAGACTGCTCCAACTGACCAAACCACGGTGTCAGCTGACCTGAGTTTTGGGGTATCACTGGAATAAGAAAAAAATACTTTAGCTAACACCTAGTTAGCTAACCCCTAGGTTGGAGTCGGGAGTATATTATTATAGAAGTTACTTTTCTTTTTTCAGACAAAGCTGTAGTACCTACTAATATTAACCCTGATTATAAAGTATCCATAAGTCATTTATATATTTGTTTGGACGTTCCTTACATTTTATTGTTAACAACAACGTATTAACCTGTCAGTTTTTAATGTCAAGGCTCACTGTACGATCGGTATTGAGTCTTATTTTTAACTTTTATAAGTTCTTATTATCTATATATATATATAAATGAATTGCTGTTCGTTAGTCTCGCTGAAACTCGAGAACGGCTGGACTGATTTGGCTAATTTTGGTCTTGAATTATTTGTGGAAGTCCAGAGAAAGTTTGAAAGGTAATAAATATGAAAATGCTCGGAATTAAATAAATCTATCTATATATATAAGGTTGGCAACCCTGCCTCATAGTCACACACTCGCACATGCCTGTCCATCCACAACTGTACATCCCACATCTATATTTATAAAAAACATTTTTTTTTAATCGGTTCACAATTGGCGAAAATATCGATGAATATACACAAAAAAAATATATACAGACGAACATAGAACCTCCTCCTTTTTGGAAGTCAGGTAAAAATAAATCCCTATTTCCCTTGGTCCGATTCCACTAATTCTTTTTTTTGTGTTTGTTATAGTCAGGTTCTTAAGAAAGAAAAAATTAAGAAAGTTGCACGGAAAATTAGAAAACTTAACGAGGGAATTACGCGGGTGAAACCGCGGGGCGCAGCTAGTAGTTTACAAATCACGACTTCATTAATAAGTATGCATGTGTAGGAAATTATATTGTAAATACAATTTATACATTACGAAGGCACACTTTTCAAGTTATGAGGTGTGTAGCCGAATGGAATGGTTTAGCGACAAGACAGAAAATATTGCCTATATTTATATGGTAAAATCATAATTCTAACAAGTGTACGTAGACACCGTGATAGCTGTAATCAGTCATGTCAACACGTCTGTTTGTTCTTCGTCTAGAACATTGTGGTGTGCTATTATGTGTCAAAGTGTTTACAAGCGGACATTGTCGTAATTAGATTGTAGTATAACGAAATGCGTGGTTTGTTTGATCACGAGTATAGCGAGTAACTGAGTATTAACTTGCTAATTATTTAACTAACAAGCATCGTATTTTGAATACTTTAAAAAACACCCTTAAGGATAAATGTTGTTTTTTTAAACATATTTTTAATGGCATATCAAACTTACATTCATCATCATTTTCTTGCGCTTTTGCTAATTTTATTTGGGGTCGGCCCAATGCGCAGGTATTATTTGTTCATTATAATTAATATTAAAATTATTATACTATTTTTAAAATTAATGAATTAAATCGTTAGTAAATTTGAAGATTATTTAATTACTGTTTAACATAAACTTGAGGGTAATTTCTAACTTTGAGTATATGTGTGTTTGCTCCAGTTTTTATTTTTTACTTTGCACACGGTTTCGGCTTGTTTTTGTTATGGCCGGCCGCCTCACTGACTGCCACGCTTTGGGAATGTTGTCGTTTTCAGACGGGACAAACGAAGAAAGTAAATTGGAGTAAGGGAAACGGATAGGGTGATGGAGCTAAGGTAAGGGACACCGCAAGTCTCGGATGGCGAAACGGGACTGAGACTGCAGTAGCTTGAAGAGGCTGAGGTCCCGCTCATTGGAGAGGCCACTAGGGCAGGAACATCATATCACCCTTACATTATTCATGTAAAAAATATAATTAAATAAGTGACTCCACAAAACAAGAAAGAAAAGTGTTGAGTGTTCAACTATGAACGCACTCACATAAGTTATTATTCTAACTTTATGATTGTTAATACGCCTCTACTTACCCCTTCGTTGAATTAGGCGTGTATATGTATGTATGTTTAGTTGTATAAAAACACTTTTATTTCGTCCAGTCTGAGTACAAAAAAAGTATAAAAGCCTAATAAGTACATACCTTAATATATTCGGTACCTGTGCCTATATGGCTTTTACAGAAGTGTCAATGAATAGCTGAAATGCTTTATCTCGTAAACAGCGGCAGAATATTACAGTAACTTATGTTGGTTGGCTATTATGTAAAGTAATGAATTAATTGTTTAAAACATAATTTTTGAAAACAAGCTTTCATCGGTCATGGTGAACTTTAGAACATACTATCATAATTCACTGTGTATGTAAAGTTTTGCGTCTGTACTATCTCTCGTCTGGAGCCACACCTGGGTCCAGTATCACTTCATGTTTATCATAAAAAGGCATTGTCATGGAAAATAAACCAACATATAAAATTTGAACTCTGTAGAATAAGAGTAAGTTGTTTTTATTCATCTTGAAATATTTGACCCAAACTGTTAAAACACGCCTCATTGTCATTACAGATATAGAAAACCGAGCAGCTGTAGCGAGCTGAATATAAATAGCATCATTTGTCCAAATTGTCTCCAAAGTCAGTCAGTTAAGTCTCTAAGAAGTGCAGTGTCAAGAGTTCATTTAGTTGTAGTTCCATTTGTTCTTCAATAGCCGGCAACAATTTAGCTGATGAACCGGCGCACAGGTGCCTATACATAAAGCGACTCCACTGGCGAGATTAGTGTTGTGACAAAATCTACGTAATCACTAGAAACCCGCAGTCTTCCCTTTAGTTGAGATAGTACGCGCTGATACTGTGTTAAGTACTGACTGACATTAGCCCTGCCCTACCTACCAGCAAAATAGTGAGTGAACCCCGATTTGGCAAATTATATCTCATACATAAACGATATACGAGTTAGTAAACTAAACCTTTAATTTATTTGACATATTTAGGGTATATATGGGTTGTTAGGTAATAATAAAATTCTTCATCAGCGGTGTGCCAACAGGTACTCCGTACAGTAAAAGTTTGTAGACAGTTGATTTTAATTTCGTTAAAAGTTGTCGACATTTCAGAATTCAGGAATATTAATGAACGTAATCAAATACATTTTTAAATATTTGTAGCTATGTTTTACCTCTGATATTAATTACTATTCTACTTAAAATATATTAATTTATGAGCAAAATAGAATAGAACAGATGACCTTACATGACAGTTACACAAACATATTATTAATTAACGTTCCCCGCCGTTTCACCTGCGTTTATGGGCGCTGCTCCGCTCCTATGGATCGTAGCGTGATGTTACATAGCCTATGACCTTCCTCAATGAATTCTCTATACAATACAAAAAGAATTATTCTTATCTGACTAGTTAATCGATAGTTCCAGAAACTTGTAACTCACAGTATTTCCACCTTCAATAGCCATTGAATAGCAATAATATCCTACAAGGATATTATTGCTAGGATAATATCCTACAAGGATATTATTGCTAAAAGAAAGCCAGGCTCTTGATTATCATTTTCCAGAACACTGAACTCGTGAACCAAGTGGCTCAATTACATAATCACCAACGAAATTGGTTATTTGCGAAGACAGATCTGGGCAGCAGCAGCGCAGGTACAGCGACGGGGTGTGACCCCACGTTCCTTCCCACTCTTTTCATGACACCTAATACCACCAGATCTTTTCCATCATCACATTTAGTTCGAGGACTTAGTTTGCTATGCATGAGTACAGTTTCCTAGAGAAAATATTGATTCTATACAGCTAGTTAGCTCGGCAGCAAAAGTTGAAAACTTTCAACGGTTATAAGATTTAATTAAATTTTGTCAGTCGTTTTGACGGCATGAGATTGGACGGAATGACTATGTTTCTTTTAGACGAGGATGTCTTTCATAATTTCATATTTTTCACTGGACTAAAGTAAGCAGTAAGCCAATGTTTATATAGTATAATATTAACATTGTTTTCTGCATGCATTTATGCATTTTGTGAAAACTTGAAATGTGGATACTCACTATTTTATCATTTTAGTTCGTTGTACAGAATAATAAGGTGATAATGTACGTGACTAATATACGAATACGATACGAAACGGTAAACGGAAGTCACAACGCCCACCAGCCAGATGGACCGAGGACCTGAAGAAGGTAGCAGGGATGGACTGGATGCAGAAGGCGGAGGACCGGCTGCTGTGGCGCCCATTGGGAGTGGCCTATGTCCAACAGTGGACTATGACAGGCCGATTGATTGATTGAACTATTGGTTCTACAAATAAATAAATAAAGTATTATTGTTATTAATGTTCATCTAGTAGTAGTTTTGCATTATAGCTGTTGTCTTGACAATTAACTTTAATAACTTGAGACATCTCACACACGGCCGTCTGACTAAGCAGAGCCTGTACTATACTATGGTAACCAGACTGTTCATAAACATACTTATATATTTTTAAATACATATTATAGATAAATTATACCCAGACACAGAACAAATGGTCGTGCTCATCCCACAATTATTTGTTCTGGGTGGGAATCGAACCCACGACCTCTGGCTCAGTAGTCAGAATCACTAACCACTAGACCAACAGGTCTATCTAATTTAAATTTCTTGTTTGCACAAGACTTCAGTCCTCTCCAGTGTCTGGCAGGCAACTGAAGGACTGACGCATATATACGAGTAATACATGGACGGTGGTAGGGAGAGGTCGAAAACTAAATTACTTTATTTATCTTTATAATCAGCAATATATGGCAATCGTATTTTTCTGTTAATAAATCATTGAATAAATATCTTGAAACATAATATTCAGAAGTTTGAGAGGCAAGGTCTAAAACTAATTTAAAATTTCTACGAATACTTAATTATCAAACTAAAAGTAACTTATTCGACGACAATGAACTGTGACGTCACGTCAAACTAATTCCTATTGAACTTATCGCCTTTGCAAGTATATTTAGAATGCAAATACTCGTACCTATATTTCGTGAACTATGTATTTTTCTACTATTATTTTGGACCCGCCTTAAACTAAAATAGATAAGAAATCAATAAAAAGTTAATTATAGAATCGCCTTCTTTTTTTGACAGTTAAACAAAAGTTCTGACATCTTGAAACGCAATTACATCTAGTTCGAATTCACCTATGCTTTTTAAAAAAGCATTTGGTTACATACATTGTCTGAGGTCGATTTTAAATAAGCGCCTTATTATCTACATCTGTTGTGTTCATAATTATACTAAATTATCTTAATTTAGATTTGAAACTTAATTATTTAACTGTTAAATAAAATTGTAGTTATCTATTTATTAATTAAATGTATATATAAATACCGTAAATTCTTTTCATTCTGGATTTAACTTCCGGAAGGCTTTTATGACTTTTCAATCACATGGGTTGTTGTTTTTGAAGTTGAAATTTGGCACACATATAGTTCCTGTGACTAGGGACACAGATGTGAAACGTAAATAAATCAATGTTGAATATGGGGGTCACTTTTACTTTAAATGTAAATCTCTCAATATTGTGCGTATAAATTTACATTTGTAGTTGGAATGTATGGAGAACATGCTTTTCAACTACAAGTTAAGTTAGTTCTTGGAAATAAAGGGAACCCTCCCCACTCAAGTTTAACTCGCATTTGGGTTTTTTTTTTTGACGTTTGGAAACTCCCACGGGTCATCACCTCACCGGGGCTAACGGTAAGGTGGTATGTCGGACTCGAACCGAGTAAAACCACACGGTGTTCCGTCACGGGGTCCTAATGCCGGGGACTCAGGTGTACCCTAGAAAGGAAGACCCTGTGAGCCCCGGCAGACTTGGCCGCCTGCTCGACCCCATAATTTGGTGAGGCGCCTTGCCCCCTCCGATTTAGAGAGGTCCGCTTGGAACAAGTCGCGCCACCGTCTCAGGCCTGCTTCCGCTAGGGCGACGGGTAACCCATCCCGTCACCCCCAGGCAAGCGCTCATGGAGGCCGGAGATCGTCTCGATCTCTCCGGCGAATGGTGCGTCTTCTTCGGGACGGGAGAGTACTAGTTCTCTCCCGTTCCCTTTCCGCCACCTCCTTGGCAGTCATCACTTCCTCGCAAAACGAGGCGGCGGAACTCGCACTTGGCTAGTTTTTTTAATTGTAACAGTAAATACATTTTATTGTGCACAAAAACATAACTACATTTTAATATATTTATGAACTATAAATCATTAGTACACTGTTATTGAAGAAATAAGCTCTCTTAAGCTAAAGTACCTCTTATCGTCTGTCCATGGTTCTAATAGATTTTTAGTTATTTTGCGTCTGTATTGAAACGGAACAATTCACCACAATAATAGAAGAAAAATAAAATATTTAATCGTAAGCCATAACAGACTGAATTGGGTTTAAGTGCCTGCTCCCACTCATTGTGGTAATAGGGATGGCACGAAAAGAAAATCATAATTGTTTGTTAAATTAACAACTCAAATTATTATTATTCTCAGAATTTCAGATGAAACCTCATATGAAATACATAAAAAAAACTGTTCTTTTTATCACTTAGAGATTGCCATAGAGTGATAAGGCCGCCAATTGTTTAAATGTAAACCACATTTTTTATTAATTTTTCTTTTTAACGTTTCTGGTGTACAATAAAGAGGTATATTAATATTATTATTAAGATGCCAAACAAGCCTATGGAACGCTTTATCGTAAGATGTTACTTACCCTAGTACTGTTGGTTGCCCTCCTTGTAGAAACTAACCCTAATCGTCAGGAAATAGATTTGTCATAAGTGCCAGCCCTAAGTAACGGTACCGGAAAGTAAAATAGAAATAAAACAAGTTAACAAGGACCGTAATTGGTGTACTTTTTATAATTATTGCTATTAGCTTTCACTGTTGTGTTCTTTTAAACACACACAAGATCGAAACATATCGACTTAGCTCAGGAGGTTTCTGCTCGAATAAGAACCACCAAATCAAATCAAAATCACTTTTTAACTAATTAGATATTTTTTAATTGTAAGGAGTACGGGTCAGTCAGAATAAGACAGTCGTGAAGCTGGTGGTCTGTTCCAAAACGTATATCCTATAGAGAAGACCAGGCAAGAAACGCCAAGGACACTTTTTTGCAACAAGTTTTTTTTATTTTTTAGTTACATTGCTTATAGGCGCAAATGAAATGTAGGACAATGTAACATATTGTTTTAAAATATAAACAGTCCCGCTAATCACTACTATATTTAAGTAATAGCAATCCGGAGATGACCAGCCCCGACCAACGGCACCCGTTCACGAGCATGACGCACGCGTCAACCATCGTACGATTTAACTATATAGAAGGGAGCCAAACGAATCGACACAACTGTGTAAATTTCAGTTCTGTCCTCTGTGATGTGATTGAGATCTTGATTATTCAAATATTAAAGCCAAATTTAATAATTCTCAACGACGACGGTAAGTACTATTTACATCTCTATATATCGCGAATATATATCTTATATTTGCGATTGCAAAGGTTGTTTAATGAGCGTCGTTAAGGGATCTAAGTATTTGTTCTAACTTTCAACTAGATTCCTCGACGTACTTTTTAATAACTCTTGTGTTCTTTACAGATAGACAGATGGACACCGAAGTGATCCCATATGGGTGTTGTTTTTCATTTTTAAGGTACACAACACTAACATTGGTGAATTATGAAGACTTTCGACTGAAGTAAACGTTACGTAAAAATTTAAGTTTCTTATTTAGTTTGGCAGTGGTTTCGACTTAAGATATTGTCACTTTAGTTTCTTACACTACCAATAAAAGAGCTCATATAAAATAAAATATGAGTAAGAGGCTATCAAATAATTGACTTCAGTGCTAAATGGCAACCATTATAACTGCAGCTATTAACACCTTGTTAAGTTTACGAGTGACTTTACGACGCGAAACGAACGGTCTATTAGCTTATAGTGTAACTTTATCTGTGCTTAATATTTATATGATTCAATATTCTTTGTTGTTCTAGAAATTTTTGAAATTATTTTTTATACCATGTCGGTGGCAAACAAGCATACGGCCTGCCAGATAGTCAGCGGTTACCGGAAGTCACTAACAGTCGCGTCAGTAGTGGTGGTATACCACATCTTTTATCTCCTTTGCACTCTGGACAGCCCAGTCGTCAGCTGAAACGGATCACTGAGTGGTTGTCGGTTCGATTATATACTGCTTCGAGTACCTGGTGAGAACCTCAAGAGGTTTGAGAGGGTGTCACGAGAACCTCAAATGTAAAAAGCATGCTGAATACCAAAAAAATACATTTCATTTATTTTTTTTGTGGAACTTATGTATAATACGAGCTATTCTTAGCCTGGATCTTATGATGTGGTCGTTAGGGAGAAAATGTACCATAATCTAGATAGTGCTGTATAACATGTCCCAGAATATTATTATTTAAACACATTATATAACAATTTAAACATTCCATCAGTAATCAATATAGAACAGGAGTTGGTAAGTTTATATATTCGCAAGAAAACCTAGCGTGACATTACACCAAAAATTGTCGTTGATGTTCCCGCTCCAAGACAAACCTGGCCGGAATTTTGATTGGAAATTCCTCAAGTTTGGCATTTCAAGTTACAAGTCTTTGAAAGTGAGCTGACATTTAAACTTGAGAGCTAATCACTCAACTATCTGTTCACAAAATTAGAAAGCGGGTTAATGGGTAAAAGGTATAATAAATTCCTTTGGCAAAATCATACAACAATGTATGACCTAAAGAGTTGGGGCACAGAAGATTTCTCGTCGAAAAGAGCCTCCTAACATGTAGAAACTCCTTTAGAAGATCACCGTTAGACAGAACTACTAGTGCTAGTACTTGGATAGAATTGTTAATATATAAATAGCTTTAACAAATAACTTTTATTTCAGTGGAGATCAAAAGAGGGTATTTGTTAAAGAGCTAAAGAGGCATTGTGTTACTAACGAAAACACAAGCATTAAGAGCAATAAAAATGAAAGAAAAATGTAAATTTATTAATCTAGGACACGAAATAACATTTTAAACTGCCAGAAGTAACTTTTTTTTTCGTGTGGAAACCCCCGCGGGTCCTCATTTCACCGGAGTTAATTGGAAGGGACCCGGGCCTTGAGAAGGAAGCCTCCGGGAACCCCTCCAGACCTTGGCCAAAAACCAAAGAACCATACAATTAAAACTTACGTGCATTACTTTGCAATTGTCATTAATAATTGTGTCTACAAGATTGTTCTCATATCATTAATAATAACATCAAAAGGCCAGGTTTATCCTCTGCGTCTGTTCAATGAGAACTGGTATCTATCTACTACTCCATTACAATCTTAAAAGCAGTAGGATAACTGTTCGGCTTCCCAATATTACTCTTCGCCACAAATCACAGATAAAAGATATTCAGTACCGCCAGAGCAATATGACGAGGTTCGCGGGTTCGACTCCTCCCAAAAATCACGAATTTTCATAAAATTGTTGACGCTTTACATTATTCACGGGGTCTACTATACGACCCAAAATTATGACCACATTACATCTTCTGTTTAATATGTAGTATGTTTTTATGTTGATGAGGAGGTTAGGCTTAAGGAGGCCTAGGAGGCCTAGGAGGCCTAAGCCTGGAGAGAAGATTGGATAGACAATGACGTGATACCTCATGTGTTGCGAGCTTTAACAGGCACTGACAACCCTTGCTATTTATTAGGTACGTTTGCTTAATTGTCAAAATATTGTAAAGAAAGTAAAAAAATACGGTTACGGTCGATTTTTACTCGAATAAGCGGCGCCCTGCCCAGGTATCCAACCTACAATAACAAAAGACATTAAAATTCTTTAACAAGGTGGATCAGAGAGCGTCCCTAATGAATGTCAGAATTTACAAGCACAACAGGCACTGCCAGCCAGTCATTAAATATGTTTATATCTTGCTGGCTTTCAACCTGGTACCAGAACGAAGTAGGGAAAATGAGATTAGAGGGCTCCTGGCTTCCCGGCTGTTCCCAGTTCGAGTTACGGGTTGAACATGCGATCCTGACTTACACTCCGTCCGAATGAGCAAATACCCCTTTCCTTCAATTGTCTTCCCTCTCTTTTCCTTTTAATATACTACCAATTTTCCCATGTTCAAGTCCCAAAGAGCCCGATTGACGGAAAGCCTGTTGCCACCGCAGCTTACGTGAGAAGGACCAAAATTTTTGTTGGCAAAATATGTGTGTGGTGTAATACGCCTCTGCATACTTCTTCAGGGATACAGGCCTTACTGTACGTATGTTAGTAGGGTATCGTTTTTTTTTCACCAGCTTCTAAACAAAATGTCAGTCGTAGGACTGCACGTCAGAAGTGACAACACTCACAGATCTGTATATATGTATCTCAGCGTGACGGTCACACGAGTTCAATGCTTTTCCCCATACCAAAAGTGCCCAACGCGCCTTAAGAAGTTTTCCCTTCAAAAAGAAAAACGTTTGAAGTACTGAAGTGTTTTCTTAGTCTATTTATAGATAATACGTTATATAGATATTCTTTTTTAAAGCTACCAAAGCATAGGTGTGAGTGATGACGTCATTGTACGTCATCAGGTTCGCTGTCAAAATGGGGAGGAGCTGAGGGAACATCGCGAGTAGGCTCCGCCCCTCGCCCCCGCACCTCGGGCTGGTATATAAGGGCTGGCAGGCTTCGAGGCGGCCAGTGAACACCCTGCATCACAGCCGGAGCTTCGTCGCTACACCATATAAACTTTACGTCGAGTTTTCACGGTAAGTTTAATATTATATAAAATTGTTTTACATTGGTCTCTTGTAGGTTTTATTATATCATTGCTAAAAAAATAGATAGGGAAGAACTTGCAGTACACAGAAAAATAAAAAAAAAATTATGTGCGTCTATAGAAATAAAACATATATTTTTTTATTTATTAAAACATATTTCTAGGCGAGGTCTTAATTGATGAAACTTAAACTTTGTACAGGTGTGATTTTTACTAGTTTTTTTTAAATTAAAATAACTCAAAGGAAAATCTTGTTACTTAAAATACACAAAATTCTTAATGATAAAATGAACATTTACTAACACGAGTATTTTATTCTTATTTTGGGGAATTAGTGGTTTATTGGGCAAATAAAATTAAAGAAGACCTTTGCTTCTTCAAGGCAATTATTATATAATTAAATAACTTTGATATATTTTGAAGAAATTCCCAAATCTTTTTCAAATTTCTTTCGATTGAAATTTATTACAAGCATTAAAATTTATTCCTTGTATTGAAATTTAATTATTTAAATAAAAACATTTTCAAAAAGATGAATAAATAAACAACATTTTAAATACATTCAAAGCCTTATTTGAAATGAAATCTGCTACAGTGTCGCTACGGAAGTTCTACGTTCCGTAGCACCCGCTACAAATTCGTAGCAACATCGTTGTTCGAAATCGCTCGAGCGAGATCCATTTATACAAAATATATTTTGCTCGTTTATTTATAGAGGAATAATATTCACTACATTTATGTTATAGTATGTAATAACATTCCAGAACTTACTAAGAAAAAAAAACATTTTCTCAAGTAACCCATTTCAGCATATAGATATTTATTTTTTGAGCGTGATACAAATAAATTATTCGTTGGTTATTACATAATGACTTCTTATTTAGGTTTAAAGAGCTTTATTTATCATAAGAACATACAGTTCATTTACGAGTACATACCGATAGATCACTATCTTGTTTTACACACATTTATAGTGCCTCTGAGGCATTATCTGTTTATAACTCAAAAGGGGATTTTTGAAACACCCTTCGTCAGTGGATAGCTACGAAGGAATCTGCTTGTCAAATTTTAAATTTTGCATCATTTATAGATCCTGAAATTTCTTGATTATTTAGTGAGAGCTTTTTTGCACCACGACCGAATTAGATATTACGATATTCCGAACTAACTTTGTTTTTTTAAAGAGCTATTCTCAACAGCTGTACGTCCAATATAAAACTACTATTTTACTTTAAATAGTCACTTTATTGAACAAAGTTATAGCTTATATAACATTAAGCTATAAACTATAGAAACAGAACAGCCACCATAGATGTTAACTTGTATACCTACACTAAACAAGTATAAACATTTTCTTGAGTATTTATATTTATTAAAATGAGGAGGTATCTGACACCAATGTGACAAGTCTCTTCACACCTTGATAGAGGACCCCTGTCGGTTTCGAACCAAGTTGGGTATCAACGTATATTTATATTAATAATATAACTGCAGTTTTTTTTTGCTGTAACGCCCTTGTATTAACGTAAACGTCTTTTATTTTTTTTGCAATTAGTTGCCCAATTCTTGAGAAGGATAAAAGGCTACTTTACATCGCGCTACGGCCCTTAGGAGCGAAGCACTGATCATAAACGCGGCTAGTGCTTAATAAATATCTAGACAAGAACACGAGTGAATCTGCGGTATACAGATAGTAAATCATTTGAGTGAGTTGTTTTTTTTTAACCCAAATTATATTGTTCTCGAGTCTGGATTTTATTACATAGACGTTCCTGAGGCTAAGTTGGACTTAATCGATTTAATAAACTGCCATTAATATTGTTTATTGCGCCAGTCTCAGCGGCACTCACAACTGCTCTCAAATATTTTTTAAAAGTTCTCAGACAGCTGTTTTAAAGTACTTACTGGTTTTAGGAAAGAAACTTTAAGTTTTTGCCCTTTCTTTTTTTCCATTTATTTTTCTAATCCAGTATTAAAGTTAATATGATTTTTGTAATTTTAATTTTGCTACAGAAATAATTACTTTCGTAAAATAATTTCCGTGTGTGGTATCTACAGTTATTAAACATATATTTGTTTCCACGTACGTTAACCCGAACCTAATGTATATCTTTAAAGACTTATGTCTTCCACTATAAGCAAGCAGTTGGGATTTATATAAAACTATATGTAAATATTGTATAAAAACTGCATATGGCTTTTAAAACGCCATACTTTGGTTTTTTCTACACTAAAGTTGCGTAAATTCAAAACACGTAAAAGTAAAAAAGTAAAATAAAAGAAAGTACGATTCTACGTAAAAGTAATCTTACAAATATGATGCCTTCAAAGATAAAATAAACTTGCACGTATCTTGTTCTGACTGCGCTTACACTCTCGAACGTGACATTTTCGAAGCTTTTTACAATAAAAATAAATTCCTGTCAAAGAATTCTTAAGTGCTATTTAATTATGGAACGCCCATATCTCAGTATCTTTATTATATTCAGGTGAAATACTCGCAACATCCATATAAGGTACACTTATAAAGGTTTGCAGGAAGACAACTTAACTATGGGTTAAGCACACCTTCGTAACATACCAAGACTGCACGCATGGCACAATGGTTAAAGTGATTGACACTTTAACTCTTACGCCATTCGTCCACAGGCCACGCCGAGTATTGTGGGTTGGATACCCACACGGAAAAAAACTGTAGGAACCATTACGGGCCACTTGGCCCTAAATAGGCACCTATTCACCATCAAAGCGACAGACAGTCCTCTATGTAGAGGATGTCGGAAACGGCGGCCCACGTTATCCTGGAGTGCGAGGGAGTGGCCACACAACGGGAAAATATCCTCGTGGGTGTGAGGTCGCTCCTAGAAGCCTGTGAACTCCCCAGGAGGCTTCTGTGCTTCTGGAAGTAGCTAGGCTGGCTCAAGTAGTCAGCTTATCTGAACGCATAATGGACCGCCTATGAGTCTAAATGCGGCAACAGAGCCCTACACCAATACCAATACGAACAAAACTGTAATCCACAAATAGTTTTCCCCAGTGTGGGTGTACTTTATGTCCGTTTGAATGTAAAGTCCCCCCCGACACAGGAATCATTCCTAGTGTGGAAGACGTCTTTTATTTTTTTTTTATTATTTATAGATTTTTTACTTTATATTCGCAACAAACTTCGTTTTGAGTAAAATAAATGTTAATAATGTTAATAAAATCCAGTATTGTCAATGTAATTAAGAATCTCGGTAAACGGCGTTGTACAATACGTCTGAATCGCGGTATGGTTGGTTTACCAGCCATACTACAGGTCAAGGAAATTAAAATAGTTTGTCGCTTATAGATTAAAATACAGTTTTGGTTTTATACGTACAAAATAGTTTCTAGTGATTCACAACTAAACGACCACATATGTAAATATCTTTATCAGAATAATCTATTCTAAAATTATAAATGCGAAAGTAACTCTGTCTGTCTATAACGTTTTCACGCCTAAACCACTGAAATAATTTTGATGAGTTTTGGTATAGAGAGGGGACTTTGGAGAAAGTCATAGCCTACATTTTGTGGGTAAAATCAAAACTTGAAGATGCTAAAATAGGAGATAAAATGGTAGTCACTCTACGCACACGAATTTCCGAAATGTTACAGAAAGATGTGGTCATATTTTGTGGTCGTATAGCAGACCATATTTACAGATACACAGTACAGACCCCGTGAATAAAGTTTGTAAAGCGCCAACAATTTTAGGAAATTTATGAACATACGTACACGTAAGAGAGAGGGCTGATTGACAAATCAGCCCTCTCTCTTACAGAAATAATTTGCTTTTTTTTTAATTTGAATGATTGGTTCTGTATATTTATTTAAGTCACAGTAAAGAAAGTAGAGAGTGACGAAGTCTCTTTGTATTTATACTAAAACATGTGTTCATAATAATCTCCTGGCCACTGATAACACCGGTAGCTTATAATTTGTGT